>JAWNOX010000115.1:0-427500 GCA_035045555.1 Drosophila fulvimacula | reverse complement strand
TATACCCTGAACCCATTAAAAATGGGTAATCAGGGTATAATGGTTTTGTTGCAGCCCAAATGTATGTAACAGGAAGAAGGAGGCGTGGCAGACCCCATAAAGTATATATATTCTTGATCAGGACGGCAAGCCGAGTCGATTGAGCACTGTCCGTCTGTCTGTCTGTCTGTCTGTCCGTCTGTCCGTATGTTTGAACGCGTGGATCTCAGAACCTTTAATAGCTAGAGACTTGCACTTTTTTTTTATAGATTCGTGTATATCACGCGCAGGTCGAATTTGTTTTAGAAATTCGATAACTCTTCTGGTTCTTTTTTTATCGATTAAAAACGAAATCGATTTTCAGTTTTAAATTATATCTTCTATATCTTGATAGTTAGAGACTCCAAATTTTGTATTTAGCTTAATGGGACTTTTATACAATTTTGATTTTTGTTAAATTTTGGATGCCACACCCCCTTCGCCCAAATGTTCAAAACACTTGTTTCAAATACTAGAGACTTGTGCTTTTGCACATACACGCATATGAATGATATAATTATGCTGCGCAAGTTTGATTAAGAAATTCCATCTACAAAAAAAGTTATTAGGCATTTAGTTTTCCATAACACGCACATATTGGCGCAGCGAAGTCGCTGAGTAAACTGCGCAGTTGGCACAGCGTATGCGTGTGCGTGTGTATGTATGCGTTGCTTGCAATATACATACATATGTATGTACACATGTACATACTGTATATATTTACATATATACAAAATAAGAGTAACATTGATATAACTTAAATAAAGTCAATATAATATACATATGTACATACATATGAATAGATGAAATGCATTATGTTATTAAACGAAACGTTTACCAAACGTTTACGTACACACGCGCGTGGCAACAGCAGCAGAAGCTCTAGAAAATTCGAAGAATTCATAGCAACAACAACAAAGAAAAATTGGGGATGAATTTTCAACAGAAGTTCAGCAGCTCAGTAGCAGTAGCTCAGTAGCTCACTAACTGTACTTAGGAATTCGCTATCTCACTCTTATGTATTGTAACGGCTGTGTTGATAGAAGCGATGATCGCCGACATAAAGTCTCGGGTTCGATTCTCTAAGCTGACGTCAAAACTTTTTTTATGCAAGTTACTTAATCTTTTTTTTTTTTAATTTAATTTAAAATAATTATATATAAACTTTGAAGTGCATTTAAAGCCGCCGATAGGCGGGGTTCAGGGTATTTCCTAGTCGGGCACCTCCGACTGGAGTTTCCTTACTTGTTTATGTTTGTCTTTTTCTTTTCTTTTTCTTTTCTTATGATTTTTGTTACTTATTTTATTTAAGAATGTATAAAAGAACAATACTGTAAAATTATGAAAAAATGTGCCTTTCCCACTAAAATATGATATTAAAGTTGAACTTGTGTACGTTTTTTCGTTTTGGAAACAATTAATGGACATACTGTACGTAAAATAATCATAGCCTGCTTGCAATATCGGATATTCTTGATTGGAAGTTTCAGCACGATCCCAAAGTGCGTAGATATATTCGCCATAGCTTATTGAACTTCTGATGTTCAGATCCTATTAATAAATGTCCTACAACCATTTTGGATTCTCCTTGAGTCATGATTTCACGTAGTTCAGCTTCCTTATATCGCTGATGTCTGTCCTGTTGTGAATTACCTCTCGAACGTTTTCTTTGCTGTCGTGAAAGTCATGTAAACTTTTATTTAATTTCTTTGAGAGTAGGTCCAGATCATCTATCTCGACGATTTCGAAAGCAGAATTTTCATACCTTGCTTCTAAATCTGTGAGTGTCAATTGGACTCCTAGAAATCTTAAACGTCGTCATAATAACAGAAGGTGATATGCTTAACATCGAAAAAAGAAGTTGGAGATGTTAGAACAGAAAACAAAAAATAAGATGGATTCGCAAACGAACCTTTTGTGCATCACGCGTACATGTGGCGCTCTTTATACCCTGAACCCATTGAAAATGGGAAATCAGGGTATAATGTTTTTGTGAAAATGTAACAGGCAGACGGAGACCTTGCGGACCCCATAAAGTATATATATTCTTGATCAACTCGACGAGCTGAGTCGAACTAGCCCTTCCCATCTGTCCGTCCGTCTGTATGAACGCGCTGATCTCGTAAACCACACAAGCTAGAGAAATTTGACAGGTATACTCGTGAATACCATACGAGTTTTTTTCGATAACTCATCCCCTTTTTGAATTATCGATCAATTTGCTTTCATTTATGTGACCCATTAAAGCTAGAGACTTCAAATTTACTGTGCAGATAGGTGTAGTGAATGCGGACATTTAGTAGTTTTTGGATTTCGGATGCCACGCCCCCTTCGTCGCCAACTTGCAAAACGCGTATTTCAAATACTACATTTACAATATTTAGCAACTCAATTAAGATAGTAAAAGCCCAAAAAGTTAATAAATGATGTGTTTATTGCTCAAGAAAAGTGGTTTAATTCCATTGCCACACCCCGGTGGGCATATATGTAAATGCATGATGCTCGTGGCTTTTTACAATTAAAAATTACTTTGAAGATACTTGTCCATTTTTAAGAATCCTTTTCTTTTAATCTTTTAATTTCTGCAAAAGTATAAATTAAATTGCAAAATACAAAACAGAAAATTCTTTCGTACAAGCGTTCCCCTAAAACACTTGTTAAAGAAAGGAAAAACATCGATATTGTTGGCCAAACATCGATGTTTTATATGAAAAAAAAAAAAAAAAAAAAAACAAAACCATCGATGTATCGATAGTACCATCGATGTTTTTCCAGCTCTAGTAAAATGTGCTTTGTCTATTAGCTATTCAGCACATTAGCTAATAAGGATCGGTATTTGCGAAAAAACAGTCAAAATAAAAAAGTCATAAGATAAAATAAATAAACGACAAATGTTGCGCAACCACTTATTTCCAAAGCTACAATTGTCACTAACTTCAGTGTGCAAACGTGGCAAGGGCAATAATTCCGCCAGCACAAATGCAAAGAGGCAGAGCAATATTCTGGGAAAACTCTTTGGCAACCGAGTGACAGGCACAAAGAAGCGCTGGTATCCCAGCCACGATGTCACCGACAATAACTCCTACTGCAGCAGCAGTAACTGCTCCTGTCAAAGGCCAAATACGATTTTTCCTGCATCACAGATTGGCAAAACGAAGCCTACCGGCTCCAAGCAGAACACGAGACGAATGTATGTGCTGAATAAACTGTTCATGACGCACATCACCGATCTGCTGGCGACGGGGTATGCAGCGGAGTCCATAATGGGACGCGGGCTGCAGGTATCGCGCGTAAAAGTCTCCGTGGATTTCGCCTGTATCAATGTCTATTGGCTAGGTTGTGATATTTCGCTGGAGACGGAACTGCATCGCTGCAGCGGTCAACTGCGTCACGAGCTCTCTCAGCTGCGACTCATGGGTGAGGTGCCACGCATCAGATTCGTGCGCGACAAAACAGGCAGCAACATCAACAATGTGGAAGGGGTTTTGCGCACACTCAATCTTAGTAAACCAGGAAAGGATTTGGATGAAGACCAAGGCAGGCAGAAAAAATCGCAGCTAAAGCAAAACTTCGATGCTGCCAAAAACATGCGACAAGCGTTCTATGGTGATGCTACAACGATGCTCCCGACAGTAGAGATGAGCGGGATGCGACACGATGTACTCGGCCTGGATCATCGTCTAATCATGGACAAGATTCTAGTCAAGATGCGTAAATCAAAGACAGCTTGGGAGCAGCATCAACTGCACGATCGACAGCAGCCAATCCCGGAGCTGGCGCACATGCAACTTAAAGTGCACAAGGTTGAGACTGAGGACTAGGCACCAAGAGCAACCAGTTCGTGGCGTTTCTTTCCATGTGATAGGAGCGGAAACAACCGCCAGATTGCACGAAATGTCGTCGGGAGGAGAAGGAAGATTGCACAGTCGAAGTACCGACAGACGAAGAGCAGCTGCAGGCATTAACTGCAGATCAGGTTCAAAGATATACTCTGGAGGATTACATTATTGACGACCACATGAACTACCGAAAATCCTAGACTTCGTGTTAATGTTATTCGTATTGTTTTTCTTTATACACCAACACCCAACACTTGTTTATTATATTCATTCACAAAGTGAAATGAGTATATTGTGTTTGTGCAATGTCCGTCTTGCTGTCGGTCCGTCTGTCCGTATGAACAATTTCTATGCTATTGAAGCTAGAGATTTGAAATTTGGAATATATACTCGTGTATACGCTCGTCAGATAATTCCCGATACACCCACTAGGGGCGTGGCAAATTGAAAATTGAATTTTCCTGCATGTTAGAAATACTACTTGTAGGAGTCCTAGAGAGTTGAGATTTGGAATATATACTCGCGCCCAAGTTTAATAAGCTATGCCGGATATATCTACGCCCTTTTGGGGCAAGTTTTTCATTGGTTTGACAACCAAAGTGATCGTCGTGGTATATAGCAAAAATCAAAATTGTAATACACTAAATAAAAAATTTGGGGATAATTTGAAGTGTGGCAAATTGGTATATTTGTATCTAGGCATATATTGGAACTGGGAGCTAGAATGTGAAAGAGTTGTTCGCAGTCTAACTGCAACGTTTTTACTTGTTTAATTTAAAACTGTATATGTCTATGCAAACTGTAAAGTGCATTTATCGCCGATTAGGCGGAGTTCATGGTATTTCCTCGTCGGGCACCTCCGACTAGAGTTTCCTTTCTTGTTTTTTATGTGTGAACCATTAACTTTAAGAAAAAAACATTATTTTTATGAAATATGTCATAATTTCTTATTGTTTTTATACCCATTAAAAATGGGTAATCAGGGTATAATGGTTTTTTTGTGGCCCAAATGTATGTAACAGGCAGAAGAAGGCGTGGCAGACCCCATAAAGTATATATATTCTTGATCAGGACGACAAGCCGAGTCTATTGAGCCCTGTCTGTCCGTATGTTTGAATGCGTCGATCTCAGAACCTATAATGGCTAGAGACTTGACTTTTTTTCAATTCGATAACTCTTCTCGTTTTTTAAAAACGAAATTGATTTACAGTTTTAAAATTATATCTTTTGCATCTTTATAGTTAGAGATTCCAAATCTTGTATTTAGTTTATTGGGACCTTTATACAACTTTAATTTTTGTTAAATTTTGGATGCCACGCCCCTTCGCCCCAATATGCAAAACACTTATTTAAAATACTAGAGACTTGTGCTTTTGCATAATTACGCTGCGCAAGTTTGATTAAGAAAGTCGGTCTACAAAAAAAGTTATTAAGCATTTAATTTCTCATAACACGCACATATTGGCCCAGCGCAGTCGCTGAGCAAACTGCACAGTTACCAGAGCGTACGCGTGTGCGTGTGTAAGTGCGATGCTTGCAATATACATGTACGTATGTATGTATGTACATACTGTATATATTTACATATATATAAAATAAAAATAACATTGATTTAATTTAAATAAAGTCAATATAATATACATATGTATAGATGAAGTCTATTATGTTATTAAACAAAACGTTTACCAAACGTTTATGTACACACGCACGTGGTAACAGCAGCAGAAGCATCTACAAAGTTGTAAGAATCCATAACAACAACAAAGACAAATTGGGGATGAATTTTCAGCAGAAGTTCAGCACTTCAGTCGCTCAATAATAACGCACTTTAGGAATTCGCTATCTTACACTCATGCAGTGCAACGGCGGTGGTGCAAGTGCTCCTGGGCAAATTTAGCCTTCATGAATAAGAAACTGGGCGTTTGCCCCCTTTTCGCGTATATTAATAACGACAGTGTGAACATTTTGCATGAGCATGACAAACCGTTTGAACAATTTGGTATACTCTACTCTCGCAAGAGAACAAAAAGAAGCTTAGCCAGCAAATATCAATTTTTGTGCTCGGCGCTGGTGAGGTATATATTTGAGGGAGAAGAGAGCGGAAAATAAAAATATATAAGAGAGAAGAGATCAGAGAATAAGCATGCATACATAGTTATACAGAAACAGATTCTTGCATAAATGGTCAATTGCCGAACGAGCGCTTGCAGCTCAATGATTTCGCTGTCAAATATGTTCGTTGCCCGAACTTAAAAGTGAAGCGAATTCGGCGATGGGGCGTCAGAGCTCACTTTTTATGGGCTGAAAAACGGTGCACTAGATGGCTTGTCTGTCTGTTGTAAGGTTAGTGATTATACTCATTCACAAAGTATGAGTATATTGGGTTTGTGCAATTTCCTTCTTGCTGTCCGTCCGTCTGCCCGTATGAACGCAAACCATTTCAATGCTATTGAAGATAGTGAGTTTAAATTTGGAATATATACTCGTGTACACTCTCGTCAGATAAAGTGTCATGATCTTTCCACTAAGGGCGTGGCAAATTGGAAAATTTTTTTAGTCTAAAAGATTGCAGACAAATAGTATAGGTTCGAGAATTTTGTACTCGTTATCAAAGCAAGTTGTCTGCTATAAGTTTTGTCATCAATTTGTTAAGGGTAAGCCAATTTCTATTGATTATGAAATCGTAGCTAGCAAATAGCTAATCCTATTGTCTATGCTATATTATGCATCTGTATATATTTGTTCTAAAGAATCAACTGCAAGCATAATTTAGGATGTGCACAAAAACTACACTACATTACAAATTACTGACTAAACATAAATAAAACGAATAAATTTTCTCTCGGTTAGCGTCTAGAACCGATATTCCTGAACAGAATTATTTCGCACATGCATATTTACATACACACATAGTATGTACATAAATCGCAAGCAACACATACACGCACGCATAAACGCGTGCTCTGCTGAGCAGTTTGTTTCCATTGCAACTGTGCTTCGACTGCAATCCTTTGTTACGTAAAATTAATATATTTTGTTATGCATGGACTTTCCAAATTTCCACAGCGCGATTGGGTGATTCATAGGTGTGCATATATGTATATGCCAAAGCATAAATCTCACAAGTATTTAAAAACGTGTAAAAGTCCCATAAAACTAATGCATTATTTTAAGACTGAATTTGGATTTTCGAATCCCGTCTGTTACATACATTTCAACAACACCATTATACCGTTTTTCCGACTTTCAGTGGATTTATAGTATAAAAATTACATATTGGCTTCCGATGAAAAAAGGTACACATTTCAATTTGTTAAAAAAAAAATAAAACTTAATATATGTACGTATATAGAGCGTAACACTGCAGATTTTTATTTCATAGAAATAAAATGTTTTTATCTTTTCTTTGTTTTATTCATATATTAATTGTTGGGTGGTATCAACATGTTATGAGCGGCATTTGCAGTGCGTGTTCCACATTACATAGAAGTTGATGTACCGCCTTGCTGTTCTGCAAGAGAAAAGAACACAAGATTAGATAGGATGAAACAGTTCGGTGCACTGACGATAACTGTAGAACTACTCCCCAGCAGAACGGCAAATGAATCAGTAAAACTTGTATAGCATCAACGTTTGTGTTCAGGCGAAAGATGGTTTAAGTTTGGTTCATCACAAATATTTGTCATTCCATTCAGGTTTGCTTGAGTTTCGCTTAGCACGCAAGACTTACCTTAAATTCTCCTGTTATAAGTTGTTTCACAATATATACGAATGGTTGAAGAAGTTAGCTTATTCGAAGAGAGCGAAGCCCATGTCGTCATCTTCAGACTCGGATTCTTCTTTCTTCTCCTCCTTTTTGGCATCCTTCTTCTCGGAGCCGGTAGCAGCTGCTAGAGTACCAGGTGTTGGTGTCGCAGTAGCAGCAGCGCTGCCACCACCAACAGGCATTGACGAGAGTTTCTCGCGACCCTCCTTAATTAGATCGTCGATGTTTTTGCCCTTGAGTTCCTTGATTACACGGGTCAAACGCTCAGCGTCTGCTTCAATGCCCACAGAGCTAAGAATTTTCTCCAGATCAGTATTGGCGGGGTTATCTTGTCCGCCGAGGGCAGCCAACAGGTATGCAGCCACGTAACGCATTCTACAAATAAACAAAACAGTACATTAAACAGGTAATCTAATCATAAGAGTGAGATCACTTGCACTATTCATCAATTTATTTTTCAGTTTTAATATTCATCGCAACATCACTTACTTTAAGTCTTTAGTTTTTGACACGAAACGTGAAATACACGAAAAAACACAACTTTCGTCTACGAGACCCTTAAACGAAAAGAAGTAGACATCGGTTTATAGCAAAAAAGTCAGTTCCGGTTGTCAGAACTGACAGCTTGATGCGAATGCAGCCCTGTTACTTGAAATAGATGGCGCTTTAGTTCCAGAGTTGCATATTTTATTCAGAGTTGTAAGTGATAACTATAACCACTAACCATAGTGCTATTACTCAATTGTGGTCTTTTAACAGTGAGGAAAAATTTACAGTTTCGAACAATTTCATTCCGATACCATTGTGGGCATTCAAATCAAAATGTTTAATCGATAATTCAGCACGATTCTGTAACTCTGGGTTACGTAAGTTAAGTTAACAGTGAAACGTCAATCTTTCGGAAATTGGTGCGTGCGCGCTGATGTTTGTATACACGAGTTGTATCACGACACTGCTATATCTTATATACAGTAGACAAAATAAAATCGTAAAGTGCGACCAGTTCATGATTATAAGAAGATACGCAAATCGGGGAATATAACTATTGAATTTTGTTCTAACCCGTTTTCTATATGGTTAATCCTCTGACCGCTTTTACTCCCGTGTTGAATAGCTTTATAATTTACATTGCAACGATTTAATTTGCAAAACTAAGTAGTATTAATAAATAGTTTTCGTTTCCTATCAATCCACATCATTATGCATACCACATTTTGCTAATATATTAAAAATCTGATGCCTAAAAGTGATCAGTATATCAGTGATCAGTTAGCTTCGGACAAGATTTCTGGAGCTGGTTTAGGCAGTATATTCCACACTTTCTGATATTTCTAACGAGTATTATATTATTTTGATAGATTGACATAAATGAACGTTACTGTTGAACGTTACACCCAGTTAAATATGTCTATTTCTGGGCATATTATTGCGGATGTGCAAATGCCTGACAACTCATGCCATTATTTTTTTATTTTAAGGACATAAAATGAGGAATTGACCATTCTTATGGTGCCTATGTAAGAAATTGGGTACTAAAAGCATTTTTTTTTTAGCTAGTTTCTACTTCCTAGATGTCAGTTTCAGTGCCCGCAGGCTATAAGCGCAATTTTAAATGTGACGTCATAAGAAGGCTGTTAGTTAACATTTAAAGTAACGGAACTTGCATAACTTATGGTGTCTTCTAACAGTGATAATTCAGCAAAGCCAATGCCGGTCGAGGTAGATGTGGGGCGTTTGTTGCGCGAAATATAGACTAACTGTGTGCTTGCACTTTTATTCTTTGGAGACGCCAACGTCGACGTCGCAGCTGCCTTTACGCGATTTTCAGCTCATTTTTTTTTATTGTGCAGAGTTTTAAATTGATGATTTTTGATATAATATCTTGTTTCTTTTTTACGGACAAATTAGGGCTGTTATTTTGTTGTTGTTTGTATATGTTGCATAGGTGTGTGAGAGAAGTATATTATTTAGTGATGGATAAATCGACAACAACGAACACGGCAAATGCAAAAAACGCAACGAACGCCAATGTTAAAAATGAGGCAGCAGCAACAAATGAGGCAGGGTGTGGCAGTAGTGGTTCCATCAGCAGCAACAATGCAAATGCCAACAACATGAACAGCAGCAAAGCAAAAAGGCAGCATGCTGCAGCCATGGAAGCCGCAATGGCCACAACAAGTGCGTTTCTCAGCAGCACCAATAATTCCATTATAGTTGCTAACAGAACTGGAATAAACACTGAAGCTGGAACGGGAACAATAACTGACAATATAATGATTAACCTCAATATCAGCACAACAACTGGCGGCTACTTCAGCGTCAGCGTCGAATCTCACATCAGCGTCGAGAGCCTGAAGAAGATTATAGCCAAGAAACTGAAAGTGGCCAAGGGTCGCATATGTTTGCTTCATCGCGAGAAGTGAGTATTGCACACATATGTATGTACATACATATATGAATATACATCATATATATATTTACATACATACAGTTAAACTACTCAAACGAATTAGAATTTTTTTCTCAACAATGACCATATGTGAATAGTGATAAATTTTTGAAAAAGCGAAATTAACAAAAACTTTAACAAGTAAGGAAGCTCTAGTCGAGACTGCTCGGTTAAGAGATACCCTTAACCCTTCGAACAGCCGATATTGGAAGCATGCTATGATTATTTTACATATACATACATACATATGTACATATATTGCAAGCAACACATACACAAATATACGTACGCACACGAACGTAATATGAGCACGCGCTCTGCTAACTAAGCAGCGATTGCGCGTGGGCTGCAATATGCCTATGATATGCGAAATTAAATGTTTAATAACTTTTTTTTTATATGGACTTTCTTAATCAAATTTTCACAGTGTGATTATGGCATTCATATGTACATATGTATGTGTCTATTTGCCAAAGCACAAGACTCTAGTATTTGATATATTGGTTTTGCAAATTGTGGGCGAAGGGGCGTGGCATTCAAAATCCAAAAACTACAAAATGTCCACATTCACTACACCTATATGCACAAAATATTTGAAGTCTAGCTTTAATGGCTTTAAACGTAAAGTTGTATTAATAATTAAGCAAAAACACGTAACATAAGACATGAAATTATTTAAGGCATACATGTTGTTACTTTATACATACATATGTACATACTACATTGTATGTATGTATGCTGACTTTGGTTATCCAGAGGGTGCTAGCTGGAGGGTGTATAGAAACTGCTGCTGGAAACAATGCTGCAATAATTTTGTCACATGAAACTAAACAGAAGCTACAGCAGCTTTAAATGAGCATTTGAAACAGTTTTCTCTGTTCTGTCGTTTCTCTCCAAATTCCATATGCACTTAGTAAATAAAGACCTAAGAGAGAATAGCGACGATAAACATTAGTTGAGTTCTTTTTACGGTAATATATATATACATACATACATATATATATATATATATATATATATATATATATATATATATATATATATATATATATATACTCGAGAGGGAGAGACAGTGTCTCTAGTGCTTCGTCTCGTTGTAATGACGATAACATTCACTGGAGAGAGATAGAGTGAGAGAGAAAGCCATTATGCTACTAGTTTTACATGTTAAAAAAAAAAAAAAAAAAAAAAATTAACACATTCGAACAATACATAAAATAAAGAAAGGGAAGAGAAAATTGAAAGCCCTTTGCTCTGCCTTTCTCTTCACATGTACATATATCTCTCCTGCTCTTATTCGCTGTATGTATGCAGCACAGCTTTTGCTTCAAGTTAACAGTCAAACAAAAGCACATTCTACTGTGGGGGGCAGGGTGAATACATTTCAAGGGTTTCTATAAAACCACTTTTGAAACTTAATACTGATGAACAACAAAGTGAAGTGAATGGAATTCATATTGATTCAACTTAACAACATAAACTCCTTTGAGTTCAGCTATGCAGATCCGTATAATGAATATATTTTGTGATTTTTTTATTTTAGATACCACGACGCCTTCGCCATAACTTAGCAAAAAACGTATTTTTAATACTAGTTGCACTTTGGCCAATATACCCCTATGAATTATATTATTACGCGAGTGTGTGCTCATGCGTTTGTTTGTTGCTATACAGTGGCTCACAGCTTATTTGACCCTTCATCGTATACAAATTTCTAGTGCTTATAACTTTTAAATTAATAGATATTTTTAAAAAATTTAAACCTTCAATTCTTATTTCAATATTTAGTTAAATAGAAGACATAATTTGTTCCTTAAACAAAACTAAATCAACTCAAGATTTCAAGGGGACAGCTTTTTTGAACCAATCATGATTATAGACAGTAATATTAAAATTAACGCTGGTTTAATACATTTTATAGTTTTTCCATTACAGCCTTAAGGCATTGACGCCACCAATTTTTTTATAATTTCGGCCTGGATTTTCCCCCATTCCTCCACTGTGCAGCTTTCAAGTTGTTTTTGCTGGAAATATTTCAGAACTTGATATTGGCATCTAAATGGCCCACAAATTTTCAATAACGTTGAGGTCTGGTGGGTAACTGAACAATACCCGATGTGTGCTTCGGGTAATTGTCCTGATTAAAAATAAGATCCTTTTTTATATCCAGATCTTTATCACTTTAGATAAGATTTTGCTTTCAAATATTTAAGTACAAATTTTTGTCCATTGTACTTTTAATAAAAGCCAGTCTGTCGGTTACAAACACACATATACACTCAAACCATCATAAACCCTTTATCATGCTTTTAGGTGCTTGTTTTGCAGCTTGGTATTTGCTTTTCGCAGACGTAGGATCTGGTCTCGAAAATAACTATGTCGCAGTAAGTGCTGTCCTTGTTTATGTGTGCTTTAGCGAATGGGCATACCTTTTTTTTGGATGTTGCTCCAGCCATTTTTGGAGCTGATATCTTCGGGTTCACCATAATTTGCCGCAGAATGTATTATCTGTATCGTTTAAAATTTTGTCGAGCACTTCTATAAACCACTTTATTTTCAAAAAGAAATCAATCTATGATGTTTTTACTGTAGATTCGGATAAATTAACAAACAGAAATTCTGCCCCGAGAAATTCAATTTTCAAAGGGATTTAGCACAAGGGATTTGCAAACACGTGTTTCTCTGACAAAATCATACGAATGCAATGATGAAAACAAAAACTCAAAAAGTAGTGTTACTTTCTATGGTATAATCTTTTTGTTGTTGATTAAATGTATGTAATAGGTAAAAGAAGACGTGGCAGACCCTATATGTATATATATCCTTGATTCATCAAGTCGATTGAGCCCTTTCCATCTCTCTGTTTGTCTGTCCGTATGTTTGAACGCGTCGTTCTCACATCCTATAATAAAATCGATTTTCAGTTTTTAAATTATATTTTTTACATCTAGCACCTTCATACAATTTTGTAAAATTTTTGATACCATTCCCCTTCGCCTCAAATTTGAAAAACACGTTTTTCACTAGACACTAGACTAGAGACTTGCTTTTGTAAATACACACATAATGATATAATTACGCTGCGGAAGTTTGATTAAGAAAGTCGGTCTACAAAAAAAGCATTTAAGCATTTAATTTCCCATACCATGCACATATTGGCCTAGCGCAATTTCTGAGTAAACTGCACCCACGGACGGACGGACGGACGGACGGACGGACGGACGGACGGACGGACGGACGGACGGACGGACAGACAGACAGAACCGGCATCGCCATACCGAGTTTCGAACCTCCACCTACATGAAATCATCACCTTTACCACGATGTCGTCATTTTGGGCTGCATTGCACTGCTTCTCACAGCAGGTCTCTGTTTCTCATAGCAGGGCATTGCTTTTTTTTTAACAGCTCGCAGTGCCAATACTTGTCAAACCAATAATAAATAATATAAAAACCGACTTCGCCAAAGTTCGAAGGGTGTCTATGATCGTCTCGGGTCACTTCTATTACCAACGCCACTGAATTTCGAAGCGACCGACCAACTTAATTAGCATCTGTTGGTTTAATTCTGAATTCTATTGTATTTATTACTTATTAGAAAATAGAAAAATTTTCGCCGTGCAGTAAAGCACATTTGACAATTTGCTAAAACTTTTTCTTGAATAATTTATGCTTTACTTAATGGATTTTCATGAAATTTTCAGCATATTGGATATATGTATTTTCAAATGACTTGTAAGTCATTGGTATATAGCAAAAATCAAAATTGTATTAGTTAAAACAAAATAATAAATTCAACTAATAAATAATGACAAAAAAATTATAATTAATTAAACACATCGCTTTGGAAATTTGTTTGAAGGTTAGGTTTTGTTCCTTAGAGTTTTCTAAGCGGTCACAGTCATCTTCTTCATTAGCGATTTTCAATTCAATTTGAAAAAGCCTTCATTGGATTTTTCTGAACCTTCAGGTTCTCTGAGGTAGGCGTTTCCAAAATAATCCAGTGTCGCCAACATTAAAGACTTGTTTCGGCTCATAGCCACCATCATGAATTAATGCCTTTAACTCTGTTGGATAGTGTTCTGCAGCAGTTATATCAGCGCTAGCTGCTTCGCCTTTAAGATCAGTGTTGGGCAGATTCGCTTGAATCTCTCAAACCAGCCTTAACTTGCTTCAAAAGTTTTATTCTCGTGTGCACTACTACCACTAGCATCATCGTTGGATACTGTTTGACTTTTTATGTCATCAAACAACCTTTTCGTTTTCGTCTGAATAACTATTTTACTTAATGGTATTCTCTCAGCAACTTGATTCTCAATCCAAATAGAAAGCAAGGACTCCATTTTCATTATCAAAGAACTCCTTGTACGAATCATCATTTTAGCATCTAATAATGTTGCAGATTTTGCAGTCTCTCTTAATCGGTCCTTAACAGTTCATACAGTTGTTGCAGCCAGGCCAATATCCTTTGCTACCTCCACAGCCTTTTCGGCCTTATTAAATCGCGCAGAATATCTAATTTTGTCTCCAAGCTGATCGTTTTTTTTTATACCCTGAACCCATTAAAAATGGGTAGTCAGGGTATAATGGTTTTGTTGCAGACCAAATGTATGTAACAGGCATCAGGACGACAAGCCGAGTCGATTGAGCCCTGTCCGTCTGTCCGTATGTTGGAATGCGTGGATTTCAGAACCTATAATAGCTAGAGACTTCAATTTTTTTTTGTAGATTCGTGTATTTCACGTGCAGATCGAGTTTTTTTATTTCGATAACTCTTCTCGTTTTTTTTTTTTCGATTAAAAACAAAAATCGATTTTCAGCTTTAAAATTCTATCTTCTACATCTTTATAGTTACAGACTACAAATTTTGTATTTAGTTTATTGGAACCTTTATACAATTTTGATTTTTGTTAAATTTTGGATGCCACGCCCCCTTCGCCAAAATTTCCAAATCATCTATTTCAAATACTAGAGACTTGTGCTTTTGCACATACACATACATATATGAATGATATAATTACGCTGCACAAGTTTGATTAAGAAAGTCGGTCTACAAAAAAATTTATTAAGCATTTAATTTCCCATAACATACAAATTATTGTTGTGCAAATGATTAATATTTATATTTTCTGCCAAGTCGTCAGTTTCGGAGTAGCGTGATAACTACTCCCCCTCTCAAGAGCGACCGTCCTCGGTCGCCTCATACGCCTGGACCATTTCCGAGACTTGGCGCGCAAAGCAGAGCCGTCCCACAATGTAGTAGGCCAGTGCGCAGATACCACATGCTATTAGCAGGGTGCCGAGGATCCATCTGGAGCCGGAGACGGTCATACGATCCCTGATCTCGTTGAAAAAAATGATGTAGCTCAGGTTCTCTCCACTTAGCCGGTGTCCACTGATGTTTAGCCTGGCCGACGCGGGCACGACTGGAAGTCGGTTCACAATGCTGTTGCGGTTGAAGTATCTGATGAGCGTGCTGCGGTCGTTGACGATGATAATCCCATCATCAGCCAGCGTGACTGCCTCCAGGTGGCTGGGTTTCGTTGCGCAGTGTGCTGTTCCTCCTGAGTGAAGTCCCAGAGCGCAGATGATGCCATCCAACTCCTAAAATTTGCAGGAGTGAGAGTGAGCATGAGTGTATTGATTTCGGCGAGTAGCATCCTATTGTGTGTGGTAAGAATGTCGAAAAGGCTACCTGTGTCCCCCTTCTTTGCGTTTTGCAGGATTTTGTTCACAGTGTCCGTGAGGTTAGTCTAGTGTCTTAGATACCCGTATTGGTCCCACAGCAAAATGTTACCGTCTATAATGGGTGCGTAGTTGAAATGGGAATAGTTAGTCAAACGTGTTGTCACTATGTTAGTAGGGGAAAGTGTCAAAATGAGTAAACTACAACGAGAAAAGGACAAGTTAATATTTTTTTTATTTATTTTTTTAACGCAGATTGTCCTTGTTGGGTGGTCCACTTAATGAGGACCAATCTTCGGTTGGTTTAGACCACGATCTTTTCTCCTACCCACTTTTTACGATGCTTGTTTGCCCTCGCGTTTTGGGCTTCTTGTGCCTCTTCAATTTTCTTTGCTGCATCCCCAATGCAGTCTGGTGAGGTGGAAGTCACGACGTCTTTGGGTCGTTTCCCTATTACGGAGTGGATTGAGGCATTATACTCTATCGTTGCCTGTAAGATGAGGTCGACGGTTTTACCGATGACTCTTTGTAGTTTCGAGCACCTTGCTATTTCTAACAGGGTACTATGGAACCGTTCCACTTGCCCGTTGGACGTGCCCTGGAGGGGTGGCGCATTTCGCTATCTCTACCTTATAAGTGCTTGAAAGGAGAGTTTTTATAGTCTCAAAGTGGATTCATTGTCGCAATAGATCTGTCTGGCCTTTGGGAACAGGTTCATTAAAATTAACAGGGGGGAATCAGGTCTTATATAGTTCTTGATGGAATGTGTTGAACCGTCGCGAACTTTGACAGCTTGTCAACGCATGTTAAGAAGTGTTTCCTATCGATAAGATGTCCACATGCAACATCTCCCCTGCCTCGGATGGAATTGGTGTTTTGCTGAGTTCTTGGTCTTTGGGATGCCTATCGTACTTAGACATGGTTCAGATTCTGCAATTCAGGACTACCTTATTGGCTAGCTTCGTCATCTGTGAACCCTGTTGTGCTCCTTGACTACCATTTCCCTTCTGTCGTTATTGTTAAATACGTCAGCAACAAAATTCTTGCAAATACAGAATTTTGTTGGTAGAAAGGTCTGTCTCAACTGGTGTTGAATTGCCGCCAGTGTTGGGAGGCTACAGTGAATCGCGTTAACAACGCTGGGATTCACTACCGACTTGACTGTTTCGACTAGCTTGTCTTTGCTAATGAAGTTGATCGGGTGGCGGGGGTTTTTTTTTTTAAATGATAAAATGTCGCGCGAGAGGGAATTTGGCCTCTTCCATCTGATTGCGGAAGCAATCTGGTCAATTGTGTACGTGAGAGACAGCTCACTGTGGACGGTGGCAGCGTCAGATTGAGGGTCTTCGAGGTTGTTTTCCAAAGCGTTTACTTTTTGGCACGATAGTGCGTCAGCCACATGATTTTCTTTTCTATGCTTGTAAAACAGCTTCGCCCCGGTTTCGTCTATCCGCGCCTTCCAACGCATGATTTTGGCGTTAGGATTGCTTTCGGATACAAATAATGAAAGAGGCTGGTGGTCTGTGAAAATTTGAATGTTCGTTGCACCATATAGAAAGTGCAATTTAGGAAGGGCCCAGACTATTACTAACAGCTCACGCTCGTTGGTGGCGTAGTTAGCTTCTTTGTCCTTCGGTGATCGCGATATCATAGTTATCGGGCGGCCGCCTTGGGAGAGGACGGCGCCATTGCCGTGGGCAGAGGCGACCGTTGTCTTCTGACGATAGGATGCTTTTCAATTTTTCGAACGCGTTGCGTTGAGCTTCATTAAATTGTACCAGAATGTTTTTTGATCTGTGTTTGCTCACTGCCCCATTTGCCCCTTTTAGTAAGTCCGATATTGGCTTCGCGATTGTCGCGAAGTCTTTTATAAAGCAACGCTAGTAACTGGCGAGACCTAGGAAGGATCTTACGCCGAACAGCATTGTTGGCTCGACATATTCCCGAATGGTTTTAACCTTTTCAGGGTCTGTCTTTGCGCCATCTTTAGTCACAATAAAGCCGAGGTACTCGATATTTTCTTTGAAAATTTGTGACTTTTCGTGGGCCACCCTCATGTTTGCACGTAGAAGGATTTTCAGTACCCACTCTACGTGTGTGACGTGGTCAGTCTCGTTTTCCGAGAAGACAATACGTAGACGTAGACACGTCTTACCGATTTGTTCTCGTAAAACACCATCGGTAGCGCGCTGAAAAATGCTCCCGTCTTTTTTTAGGCCGAATGGGAGTCTGCAGAACTCGTATTTGCCGCCATTCACTGAGAAGGCGGTTTTTCCCCGATCAGCCTCTGCCAAAGTTATCTGGTAATAATGATGACCATCCGTTTCTTCCTGTTACCTTTTTACGTTACATTTTTTATCCACAATCCAAACTCGGTTGTTGTACGGAGAACGGGACTTCCTAATAATGTCGTTCCTTAAGAGGTCGTATTTTTTGTTAACGAAATCTTCGACACCTTTGGGGTATGGAAAAAGCTTCGAGTAGACTTCTTTCTCATCTACTGTGCGTATAGTGGCCACTACAGACGTGTTATAGGATAGTGACTCGTTAGAGTCAGCAAAGGCCTTTTGACAGCGGTCAAGCATCTTTAGAAAGTCTGCTTCGACCGCTGGTGGTGCGTTAATTTCCTTGCTACTAGTGTGGTTAACATTAGCACATTTTAGGAATTGGAGTGGTTCGGATTTAGAATCAATTTGCAGTATGCCCTTTTTATACCCTGAACCCATTGAAAATGGGAAATGGGAAATAATGTTTTTGTGAAAAATGTATGTAACAGGCAAAAAGAGACGTCGCAGACCCCATAAAGTATATATATTCTTGATCAGCTCGACGAGCTGAGTCGATATAGCCCTGCCCGTCTGTCCGTCCGTCTGTCCGCTCGTCTGTATGAACGCGCTGATCTCGCAAACCACAAAAGCTAGGGATCTGAAATTTGACGCGTATATTCGTGAGTACCATACGCAATACGAGTTTTATTTTATTTTTTTCGATAACTCATTCCGTTTCCAAATTATCGATAAATGTCGATAAATCACCTTCTATTTATGTGACCCCTTAGTGTGTCCCCACAATTTGCAAAACCCGTATTTCAAATACTGGAGACATGTGCTTTGGCGAATATGAATAACATAATCACACTGTGAAAATTTGATTAAGAAAGTCCATCTAGAAAACAAGTAAGGAAAGTCTAGTCGGAGGTGCCCGACTAGGAAATACCCTGAACCCCGCCTATCAGCGGCTTTAAATGCACTTCGAAGTTTGTATATAATTTTAAATTAAATTAAAAAATTAAAAAAAAAAAAGATTAAGTATCTTGCATAAAAAAAATTTTGACGCCAGCTTAGAGAATCGAGCCCGAGACTTTATGTCGCCGATCATCGCTTCTACCAACACAGCCGTTGCAATACATAAGAGTAAGATAGCAAATTCCTAAGTAAAGTTATTGAGTTACTGAGCTATTGCTACTGAGCTGCTGAACTTCTGCTGAAAATTCATCCCCAATTTGTCTTTGTTGTTGTTATGAATTCTTCGAATTTTCTAGATGCTTGTGCTGCTGTTGCCACGCGCGTGTGTACGTAAACGTTTGGTAAACGTTTTGCTAAATAACATAATAGATTTCATCTATACATATATTATATAGACTTTATTTAAATTATATCTATATTATACTTATTTTATATATACATACATACGTACATACATACATATGTATGTATATTGAAAGCAACGCATACATACGCACGCACACGCATACGCTCTGCTAATTGTGCAGTTTACTCAGCGACTGCGCTGCGCCAATATTTGCGTGTTATGGGAAATTAAATGCTTAATAACTTTTTTTGTAGACCGACTTTCTTAATCAAACTTTCGCAGCGTAATTATATCATTCATATGTGTGCATGTGCAAAAGCACAAGTCTGTAGCATTTGACAGACAGACAGACAGACAGACAGACAGACGGACGGACAAAGCTCAATCGACTTGGCTTGTCGTCCTGATCAAATTTAAATTTTGTATTTAGTGTCATGTCTATTAAATACATTTTTGTGATATACCAATTTCTTACAATTCAGTTAAAAATATATTCAATGTGTCCAAAATTGCATTAAAATATTTTACAACCTTGGTTCGAATCTTGACGATGCTGGTTTTTGTACATATAAGTGAAATGAGTATATTGGGTATATTTTTGGCCGATCGATAGAGGAGGTCACCACCAAAACTGTGGGAGCTATAAACTCGTGCGGTTTGCCACGCCTCCTGTGGATGTAGATATATCCGGTATAGCTTATTGAACTTGGGATGTAAATACAAGTATATATAGCAAGTCTCAAGTTTCTAGCATCAATAGTGGTCAAAATATAAGATAAATTGATACACATTCAGATCCGATTTGCCACGCCCCTAGTAGGCGTGGATATATAATTTTTTGGTTGATCTATAGTCGATATAGAATCATATAGAATATATAATCGATCTTTATAGAATCACTAACGTGGCAAATTTAGTCGTTCTAGCTCTTAAACTGTAGAAGATTCACCTGAATTGCCACACCCCCAATTGACGTAAATATATCCGCCACAGCTTATTAAACTCTCTAGGACTGCTACAAATAGTATTTCTGACATACAGGAATATATTGATTTTGTGCAATGTCTGTCCGTATGAACGCAAACCATTTCTATGCTATATATATTCTTGATCAGCTCGACGAAGTTAGTTGATATATATTCTTGTTGAGCAGTTTCGACAATAGCAATCTTTCTTCTATGGAAATGAAATATTAAATTAAATGTATAATAGTTAAATCATATTTTCCTGCATAGCTTTTTAAAGCACTTCATAATAAAAGACGTATTCTTAACACAAATTCTGATCATTTCAGAGAACTACAAGATGGAACGCTCAACGATCACAAGTTAATGGATGGCTCCAAAATTATTTTAATACCAAGTGTTGAAACTGGTTTATTGGTAAGTGAATATCGCATAATTATTGAAACATTAATTTTTTTTTGTAACAACTTCAAGTCTCAAATGAAGATTCGACTAATTCGCGTTTTCGATATTTATGCCCTGAACTCATTATTTATTTTTTTATTTATTTATATAAAGAAAATTGACTTCAATCGTGAGTCAAATTACAAAATTAAAATTATAACAAGTAAGGAAACTCTAGTCGGAGGTGCCCGACTAGGAAATACCCTGAACCCTGCCTATCGGCGGCTTTAAATGCACTTCAAAGTTTATATATAATTTTAAATTAAATTAAAAAATTAAAAAAAAAACAAAAAAGATTAAGTAACTTGCATAAAAAAAGTTTTGACGTCAGCTTAGAGAATCGAACCCGAGACTTTATGTCGGCGATCATCGCTTCTACCAACACAGCCGTTGCAATACATAAGAGTGAGATAGCGAATTCCTAAGTACAGTTATTGAGCTACTGAGCTGCTGCTACTGAGCTGCTGAACTTCTGCTTAAAATTCATCCCCAATTTGTCTTTGTTGTTGTTGTTATGAATTCTTCGAATTTTCTAGAGCTTCTGCTGCTGTTGCCATGCGCGTGTGCGTAAACGTTTGGTAAACGTTTCGTTTAATAACATAATGCATTTCATCTATTCATATGTATGTACATACATATGTATATTATATTGACTTTATTTAAGTTATATCAATGTTACTCTTATTTTATATACATGTATACATATATACATATATACATATATGTAAATATATACAGTATGTACTTGTGTACATACATATGTATGTATATTGCAAGCAACGCATACATACGCACGCACACGCATACGCTCTGCTAACTGCGCAGTTTACTCAGCGACTTCGCTGCACCAATATGTGCGTGTTATGGAAAATTAAATGCTTAATAACTTTTTTTGTAGATCGACTTTCTTAATCAAACTTGCGCAGCGTAATTATATCATTCATATGCGTGTATGTGCAAAAGCACAAGTCTGTAGTATTTGAAATAAGTGGTTTGAAAATTTGGGCGAAGGGGGCGTGGCATCCAAAATTAAACAAAAATCAAAATTGTATAAAAGTCCCATTAAGCTAAATACAAGATTTGGAGTCTAACTATAAAGATGTAGAAGATATAATTTTAAAACTGAAAATCGATTTCGTTTTTAATCGATAAAAAAAGAACGGGAAGAGTTATCGAATTTCTCGACCTACGCGTGATATACACGAATCTATAAAAAAAAAGTTCAAGTCTCTAGCTATTATAGGTTCTGAGATCCACGCGTTCAAACATACGGACAGACGGACAGACAGACAGACGGACAGGGCTCAATCCACTCGGCTTGTCGTCCTGATCAAGAATATATATACTTTATGGGGTCTGCCACGCCTCCTTCTGCCTGTTACATACATTTGGGCCGCAACAAAACCATTATACCCTGATACCCATTTTTAATGGGTTCAGGGTATAAAAAGAATAGGGAAAAGAAAAAGCCTAATACTAACAATATATAGCAATGATATCACCAACCCGATGGGGGTGTTTTATTTGCCGGACCGACGAGCTATGCCCCAAATCACAGGCAGATATGGTTAGTGATATCATTGAAACTAAGCAAGATAGAAAAAGTTAAAAAAAGGGTTATAAGAATATAAGAAAAAAAATCTTAAAAAGTAAAATACGATAAGAGAAATCACTACACAAGTAGGGAGAATTGCATAGGTGCATTCTCACTACTGGGGTGTGTGTGTGTGATTTCTCTGAAATATGCTAAAAGAGAAGATTTTATTAAGGAAAGAGAGAGTACAGAACTAAATACATGAAAATAAGTATTATACTTAGTACATAGAACACGAAACGCACTGTACAAAGAATAGTTACAGTTACATATAGGTAAGTAAAGAGGACAAAAGTGACGAGAAGCACGGGAAGGAACTAGGAAGTTGACTTGAAATAGAAGAGAAGGCGAATCAATACTACCGTTAATCAACATATGTAGAAAAGCAATACCCAAGACTATTCTACGATTGATTAACGATGGAAGATTCAAAAGAAGAAGCCTACTATGATAAGACGGTAGACGAAGGTTACCATCCCAGTTTAGATTGCGCAAGGCAAAAAGAAGAAATTGCTTCTGAACCGTTTCAAAACGGTCCTGATGCAATTTCTGCTGTGTCGACCATATAATAAAACAATATTCTAAAATAGGGCGTACCAGCGAGACAAAAAGAAGTTTAGTGACAAACGGATCATTAAACTCTTTAGACCATAGTTTAATAAAACCAAGTACACTTTTGGCTTCATTAACGATGGTTAGAATATGGGTATTGAATCTAAGTTTACAGTCAAAGAGCACACCGAGATCTTTGATTGTACAAATACGTTGCAAGGACACATTGTTGATTGTGTAATCAGCAAAAAATGGAGTGGTACGACAGAAAGTCATTGTCATACACTTAGAACAATTTAGATGCAACTGATTAGCCTTACACCAATTTTGAAAGGAAATTAGATCATCCTGTAGGCGTAGATGATCTATTGAGTTCTTGTAAGAGAGACAGAGTTTTACATCATCTGCATACATGAATATTCTAGAGTAAGAAATACAGCTGGGAAAGTCATTTATAAATAGGGAGAAAAGTAGAGGGCCCAAGTGACTACCCTGAGGAACACCCGAAGAGACAAATATGACCTTCGAAATAGATGTTCTCAACAGAACTCTTTTGGTTCTACCCTTTAAATAGGAAGCAATCCAAAACAGAAGTTTAGGAGAAAATCCCAATTGGTCAAGCTTTTGAAGCAAGATGTCATGCTGAACAGAGTCAAATGCTATCTGTTTGCATTTTATTCAAAAACCTTTCATTGACTAGGGATGAAAATTCTAAGAAGTTCGTCGAGGTTGATCGATTCTGAACAAAACCATGCTGCGATGGTGAAATAATAGATTTACAAAAGTGCTGAAAATTAGAAGTTATAATTTTTTCAAATAACTTCGGAATAGCAGAAAGCTTGGCAATGCCTCTGTAATTTGAAATATCAGATCTTCCTCCTTTTTTATACAGAGGAATAATAAATGATTCTTTCCAAATTGATGGAAATACCCAGGTATCAAGAGACAAATTAAACAGTTTTAATAAAGGTGACCACAAAGAATCACTGCATTCTTTAATCACACAACTAGGAATACCATCCGCCCCCGGAGAGAACGATGATTTCAACGTACGCATAGCGGATAAAAGTGAGACGGGAGAAATATTAGAAACCATAATAGCATTTCCATTAATTTAAGAATTTAAAATTGGAAAAGAATTGGTTTCTGAAATGGCAGTTGAATAAGTGGATTGGAAGAACTTTGCAAATAGATCTGAGGTATCTTGATCATTGCAAGTACTGTCACAACGTAGGAAAAACGAGGATGGAAACCCAGAAGATTTACGCTTCAATATGGATGATATAATTACGCTGCGCAAGTTTGATTACGAAAGTCGGTCTACAAAAAAATGTATTAAGCATTAAGCAATCAGAAGCGCTGGCTGGCTGAATAAGGAAACGAGACTTAATGTTCGAGCGGGCGAGCACCGCGCTTTACTGAATCTAAATTAAGACTAAATACAAAATTCAAAACTTATTCTATTCAACGTTCTCGTCGTTGGCCGTTGCGCTGCTACGCCGCTTGTCGCTGCGCTGAAGCCCAGTTTCTGGGAACCACGCCACTACTTGGAATCGTCGCCTCATACACCTGGACCATTTCCGAGACTTGGCGCGCAAAACAGAGCCGCCCCACAATGTAGTAGGCCAGTGCGCAGATACCACATGCTGTTAGCAGGGTGCCGACGATCCATGTGGTGTCGGTGTTGACGGTCATACGATCCCTGATCTCGTTGATGTAGCTCAGGTTCTCTCCGCTTAGCCGGTGGATGTAAGGTAGGCTAAGGGTCGTGTCATGTCCACTGATGTTTAGCTTGGCCGACGCGGGCACGACTGGGAGTCGGTTCACAATGCTGTTGCGGTTGAAGTATTTAACGCCGTCCACATTAGCATGAGAGTTAAATGTGACGAGGGTTGTTCCATTTACTCTTACGATCGCGCTATCGTCGTATCTGATGAGCGTGCTGCGGTCGTTGACGATGATAATCCCATCATCAGCCACAGTGACTGCCTCCAGGTGGCTGGGTTGCGTTGCGCAGTGTGCTGTTCCTTCTGAGTGAAGTCCCAGAGCGCAGATGATGCCATCCAACTCCCTGCAAAATGTTACTGTCTTTGTTAGAGAACAGTTAGTCACGGCTAGGATGTCGGCCATATGGTTGTTTTGCAGCTTCAGAATCTTTTTGTTGTGATCGACCGGGAAGATGGTCATCTTCTTGTATAGCTTTGTTACGATATGGAACTGGATTATAAACTAATTACATTTTCCTTACGTTCTACCTTAATGCTAGTCACTTTCATCAGGTCTGTTACCGATGTCCCTGTGACTCGTTTGGTGAGAATTTGTTCTAGATCAGAGTAATCTATAACGGCTGGGTTTATTACGTTACAATTTGCAGGAATGAGAGTGAGCATGAGTGTATTGATTTCGGCGAGCAGCATCCTATTGTGTGTGGTAAGAATGTCGAAAAGGCTACCTGTGTCCCCCTTCTTTGCGTTTTGCAGGATTTTGTTCACAGTGTCCGTGAGGTTAGTCTAGTGTCTTAGATACCCGTATTGGTCCCACAGTAAAATGTCACCGTCTATAATGTGTACGTAGTTGAAATGGGAATAGTTAGTCAAACGTGCTGTCACTATTGTGGTAGGGAAAAGTGTCAAAATGAGTAAACTATAACGAGAAAAGGACAAGTTAATATTTATTTTTTACTTATTTTTTTAACGCAGATTGTCCTTGTTGGGTGGTCCTCTTTATGAGCACCATTGTTCCCAAGTTCGCTTCGACAGTCTCTATTTTGCAGAGGGGGGACAGTTTCTTGCCCAATCTGCGGTTGGTTTAGACCACGATCTTTTCTCCTACCCTATTTTTACGATGCTTGTTTGCCCTCGCGTTTTGGGCTTCTTGTGCCCCTTATATTTTCTTTGCTGCATCCCCAATGCAATCTGGTGAGGTGGAAGTCACGACGTCTTTGGGTCGTTTCCCTATAACGGAGTGGATTGAGGCATTATATTCTATCGTCGGCTGTAGGATGATTCGCTATCTCTACCTTAAAACTGTTTGAAAGGACAGTTTTTTGTGGTCTCAGACTTCAAAGCGCGTTCATAGATCTGTCTGGCCTTTGGAAACACGTAAGAAGTGTTTCCTATCGAGAAGATGTCCACATGCAACATCTCCCCTGCCTCGGATGGAATTGGTGTTTTGCCGAGTTCTTGGCCTTTGGGATGCCTATCGTATTAAACATGATACAGATTCTGTAATTCAGGACTACCTCATTGGCTAGCTTCGTCATCTTTATAAAATAGTGTTCTGTTAGAACCTGTTTAACATTTTCTTGTGCTTCCCTGTAAGCCCTATTGTGGTTCTTCACTACCATTTCCCTTCTGTCGTTATTGTTAAATACGTCAGCAACAAAATTCTTGCAAAAACAGAATTTTGTTGGTAGAAAGGTCTGTCTCAACTGGTGTTGAATTGCCGCCAGTGTTGGGAGGCTACAGTGAATCGCGTTAACGCTGGGACTCACTACCGAAATAGGAAATACCCTGAACCCCGCCTATCAGCGGCTTTAAATGCACTTCAAAGTTTATATAGAATTTTAAATTAAATTGAAAAATTAAAAAAAAATGAAAAAAAAAAGATTAAGTAATTGCATAAAAAAAATTTTGACGTCAGATTAGAGAATCGAACCCGAGACTTTATGTCTGCGATCATCGCTTCTACCAACACAGCCGTTGCAGTACATAAGAGTGGGATAGCGAATTCCTAAGTAAAGTTATTGAGCTACTGAGCTACTGCTACTGAGCTGCTGAACTTCTGCTGAAAATTCATCCCCAATTTGTCTTTGTTGTTGTTGTTATGAATTCTTCGAATTTTCTAGAGCTTCTGCTGCTGTTGCCACGCGCGTGTGTACGTAAACGTTTGGTAAACGTTTCGTTTAATAACATAATGCATTTCATCTATTCATATGTATATATGTACATATATTATATTGACTTTATTTAAGTTATATCAATGTTACTCTTATTTTATATACATGTATACATATATACATATATACATATATGTAAATATATACAGTATGTACTTGTGTACATACATATGTATGTATATTGCAAGCAACGCATACATACACCAGCGTACGCATACGCTCTGCTAACTGCGCAGTTTACTCAGCGACTGCGCTGCGCCAATATGTGCGTGTTATGGGAAACTAAATGCTTAATAACTTTTTTTGTAGATGGAATTTCTTAATCAAACTTGCGCAGCGTAATTATATCATTCATATGCGTGTATGTGCAAAAGCACAAGTCTGTAGTATTTGAAATAAGTGGTTTGAAAATTTGGGCGAAGGGGGCGTGGCATCCAAAATTAAACAAAAATCAAAATTGTATAAAAGTCCCATTAAGCTAAATACAAGATTTGGAGTCTCTAACTATAAAGATGTAGAAGATATACTTTTAAAACTGAAAATCGATTTCGTTTTTAATCGATAAAAAAAGAACGAGAAGAGTTATCGAATTTCTAAAACAAACTCGACCTGCGCGTGATATACACGAATCTATAAAAAAAGTTCAAGTCTCTAGCTATTATAGGTTCTGAGATCCACGCGTTCAAATATACGGACAGACGGACAGACAGACAGACGGACTGGGCTCAATCGACTCGGCTTGTCGTCCTGATCAAGAATATGTATATGTTATGGGGTCTGCCACGCCTCCTTCTGCCTGTTACATACATTTGGGCTGCAACAAAACCATTATACCCTGATTACCCATTTTTAATGGGTTCAGGGTATAAAAATAAGTATGAAGAACACGAAACATAATAATATGACACATAATTCTTTTTGATATGATTTTTTCTAGTAATTTGGAATTGCAAGGGAGCAAGGATATTGTTGGGGGATATTGCTGGTGTCTAGTATAATGTTATAGAGATCTAAGAGTTTGTTTTTTGCAGATGGTGTTAGGTTTTTTTATTTTTGATATTGTCATGTCCAGGAGTGGACCCTTTAAAGGTATCCAGGCAAGATTGTAGTTCTAAAAGTGCTATGGGTTTTTCAATGATTTTAGCTCTGTTTCTTGATGTATAAGTGATGTATGTTTGGGCTATGTGTTGTTTGTTAAATATGAATGTGTTTGAGAAATTTGAGTCATTTGAATAATTTGACCATGTTTTGCAAAATGCTTCGGCTATTTTTGTTGGATCGCATGTTTTTCCTGTTTCTGTTTGTATTGCATAAATGTGTGTAATTTTACAATCCCCGAAAACCTATGAACTTTGTCCAAGAGCACTTTGGTTGTTGTGCTAGGGCTTATATCTTCTGTAAACTTAGCAAAGCTTATTCTTTGTGCTATTTTTGCTGTATATTTAAACATTGCGTTCGTTTTTTGTACATTAGCATGTTTTCTGTGCTTAGGTGTTTTCTTAAACTATTTAAACATTTTATTTTTTCCTTTTTAATTTTTCAAGTTCCAATTAGTACAATTAGATTGCGGTTATGTACAAAGTTTGCTATAATTTTTCCTTTGGGTTATTTGAGGGTGATTCCCACGCGTTAAAGTCTCCTAGCATTAAAACTGGCTTATTAAAACTGTTTATCAGGTTGTGAAGGTCTTGCTCTATGAACTTGTCCGTGGGAGAAAGGTAGATGTTAATAATTATAAACGGTGTTTGAGTTTGTATTTCTGCACATCAGTCTTCGTCTAGCTCTCTTTGCGGGCAGACGTCAGTTTTCTTATCAGCAGAGCCTAATCGGTGTATTTCTTTCGCGACCCACGTGGTTTATCATTATTTGCTTTCATACATTCTTTCGTGAGTGCAGTTGTGTTTTAGCTCATAACTAAAGCTTATTTAATAAGACTATGGGGCCTCCCCCTCGGCCCCCTATTCTGAGGGCCATCAGTTTGCGTTGCTCTCTGATAGCCCCCCGGCGAAAAAAAAGAGACAAAAAACCGAATTGACCTTCCCCCAACTCCCAACGATAACCCTCGAAAACCCGAAATACATTGTAATCGCATCAAAAAACAATGAAAAAAAATCTCAGATTTCTCCTGTATTGCCGTGTACTACGCCCTACGACTAATATCTAAAAACATCTCCACCATCAATAACTTGCGTGACGGCAACCTGCTGATGCTGGTTAAAAATCAAACCGAGGCTGAAAAATTCATCAACTCAGGTGAGTTGATGAATTTTTCAGCCTCGGTTTGAGAAGGTTAGAGAAGGTTCTCTACCGGGAATTTGCGACATCACATGCAAAATGCACGAAACTCTAAACCAAGTAAAAGGCACAATATACGCTCCGTACCTCTCCGACGTTCCCAACGAAGATATTATAGAAGAACTGCGATCCCAAAAAGTCATTGATATATTCAAATTCACCAGAACCACGGATACTGGCACTAAACCCTCCGGAGTCATTCTGGTTACATTTGATTTATACAATCTTCCCAGCAAAATCGATATTGCATGGCATTCGGTAAAAGTACGGGAGTATATACCAAACCCAATGAGGTGTAAAACTTGTCAGCTGCTTGGCCATACAGCTAAACACTGCAAAAATGAACCACTTTGTGGTAATTGCGCTTTACCTCCCCATTCGCCTGATAACTGCACACAAACGAAATGCGTCAACTGCTCAGAAGATCACCCATCTTCCTCTCGCCAATGCCTCAAATATCAGCAGCAAAGAGAAATTTTGAAAATCAAGACAGCAAAAAAATGTACAATGTGCGAAGCTAAGTTAATCTTCAATGCAACAACAACAAAGCAATCCAACCCTTCTTCCTACGCTGCAGTAACGATAGCTGGACACAATAGAAACGAAAAAACATCTGATCAAAATAACAACAAAAACTATAACTCAAGCCCAAATCACAAAAAACTAAGCAAAGATAAGACAATTACTGTCACAAATGAAGAAACAACAACAATAACATCATCAAACACCTCTACGCCGCTGTGTTATCAGCAAAAACAGCATGAAAATAACAAAAACGCATCAGCCGATTTCGACTATGCTACTCTGGGCTGCTCGCCTAAAACCACTGAATATTTAAAACAACCCCAAACTAACAAAATTACCAAATTTTTTCCCAACTACCTCCACAAATTTAACTCAAAAAGAATATAACACCTCATCAGATGAGTCTATGGAGGACTCTGATATGTAATTAGATATAAACTTTTTCCACTGCATATAGTATCCACTTTACGCCTTCCAAATAATGACCCTTACAATTCTGCAATGGAATATAAACGGTTATTTCAACAATTACATTGATCTAGTATTAGTAATTAAATAAACAAAACCGGATATTATATGCCTACAAGAGACTAATCTCAAATCTAACAATACTAATGTTGCAACTCCCAAACCATTTATTGGTTATTTTTTCAATAACTCTCCTAATCATCATGCGAAGCATGGCGTGGGTATACTTATACGTCAAAACATCCCACACAAAACTCTCAACATAATCTCTTCCACTTGCTCCATGGGCATTGAGGTTTTATCCCACCCTAATATTATAATATTTAATTCTTATATACCCCCCAACCAAAGACTAATAGCCTCAGATTTAATAAATATTGTAGAGTCAGCTCATAAGCCTATAGTCTATGTCGGGGACTTCAACGCTTGAAGTCCTCTTTGGGGGTCCAGCTCTCGCAATTCCAAAGGTTTTCAAGTTGAAGACCTCATAGTCAGAACAAACTTAGCTATTTTAAATGACGGCTCTGCCACCCACCATTCAACTCACAACTCTTTTACTAACATTGATCTGAGTATGACTTCCGTATCGCTAGTACCATACAGCAAATGGTCCATTTCCCAAAATTTACACGGGAGCGATCATTTTCCTATTACTATTAACCTTCAGACTCATTTAAAACCTGAAAAGGTCCCACCTATAATTAGGTTCAAAACTGACTACGCCAACTGGAATATCTTCCAATCGGTTTGTAAAAAACACTTCCAGTTCCCTTCGACCAACGACTTGAATCTCTTCGTTGCCAGAATTACGAAAAGCATAAAAACAGCAGCAACGTAACCATTCCACAAAGCAATCCTAAAAAACAGATAAGAAACCCTGTTTGGTTCAGCCCAAGTCTCCAAGATCTAAGAAAACAAAAGCAGACTCTCTGGCATAACTATAAAACCTTTCGAAACTCCACCAATTTAGTAGCCTACAAAAAAGCGAGAGCCCTGTTTAAAAGAGAACCTATTAGAGCTAAACGAGATTCTATTTGCAATTTTACTTCTAACATTAACCCACTTTCCACAACAAAAAAATTATGGGCGGATATCAACAAATTAGTCGGAATTTTCCCAGGGCCTCTTAAATCCATCAGAGATAATAATGTTTAGCTACTAAATTCGGTTGACATTGGTAATGCTTTTGGAGCTATGTGGTCCAATTATTCAAGCGATGAAAACTTCTCTAATGTGTATAAAGTAAATAAAGAAAACTTCCTCTCTCTAGCATACTCGCCCAGTCACATTTCCGCAGATGCTAAGTATCTTGATGCTCAGATCACATCGATTGAGCTAGTGTCAGCCCTGCAGCACGCTAAGGGGAAATCTCCTGGTTATGACCGCATCTCATACCCTATGCTTCGTAACTTGCCAATAGAAGGAAAGCAAAGATTGCTAGAAATTTACAACAAAATGTTAGATGCAGGTAGCTATCCGCATACATGGAGAACGGCCATAATAATCCCAATCCTTAAGCCAAACAAACCTTCCCACGAATTATCATCCTTCCGTCCCATATCCCTACTCTCTTGCTTGAGCAAAACACTGGAAAAAATGCTTGCCAAAAGGATCTTGTGGTTTATTACCAAAAATAAACTTATCAGCCCCAACCAAACTGCATTCAAACAACAACACAGTACCATGGACTCACTATTGCATATCCATCATTACGCGTCAGATGCTCTTTCCACCAAAAATCATGTAACCATTCTGGCTACTGATTTTGAAAGAGCTTTTGATCGCGTTGGTGTGCACACCGTACTGGAGCAACTTTCCCGGTGGGGGGAAGGTCCAAAGACCTTCTACCTAGTGAAGGCTTTCATGACCAAGCGATCCATCCGTGTTAGAGTTAATAATACTTTAACTAATTTCTATAAATTACACAACGGCATCCCACAAGGATCACCACTCTCAGTGGTATTGTTCATGATTGCCTTCCACTCCCTAGACAATATAATACTAAAACACAAAAAAATACAACTCTCCGTTTACGCGGATGATGCTATAATATACAGCAACTGCAAAAATACAAGTTCACTATTGCTTACTTTTAAACAAATACTAATGGATATCGTTGAATGGGGTAATTTCTCAGGGGCCACTCTTGCCTTAAACAAATGTAAATTATTTCATATTTGTAAAAAACATCGTTGTACATATCCAACTCTAACGGTAAATAACACAACATTAGAATATACATCTAGTCTTAAAGTTCTCGGCCTTACGCTCGACAGTAGACTTACGTTTAAGCAACATTGTGTTAATCTTAGAGATAGTCTTAACAAGCGCCTTAATATCATTAAGTTTCTTGGGTCTAAGCGTTCTATTGTCCCTCCAACATCTCTAATTCATGCGACAAGAGCCCTAATACTGGCCAAAATCGACTATGGGCTGGCAATCTATGGATGGTGTGCGCCATCCAACATCAAATTGTTCTCTCCCGCATACCATACAGCAGTACGGCGTAGCATTGGCGCCTTCCCCACAACTCCGACGAAATGCCTTTTAGCGGAAGCTGGGCTTCCTGAAGTACAGACGAGAGCCGCGCAACTGACTTTTAAGCTTATAACTAAAATTCTCTGCTCGACCAACCAAATTCTGCTAAAAGACTTCAATACAACGGTTAAACAGCGACGAAGGTTCAAAGTCATGTCTACTATACGCAGATGTTCCAGTTTCTTCAAAAAACATCAACTGGATATGCCATATCGTTGGAACAAAATCAGCCCATCTCCTCCTTGGCAACTTCCGGGCCACACCGTGAACACGTCTATCAACTTATTAAAAAAATCAAAAACACCAAAAAATGTATTTCAGCAAATGCTAGCTGCCGAAACGGAAAAAGTCCCCAACTGGACCTGGCTTTACAGTGACGGATCGAAAACAATTGACTCCACGAGCTTCGCAGTCGTTAGCCAATCTGGTACCCTCGTCTCATCTGGAATTCTCCCCTCATATTTTTCAATATTTTCTGCCGAAGCGGTTGCAATCCTTAAAGCAATTAAGCACGATCTCGAACTTAAAGGCAAATTCATAGTATGCAGCGACAGTCTTTCTACCCTCAATGCAGTTAATAACATATACAACCAAACTAGCCTGATATGTGAAATTCGACATCTTTGCAGAAAACACGCTAGCAAAATAAAATTTCTTTGGGCTCCTGGTCACATGGGCGTAAAAGGTAATGAGCTTGCAGATGCAGCGGCCAAACAGGCAGGACATTCTCCTTGCCTAACTGTCATCCCTGGTGTCAGAGAAGACTTATGGCGCAACATTAAGGAGATACTAAGAAAAAAGGAAATCACTCAATGGGACAGTTACGATCATAGGCTTAAACAATTTAACCCAAGCAAGGAACCAGTCCGATATCCACCTTCATGCCACAGAAGACATTGCAATATCATCACCCGCCTCAGAACGGGTCACTCCGCCTTAACCCACGATCATCTGCTAAATGGAAAAACTAAACCAAACACATATTGGATACCTGCCCACAACTGCATAATTCAAGGATTTGTCTATTTGGCCAAATCCAACCCCACCTCTCTTCTTATTTCACCCACACTCAATAACATAAAATCAGTAATCAAATTCCTAGATGTAAATAACTTACTCAATAATATATAAGTTTACGGTCGAGTCGATGGCCTTAGCTGCTAGCACTCTTAACCCGCTAGTTATTATATTATTTTGTATAATAATTAGTAATAAATAATAATAATAATATTTCTGCACATATTGCTAAGATGTTTGATTGGTGATATACTATTTTGTGTTGAATATTTTTTGATATTAGAAGTGATACTCCTCTGTTAGCTTTAGGAGCTATCGAGTTGATATCATTTTTACGATATAGTATGAATTGGTTTGGTATGGGAATTTTTGGGTTAGGATCGGTTATATAAGTCTCTTGTAGAATTATTATATGTGGGTTTTGGCTTTTTATTAAAAGAGAGAGATTATGGTATTTGTCTTTATATCCATTTATGTTCCATTGTAATATTTTTAAAGTCATTAAACATAAGGAGAGTTGAGTTCATTCGTTTTGCATTGGTTTTTGTGTTTGTTTTATAATCTCTCTTTCGCTCGAACTCTCTCTCGGTTCAGCGAAGCTGCGCTTTAATGCAATAGATCATTATAGGCTTTCGCAGGGGCCGAGAGAGAGAGGGAGCGCAGCCTAGAAGGGCTATGAGAAGTTTTATCACATGTCAACATCTACAATGATACTATCCGTATCAGAGAGCGTTGAATGATTTTGGTTGTTGGTGTTATATTTGTTTCTTTTGTAATTTATGTACATATGTGTCTTTTTCTAAGTCACTTGAGGTGTTATTGTCTTTGTAAGTTGAATGTTACGTTATCTTGAGTACTTGTTTTTCGGTTTGCTTAAGTTATTTTCTAGCGTTGCCTTTGCATATTTTGTGTTTGTGAAGTCGAAGGTTTTTCGGGTGTGCTTTTAGTTTTTAACTTGTTTTTAATATTGTTTTCTTTATTGGAGATAGATGGTAACATTTTTGTCTCGTTTTCTTTTTGTGGTGCTTGGGTAGCGGCTATTTCTGAAAATGTTTTTTATACCCTGAACCCATTAAAAATGGGTAATCAGGGTATAATGGTTTTGTTGCAGCCCAAATGTATGTAACAGGCAGAAGGAGGCGTGGCAGACCCCATAAAGTATATATATTCTTGATCAGGACGACAAGCCGAATCGATTGAGCCCTGTCCGTCTGTCTGTCTGTCCGTCTGTCCGTCTGTCCGTATGTTTGAACGCGTGGATCTCAGAACCTATAATAGCTAGAGACTTGAACTTTTTTTTTATAGATTCGTGTATATCACGCGCAGGTCGAGTTTGTTTTAGAAATTCGATAACTCTTCTCGTTCTTTTTTTATCGATTAAAAACGAAATCGATTTTCAGTTTTAAAATTATATCTTCTACATCTTTATAGTTAGAGACTCCAAATCTTGTATTTAGCTTAATGGGACTTTTATACAATTTTGATTTTTGTTAAATTTTGGATGCCACGCCCCCTTCGCCCAAATTTTCAAAACACTTATTTCAAATACTAGAGACTTGTGCTTTTGCACATACACGCATATGAATGATATAATTATGCTGCGCAAGTTTGATTAAGAAAGTCGATCTACAAAAAAAGTTATTAAACATTTAATTTTCCATAACACGCACATATTGGCGCAGCGAAGTCGCTGAGTAAACTGCGCAGTTAGCAGAGCGTATGCGTGTGCGTGTGTATGTATGCGTTGCTTGCAATATACATACATATGTATGTACACATGTACATACTGTATATATTTACATATATATAAAATAAGAGTAACACTTAACTTAAATAAAGTCAATATAATATACATATGTACATACATACATATGAATAGATGAAATGCATTATGTTATTAAAGGAAACGTTTACCAAACGTTTACGTACATACACACGCGCGTGTCAACAGCAGCAGAAGCTCTAGAAAATTCGAAGAATTCATAACAACAACAACAAAGACAAATTGGGGATGAATTTTAAGCAGAAGTTCAGCAGCTCAGTAGCAGCAGCTCAGTAGCTCAATAACTGTACTTAGGAATTCGCTATCTCACTCTTATGTATTGCAACGGCTGTGTTGATAGAAGCGATGATCGCCGACATAAAGTCTCGGGTTCGATTCTCTAAGCTGACGTCAAAACTTTTTTTATGCAAGTTACTTAATCTTTTTTTTTTTTTTTAATTTTTTAATTTAATTTAAAATTATTTATAAACTTTGAAGTGCATTTAAAGCCGCCGATAGGCGGGGTTCAGGGTATTTCCTAGTCGGGCACCTCCGACTAGAGTTTCCTTACTTGTTTTTTTTTTTTTTTTTCAAATTTATTGGTGTCTGTGTGTATTGTTTGTAATATTTCGTTTTTGCTTCGTACATAGTGCATTTTTCAGTGGATTTTATTATAATTATTTCTTGTGCTTCTTTAAATTTGGGACAGTCTTTGTTGCTAGCCGCATGCTCTCCCTTACAGTTCACGCAGAAAGTACGAGTGCACTGAGTTGGATTGTGAACTGGTAGACCACATGGGTCACAAACCATTATGGCTTCGCAATATTTAGCTGTGTGGCCTATAACTTGACAATTTTTGGTATATATTCTTTGACCTTTGCTACATGCCGTGATATTTGTATTTTTTGGGGAAGATTATATAGGTTGAAGGTGAGCTGCACCACGCCAGACGGAATTGTTTTGACATCAATGAGTTTTGTGTATTTGTATACATCAACAACTCGTTGAAACTTAAGTTCCTTAAGTATTTATACCCTGAACCCATTAAAAATGGGTAATCAGGGTATAATGGTTTTGTTGCAGCCCAAATGTATGTAACAGGCAGAAGGAGGCGTGGCAGACCCCATAAAGTATATATATTCTTGATCAGGACGACAAGCCGAGTCGATTGAGCCCTGTCCGTCTGTCTGTCTGTCCGTCTGTCCGTCTGTCCGTCTGTCCGTCTGTCCGTATGTTTGAACGCGTGGATCTCAGAACCTATAATAGCTAGAGACTTGAACTTTTTTTTTATAGATTCGTGTATATCACGCGCAGGTCGAGTTTGTTTTAGAAATTCGATAACTCTTCTCGTTCTTTTTTTATCGATTAAAAACGAAATCGATTTTCAGTTTTAAAATTATATCTTCTACATCTTTATAGTTAGAGACTCCAAATCTTGTATTTAGCTTAATGGGACTTTTATACAATTTTGATTTTTGTTAAATTTTGGATGCCACGCCCCCTTCGCCCAAATTTTCAAAACACTTATTTCAAATACTAGAGACTTGTGCTTTTGCACATACACGCATATGAATGATATAATTACGCTGCGCAAGTTTGATTAAGAAATTCGATCTACAAAAAAAGTTATTAAGCATTTAGTTTCCCATAACACGCACATATTGGCGCAGTGAAGTCGCTGAGTAAACTGCGCAGTTAGCAGATCGTATGCGTGTGCGTGTGTATGTATGCGTTGCTTGCAATATACATATATACATATGTATGTACACAAGTACATACTGTATATATTTACATATATGTATATATGTACATATATATGTATGTATACATGTATATAAAATAAGAGTAACATTGATATAACTTAAATAAAGTCAATATAATATACATATGAATAGATGAAATGCATTATGTTATTAAACGAAACGTTTACCAAACGTTTACGTACACACGCGCATGGCAACAGCAGCAGAAGCTCTAGAAAATTCGAAGAATTCATAACAACAACAACAAAGACAAATTGGGGATGAATTTTCAGCAGAAGTTCAGCAGCTCAGTAGCAGCAGCTCAGTAGCTCAATAACTGTACTTAGGAATTCGCTATCTCACTCTTATGTATTGCAACGGCTGTGTTGATAGAAGCGATGATCGCCGACATAAAGTCTCGAGTTCGATTCTCTAAGCTGACGTCAAAACTTTTTTTATGCAAGTTACTTAATCTTTTTTGTTTTTTTTTTTAATTTTTTAATTTAATTTAAAATAATTATATACAAACTTTGAAGTGCATTTAAAGCCGCCGATTGGCGGGGTTCAGGGTATTTCCTAGTCGGGCACCTCCGACTAGAGTTTCCTTACTTGTTTTTCTTTTGGTATGTTGTTAAGGCATGGAGCGTATACTGTGCATTTGCAGTAATTAAGATTTTTATGGTATTCACATGAAATTTGGCAAATACCATGGAGTTCTTTGGAAGCGATGAATTTCTTTGCTATTGTTTCATTCTCTACGAATATTAGTAGATTTCCATCACACATTTCGTTAATTTTTAATATGTTTTTGCTCATGATTTTAATTCCACGCTCAACAGCAAAACAGGCGTATGTGGAGATTGGGTTTTTGGTGTCGGTAGCTGACATAATAATGAACTTGGGATTAGGTAGATTAGGAGTTGGGAGTTCTGGAAAAGCTTCCGAGAGTGGTATAGGCTTTTTCTTTTGGTTTTGGGGCTAGTATTAGTATTGCAAAGCGATTCGCCCCTTGACTATTGTGCCCGGTGGGCATAGCTGAGACTTTGATTTACTTTATGCTTCTGTATATAGAAAGATAAAGAATGAGTGTACAAAAAGAAAAGGCGCTTGAAAAATTGGTAAGCTTTGAACTAAACTCTGCGAAAACACAACCGATCGGTCTAGTCTAGTCAGTCTAGTCGATGACTGGTATTAATATAAGAACTTGAATATATATAAAACAAGTAAGAAAACTCTAGTCAGAGGAGACCGACTAGGAAATACCCTGAACTCCGCCTATAGGCGATTTTAAATAAACTTACAGTTTGCATAGAATTATATAATTTTAAATTAAAAGAAACACAAGTAAAAACGTTGCAGTCGGGCTCTACCGACTGCGAAATACTCATTCACACCGCAAGCTCCCAGTTCTATAACATTCCAAGGAACCAATTTGCCACACCCCTAATTATCCATAAATTTTGTATTTAGTGTCATGTGTATTTATTACAATTTTGGTCTTTGCTATATACAAATTTCTTATAATTCCGTTGAAAATATAATTAATATGCTGAAAATTTCATTAAAATCCGTTATATTCAAGTTATTCAACAAAACGTTTAGGCAATGTGCTGCACAGCAAACATTTTCTAATGTTCTAAGAAATAACAAATACAATAGAATTCAGCGTGTATCATATGCTCATTATGTTACTTGTTTACTATGAGCTTCAGTAGCGTTGCTAATAGAAATGGCGCGGGCCGATCATGGCACCCCTGGATCGAAGCTCGAGCGAGTCGGTATTTTATACACATTTTATTTATAATTATTATTGGTTTGACAAGCACAGCGGTGGCGTCGTGGTAGATATGACTGACTACCTTTCTCCCACGGACAAGTTCATAGAGCAAGACCTTCACAACCTGATAAACAGTTTTAATAAGCCAGTTTTAATGCTAGGAGACTTTAACCCGAGGCATTCTCTCTGGGGATCACCCTCAAATAACCCAAAGGAAAAATTATAGCAAACTTTGTACATAACCGCAATCTAATTGTACTAATTGGAACTTGAAAAATTAAAAAGGAAAAAATAAAATGTTTAAATAGTTTAAGAAAACACCTAAGCACAGAAAACATGCTAATGTACAAAAAACGAACGCAATGTTTAAATATACAGCAAAAATAGCACAAAGAATAAGCTTTGCTAAGTTTACAGAAGATATAAGCCCTAGCACAACAACCAAAGTGCTCTGGGACAAAGTTCATAGGTTTTCGGGGATTGTAAAATTACACACATTTATGCAATACAAACAGAAACAGGAAAAACATGCGATCCAACAAAAATAGCCGGAGCATTTTGCAAAACATGGTCAAATTATTCAAATGACTCAAATTTCTCAAACACATTCATATTTAACAAACAACACATAGCCCAAACATACATCACTTATACATCAAGAAACAGAGCTAAAATCATTGAAAAACCCATAGCACTTTTAGAACTACAATCTTGCCTGGATACCTTTAAAGGGTCCACTCCTGGACATGACAATATCAAAAATAAAAAAACCTAACACCATCTGCAAAAAACAAACTCTTAGATCTCTATAACATTATACTAGACACCAGCAATATCCCCCAACAATATCCTTGCTCCCTTGCAATTCCAAATTACTAGAAAAAATCATATCAAAAAGAATTATGTGTCATATTATTATGTTTCATGTTCTTCATACTTATTTTTTCTATTGCGTTTTCCAAGCTTATTAAATGATCAAATACATTATTCGGAACATTATGATTTGAAATAGCTGATATTATGTCTTATTTTTGTGAAAAACACTATCAATGTTTTATGAGAACGCTTACTTGATATTTTTACGAATCGTCTTCACGTTTCAAATAAAATGAGCCAACTAATGCAAATCAAATGAGAGAACAACGAAATTTCGCACATGAAGCGACATAAAGGCGTCATGCATAATAGTTTCTGAGACCTAACGGTAGTTTAACTTCCAGCAAAATCAAGCATTAAGAATTACAAGAGGTTTCGAAACGAAATTACGAATTATAAGAGGCAAGATCATCGCCGAGTAGACAGAAAAACTTTGAATTAACGAGGGGACCGAAATGTATGGGAATTTTACAAATTAACGAAGTTTTTTCAAGGGACCAGCAGTTTCTAACGAAATATTGAGGGTTTCGATTGTAATTGTAATAATATACCCTATTTACACTAACAAGATGCTATAGTCAAAAACTCTCGAACTGCTAAAAAAGCAATCAACGATTTATGACAACATCCAGTAGACCCTTGCGAATAAGAAAGCTGTATCAGTTATTGATGAATTGGCAAAAGAATTCGTAGCTAGTAGTCATCTATATGTTAAAGAAAAAATATATGATAGCGTTATGGAGAACATCAGGACCTGCAAAGAGTCCCTGATAAAAGTCAAATTTCCGACACCGAAAAACCAGCATTTAGTAAAAGCAAGGAGATGGAACCAGAAACATCCAAGGCAAAACATGTTCAGCAAGAAGATATGTTTCCACTAAGGAATTAAGAGGATGTGATGGTTGACCTTGTGGACCAAAGATCTCAAAAAGTAAGACAGCTCATTAAGGATGTGTATGCCAACATAGCTCATAACATAACATAACTCAGCAACCAGTAAGAAATTCAAGACCATAAAGATAATGTGAATATCTTGTGGAATAAAGTCCAATCGACACTCACAGATTTAGAAGCAAGGTATTAAAATTCTGCTTTCGAAATAGTCGAGATAGATGATTTGGAATGCAAAGTCAACCTACTGTCAAAGAAATTAAATAAAAGATTTCACAGCAGAAAAGAAAACCTTCCAGAGTTGCCACAAGTAGATCTTCCTCACTTTAACGGAAGTGCGAATGAGTGGCCAACGTTCTTCCAGGTAATTCACAGCAGGAGAGAAATCAGCGAAACAAGGAAGCTTAACTATCTGAAATCATGACTCAAGGAGAAGCCAAAATGGTTGTAGGCCATTTATTAATAGGATAATTTGCTAGCTACAATTCAGCGTGGGATCTGATATGCAAGCGCTACGAAAATAAGTGTAAAATATTTTAAAACGCCGTTAAGCAGCTAGTTGATTTGGAACTGCTGAAAAACAATGATTAAGGCAGTACCCGCAAGACACAGCTACTAAGTGTATTTTCATTATTAAAGAAAAAGGCCAAATTGGTAATGATGTTAAGGTTCTATTCTCTCAGATATTGCTGCGACGATCCTCGACGGAAGGCTTAAAACTTTACGAGCAATATGTAAAGAAGGCTAGAGAAATTCAGTCCTTGGCTATTCAATAAGCGATTGCATCAATACACAAACAACAGTCAGAAAAATGATGTAAAAAGCTGGAATGCTTTTCAGAAAATGACGAACGAGAAAAGGACAAGGACGAGAAAAAGGTTGTCTTCACATTTTTTATCAAACGCCAAAAATTAGTGCGCACTACAAAGCGACTAATCTTATCTCAATTGCCGAGAATCTTCAATTCATTGGTATGAATTACACCAGTCACACTGGAAGGATAATGTTTCATAAGTATCAAATGCATGTCTATTTCAGATCGCTGAGTTCACACAGACAAAGGGACGGATATATCGATTCAGCTCGTCGAGCTGATCAAGAATATATATACATTATGGGGCCCGCGACGCCAAATTCTGCCTTTTGCATACATTTTCACAAAAACATACCCTTTTCTATTTTCAATAGGTTCAGGGTATAAAAATTGAAGGAATATTGGGAAATCATACCAAAACGCAAACATGGAGTGATTCACAAATTACGTTAGGTTGGATAAAAAACAAACGCAGCAAAGATAAATTCGTCAAAACAAGAGTAGACGAAGTAAACAAAAAACTGCCACACGTCGAATGAAGATACGTAAATCGGCAGACAACCTTGCAGATCTCCTCATGCAGCTGCGAACAAAAAAGAGACCGTCAGCAGTAATTGTGTAAATGAAAATAAATGACAAGGTACGTTGCTGGCCATGGCGCTCATTCGTATTAAAAACAAATCCATTTATTGTATACTAAGGAATTTCACAAAATGTTGACGACCTAAAAAATAGCATTTGCTAGGTAAGGAAGCTGTAGTAAGGAAGCTGTAGTCGGAGGAAATACCCTGAACCCCGCCTATCGGCGATTTTAAATGCATTTTACAGTTTGCTTAGAATTATAGAATTTTAAATTAAATTAAAAAAAAAAATAACTTGCATAAAAAAAAACTTTTGATGGCGGCTTTGAGAATACAACCTGGGTCTCCGTGACGCCGAGCGGCGCTTCTACCAGCACCGGCGTCGCACCTCTTCAGTTTAGCATAGCGAATTCCTCAGTAACGTACTGAGCTACTAAGCTAATGAGCTAGTGCTACTGCTACTGAGCTGCTAAACTTCTGCTTAAAATTCATCCCCAATTTGTCTTTGTTGTTGTTGTTATGAATTCTTCGAATTTTCTAAAAGCTTCTGCTGCTGCTACCACGTGCGTTTGGTAATAAACGTTTTGTTTAATAACATAATAGATTTCATCTATATATTATATTAACTTTATTTATATTATATCAATGTTATTCTTATTTTATATATATGTAAATATATATGCATGAATGTACGTTTATTGCAAGCAACGCATATATACACACGCACACACACACGCTCTGCTAACTGCGCAGTTTGCTCAGCGACTGCGCTGGGCCAAAATGTGCATGTTATGGGAAACTAAATGCTTAATAACTTTTTTTGTAGACCGACTTTCTTAATCATTAATTATTAAGCTAAATACAAGATTTGAAGTCTCTAACTTTAAAGATGTAAAAGATATAATATTAAAACGAAAAATCGACTTTAATTTTTAATCGATAAAAAACGAAAATGTTTATCGAATTTTTAAAACAAACTCGATCTGCCCGTGATATACACGAACCTACAAAAAAAATTGATCTCTCTCTCTACCTCTTTATCTCTTATATGTTCTGAGATCGACGCATTCACACATACGGACAGACGGACAGACAGACAGACAGACAGACAGACAGACAGACAGACAGACTGACAGGGTTCAATCGACTCGGATTGTCGTGCTGATCAAGAATATATATACTTTATGGGGTCTGTCATTATACCCTGATTACCATTTTTTTAATGGGCTCAGGGTATAAAAATTGACATGGATGTCAACAAGGATTGGATGGGCTGCAAGCTATCAGACCCATAATCCAGTAGAATATATGTTTTTACATGATTTACTTCCTCTAATGATGCTGGGAAAAGTAAAGAAAATCAACGAAACTCTGAAACAGAAAACGGAACCTGGATTGTTTTCTAGATCGTCAAAAAATAAAGTATTTAACGCTGTAACAACGATGAACCTAGAAGATCTGGATCGCTTCTGGGAGCTGGAAAATGACACCACCGATTCGGAAGATAGCACTTATTGTGAGAAAATGTTTCCAGAAAAAACCACAAGGGATGACGAAGGCCGGCTAGTAGTCTCCATACCAATCCGAAAAAAATAAGAATTAAACAACTCTCGGAAACAAACTATGGTAGACTATTGCAAATAAAAAATAGTTTCAGGAAGCACCCACAAATCTTCACGAAATACAGTGCCTTCATAGAACAATATTTGAAGTTAGATCATAGAGATAATTGCCCAAGGCAAATATTATATACCGCATCAGCCAGTAATCAGACAGTCTTACTACTGAATTAAGAGTAGTATTTGACGCTTCAGCAAAAACTTCCAAAACACTAAGTCTGATGTACGATGCTAGTCGGCCCCAAAAATCAAAAGGATATCTTCCACATTTTGATCAATGGAAATATGTGATGAGAGCTGATATCGAAAAAAGGTATCGCCAGATTAAAGTCAACAAAGACGATCAGGAATATCAGTATATCCTTTTGAGAGAATTTTCCAATATGCTAAATATGAAAAACAGGCCAATAAAGAGTTCAGGCTCATTACATTAACATATGGAACCTCAGCGGCGCCATTTCAAGCTGTGCGCTGTCACAAGAATTGGCAAATGCAACAATCACCTAATGATAGCAATCAAAGATTTCTATATGGATGATCTCATCACTGGTGGCGATTCGATTAAATGAACAAGAAACAAGTAAGGAAACTCTAATCGAAGGTGCCCGACTGGAAATACCCTAAACCACGGTTTTAAATGCACTTTACAGTTTGCATAGAATTATATAATTTTAAATTAAATTAAAAAAAAAAAATTAAAAAAAAGAAATTAAAAAAAAAAAATTAAAAAAAAAAAATTAAAAAAAAAAACAAGTAAAAATGTTGTAGTCGGGCGCAACCGACTGCGAAATACTCTTACTCTTTACCAATTTGCCAATTATGCTAATTATCCCTAAATTTTGTATTTAGTGTCATATGTATTTCATACAATTTTGATTTTTGCTTTACACCAATTTCTTACAATTCAGTTGAAAATATAATTAATATGCTGAAAATTTCATTAAAATCCATTAAGTAACACAGAAGTTGTTCAGCAAAACTTTTAGGCAATTGATAAATGTGCTTGACTGCACAGCGAACATTTTTTTGTTCTAAGAAATAACAAATACAATAGAGTTCAGCGTGAACCAAGTTAAGTTACTTGGGTACTGTGAGGTTCAGTGGCGTTGGTAATAGAAGTAACGCGCGTCGATTATGGCACCCTTGATTCGGTCCTCGGGTGAGTCGGTATTTTATACACATTTTACTTATAAATATTAATGGTTTGACAAGAACTGTGGTGGCGTCATGGTAAAGATGACGAATTTTGACTCGTGCAAGTAGGTGGAGGTTCGAATCTCGTATTTTCTATGTCGGCTTTTCTTGTATGTCTCTATTTTTATACCCATTATACCCATTGAAAATGAGAAATCATGGGTATAATATTTTTGTGAAAATATATGTAACAGGCAGAACGAGACATCGCAGACCCCATAAAGTATATATATATATGATCAGCTCGACGAGCTGAGTCGATATAGCCCTGCCCGTCCGTCTGTATGAACGCGTTGATCTCGTAAACCACGAAAGCTAGAGATCTGAAATTTTACATGTATACTCGTGAATCATTTATGTAACACATTAAAGCTAGAGACTTCAAATTTTTTGTGCATATGTAGTGAATGGGGACATTTTGTAGTTTTTGGATTTGCAAAACCTGTATTTCAAATACTAGAGACTTGATTAAGAAAGTCCATCTGCAAAAAAAGTTATTAAACATTTAATTTCGCATATCATAGGCATATTGCAGCCCGAGCGCAGTCGCTGCTCAGTTAGCAGAGCTCGCGCTCAAATTACGTTCGTGAGCGTGCGTATGTGTATGTGTTGCTTGCAACATATATGTAAAATAATCATAGCAGGCTTCGAATATCGGCTATTCGAAGGGTTCAGGGTATCTCTTAGTCGAGCAGTCTCGACTAGAGCTTCCTTACTTGTTTAGTAGTGGCCTTTTGAGTGTCTGTGCTGACTCTAGACACAGATATTTCAGATATGCCAAAGCACAAGTCTCTAGTATTTGAAATACCGATTTTTCAAATTGTTGGCGAAGGGGGCGTGGCATCCAAAATCCAAAACCTGCAAAATGTCCGCATTCACTACACCTATATGCACAGTAAATTTGAAGTCTCTAGCTTTAATGGGTCACTTAATTGATAGTCAATTTATCGAAATTTATCGATAATTCGGGAACGGGATGAGTTATCGAAAAAAAAAAACAAACTTGTACTGCGTATGGTATTCACGAGTATATGTACATGTCAAATTTCAGATCTCTAGCTTCTGTGCTTTACGAGATCAGCGCGTTCATACAGACGTACGGACGGACGGACGGACTGACGGACGGACGGACGGACTGACGGACGGACAGACGGACAGGGCTTAATCGACTCAGCTCGTCGAGCTGATCAAGAATATATATACTTTATGGGGTCTGCGATGTCTCCTTCTGCCTGTTACATACATTTTCACAAAAAATGTATACCCTGATTTCCCATTTTCAATGGGTTCAGGGTGTAAAAAGGTAAAGTTGCTCCGAGTGTTGCTCAATCTAAAAACAACATTCAGACACCGTCTCCTACACCGTCTCCTACTCCTATATTACCCTATTTATCTGTTGTGTCTCCTCGAAAGCAAGTTTTCTTATCTAGACTTTCATCAGATACGACATGTGAGGCTGTGTCTGCTTTCATTGAAAGTAAAATTTCATCTAAAGTATTTATATCGAAGTTTAATTTTGCGCCTCCTCGTGAAATTGATTCGTTTAAAATCAATGTACCAATTGAATTTTTCGATACTATATGTGATTCAAACTTTTGGCCACCTCATGCTGTTGTACATGAATTCAAACCTAAGACTCGGAATAGAATTTCTCCAGTGTCTTTAAATCCCGTTTCGGTTCAACCTTCATCTGAGGCTGTATCAAAAAACTAAGTTTCTTTCCATCTTTTCCGCAGCTATCTATTATTTATCAAAATGTTCGAGGCCTTAATTCTAAATTAAAAAATCTATTTCTGCATAGCTGTAGTGTCCAATCTGAACTTATAGCCCTCACTGAAACGTGGTTAAGCCAAAATGTTTATAATAGTGAGGTTTTTTCAAATAATTTCACTATTTATAGACTTGATCGCGCGTCTCGTAGAGGGGGTGGTGTTTTAATAGCTGTTAAATCCCATTTCCTCTTTGAATCTTTTACATTCTCATCAATTCACAATGTTGAGATTATTGGAGTTAATATGACTCTTCTGTCTTGTTTCCTATACGTTACTTGTTCATATATCCGTCCCTCTTCCGATTTACAAGTTTATAGTCATCATATATCTTGTATTAAAGAAATGTATGAATATGTTCAAGATTATTATACTTATTTATTGTGTTGGGTGATTTTAATATACGTAACACTTCTTGGGCCTCATTTCCCAATTCGAATTATCTTATTCCAACAATTGATCATTATTTTTTTGATGAATTGTTTAATCTTTCTATGTATCAGATGAACTCAATTTCCAATCATTTAAATCGTTCTCTTGATCTTGTTTTTGCTAATAATGACGCCAGCATTAGTGTTTTAAGATCATCCCCCTTTTGTATACCTGAGGATTTATATCATCCAACATTAGAGGTTTTAATACCTATTTACTGTCCACCAATTTTTACGCCCTCGTCATCTAAAAAGCGGCGTTGTTTTAATAAATGTAATTAAATAAATGTTTTGCTTAATGATCTCATTAATGCAACAGATTGGGCTCCTTTATATGAGGCAGTTGATGTAAACTTAGCAGTTTCAACATTCTACAATACTTTAAATACTATTCTAGACAAGTGTGTTCCTATGTGTCTTCCCAAATCTATTTCTAATAAACCTCCCTGGTTCACTTCGACTCTTTCAACTCTAAAAATTTTAAATCTAAATGTTTTAAAAAGTTCAAAAAGTCGGGCTCGGTCGTTGATTGGTCTAAATACTCCTTAGCTAAGGCCAATTTCAATATTTTAAACTCTCGTTGTTATGAGAATTACCTTATACGCTGTAAAAGGCAGTTTGCTCGTGATCCCGAAAGATTTTATTCATTGAAGCGTAAATCTTCTGGGTTTCCATCCTCATTTTCCTAGGTTGTGACAGTACTTGCAATGATCAAGATACCTCAGATCTATTTGCAAAGTTCTTCCAATCCACTTATTCAACTGCCATTTCAGAAACCAATTCTTTTCCAATTTTAAATTCTGAAATTAATGGAAATGCTATTATGGTTTCTAATATTTCTCCTGTCTCTATTTTATCCGCTATGCGTACGTTGAAATCGTCGTTCTCTCCGGGGGCGGATGGTATTCCTAGTTGTGTGATTAAAGAATGCAGTGCTTCTTTGTGGTCACCTTTATTAAAACTGTTTAATTTGTCTCTTGATACCTGGGTATTTCCATCAATTTGGAAAGAATCATTTATTATTCTGCTTTCTGCTATTCCGAAGTTATTTGAAAAAATTATAACTTCTAATTTACAGCACTTTTGTAAATCTATTATTTCACCATCGCAGCATGGTTTTGTTCAAAATCGATCAACCTCGACGAACCTATTAGAATTTTCATCCCTAGTCAATGAAAGGGTTTTGAATAAAATGCAAACAGATTGCATTTGACTCTGTTCAGCATGATATCTTGCTTCAAAAGCTTGACCAATTGGGATTTTCTGTTTTGGATTGCTTCCTATTTAAAGGGTAGAACCAAAAGAGTTCTGTTGAGAACATCTATTTCGAAAGTCATATTTGTCTCTTCGGGTGTTCCTCAGGGTAGTCATTTGGGCCCTCTACTTTTGCCCCTCTTTATATATGACCTTCACAGCTGTATTTCTTACTCTAGAATATTCATGTATGCAGATGATGTAAAACTTTGTCTCTCTTACAAGAACTCAATAGATCATCTACGCCTACACAGGATGATCTAATTTCCTTTCAAAATTGGTGTAAAGCTAATCAGTTGCATCTAAATTGTTCTAAGTGTATGACAATGACTTTCTGTCGTACCACTCCATTTTTTGCTGATTATACAATCAACAATGTGTCCCTGCAAAGCATTTCCACAATCAATGATCTCGGTGTGCTCTTTGACTGTAAACTTAGATTCAATACCCATATTCTAACCATCGTTAATGAAGCCAAAAGTGTACTTGGTTTTATTAAACTATGGTCTAAAGAGTTTAATGATCCGTTTGTCACTAAACTTCTTTTTGTCTCGCTGGTACGCCCTATTTTAGAATATTGTTCTATTATATGGTCGACACAGCAGAAATTGCATCAGGACCGTATTGAAACGGTTCAGAAGCAATTTCTTCTTTTTGCCTTGCGCAATCTAAACTGGGATGGTAACCTTCGTCTACCGTCTTATCATAGTAGGCTTCTTCTTTTGAATCTTCCATCGTTAATCAATCGTAGAATAGTCTTGGGTATTGCTTTTCTACATATGTTGATTAACGGTAGTATTGATTCGCCTTCTCTTCTATTTCAAGTCAACTTCCTAGTTCCTTCCCGTGCTTCTCGTCACTTTTATCCTCTTTATTTACCTATATGTAACTGTAACTATTCTTTGTACAGTGCGTTTCGTGTTCTATGTACTAAGTATAATACTTATTTACAGGTATTTAGTTCTGAACTCTCTCTTTCCTTAATAAAATCTTTGCTTTTAGCATATTTCAGAGAAATCACACACACACCCCAGTAGTGAGAATGCACCTATGCAATTCTCCTTACTTGTGTAGTGATTTCTCTTATCGTACTTTGCTTTTTAAGATTTTTATTTTTTCTTATATTTTTATAACCTTTTTTTAACTTCTTCTATCTTGCTTAGTTTCAATGATATCACTAACCATATCTGGCTGTGATTCTGGGCATAGCTCGTCGGTCCGGCAAATAAAACACCCCCATCGGGTTGGTGATATGATTGCTATATATTGTTAGTATTAGGCTTTTTCTTTTTCCTGCTCTGTTTATAATTTTTAATTTTCAAAAAAAAATTAATTTCAATTTTCTTTATATAAAATAAAATAAAATAAAAATAAAATAAAATTATAGGTGCTGAGATTAATAGGGTACTGGGTACATTAAATGAACAACTCAATGATCCCTTGAACATCACACATAAAAATAACTGTAAATAAATTTATTTACTTATATTAATGTCTGAAACAATAGATCATGATAAGTCTAATATAGTCTGATTTATACAGGGTGAAGCCATTAAGTGGAGCAGAAGTTTTTAGTGTCGTGGGATTGCGGTATCGGTTAGCAATATTTGCGCATATTTATAATCGTGGTTAACTGAGCTTCTGAGGTAAATTGAATTCGACCGTTTCTGTTAATACTCTAAGTGTGCATAATACATATTTATAAATTGAAGAATATATATTAATTCGATTCATTGGTGTCATGTTCTCTCTTTCTCTATAGGCACAGCGTCCGGAGAATACGGTGATGCACGCTTTAGAATCGCTTAACGACTCGCAGGTGAATGGTTTTCTCAGCGGAAAGACTCCTCTCAATCTTAGCATGCGTCTGGGTAATCACATGATGCTTATTCAGCTGCAATTGAGTACCGTGAATCCTGGCACTGATGCAGCATCGACAGCCCTTCTACCTACGTTGAGCAGAAATAGTTCAAGTAGCGGCTGCGGTGGCAGTAATATTAGATCTTCCTATTCAGCGGCTAGCAGGTCCATAAATTGCAGCTATCCAGGTGGCAGTGTTTTGTCGCGTTCGTCACATACGCGCACTCGATCGTCCAGTCATCGAATAGCCAGCGGACGCATTGGCAACGGCTATCTGCACAGCCAACAACATTCGAGTCTGCAGTACAGTCATAGCCATCACCACCATCATCATCATCACCATCACAACGCCTCGGCGATGTCCGCTGGCAGCGGCCCGATAAGAAAGCCCGACTTGGTGCTCTCCAGCAGCGGTATCAGTAGCAGCAGTGTAAATGGTGTTGCTGCAGGTAACCAAATATTCAGCACCACAGCTCGACATGGCCAGGGACGACATACCATTAAGACACCCGATCTTAGCTCGTTCCTTAACAAGCGCGAATATGAGAGTCTGCAGAATATTGTGAAGAGCCGATGTGGTGCGATACCACGTGGGGTAGCACCGGCTAACCATTCATCCAGGAAGCCATCAGGTGCAGCAGGACGAGAATCAACACTGCTGTCAAAGCGCTTACTGGAGCAGTCGCCAATTAAGTCGCTCTCCAATCTCATCTCGTCTCCCATCAAAACGACATCTATTAAAAATGTACGCATTTCCCGTGGGTCGAGCAGTACCAATGCGTGCTCCGTACCCAATAACATTACCGGCTCCAACTACAGTTTCAGCTGCAGCTCTAGCTGCACGTCCAGCTGCTCGAGTGCACCAGCAACCAGCTGTGCCAGTGGTATTTGCCAGCAGGATCCCATAGCCGCCAAGCTCACCTCATGCTTGTGCACGCGCCTGGCAACAACAGAAACAGTACGAGGAGCTACAACAACGATAGCATCATTACCAACAATAGTAGCCAAAATATCAGCACCATCACCAGCAACACCGGCTTCAACAACGTTACCCAATCCCAATATTGGAGTTTTCAGGCGATCATCTGCTGGTTCTGGCTCTGGTGTTGTGGACAACTCGTTACATAAGACAGTCAATAATCCGATTACCGTTACACGCTCCAAGCTTCGACACCTCCATCACCATCATCATTATCATCATGCCGCAGTTGCGGCTGCCTCTGCAGAAGCAGGTCTCAAGCCTCATGTGGCAGCTGTGGCTAACAGTGGTAGCAGCACTGCAGAGCTAGATAATGTCGGATTGCCTGTATCGAACACTCTAACTTTGGCGGAGGCATCGCGTAATCTGACCCAGACGTTGCGCAAGCTTTCCAAAGAGGTTTTCACTAATAAAATCGATTTATCTGGCGGTGGAAGCATAGGTATAGGAGGCAGTATTGGGGCCGGCGCAGAGACACGCAAAATTGGCTGCGGCGCTGTTATTGAATCGATGAAGAATCACGGTAAGGGCATCTATTCAGGAACATTCTCGGGCACGCTAAACCCGGCGCTGCAGGATCACTTTGGCCGTCCAAAGCGTGACATATCAACTGTCATACATATACTTAATGATCTGTTAAGTGCTACGCCCCAATACAGTCGTGGCGCGCATATTAGTTTTGAAGCGCCATCCAGCAGCAGCAATAACATTAGCTGTAGTAGTAGCAGCAGCGACAGCAACCATCCTCAATCATTATCGTATTCCAACTCCACAAATGTTTCGAATGGCAACGACGTCGTACCCTTATCAACCACAGCACCAACAACCCTGACAGGTGTACTTCATCATAGCGTGCATAGTAAACCGGTGAGTAACAAATAAAATTTTTTAAAGAAGAAACGGCACTGAAAAAAGTTTTTGTGATCGCTGTAGATCACGAAATTAATACCAAAGTACTCCTAGTTTTGTCAACTTTAAGATAAACTGGAGTCCAAGGATCAAAGTGACCAAAGTGTGTTGTCTCTTATTTGTCGTGAAAATGAATCGACAATTTAATTTCTTTCTTTCTATTTTAGTACTCGGCCAAGAATCAGAATTGCGCTAAATGCAACAATCACAACCTACAACAACAAGCGGTAGCTGCTTTGACTGCCAGAAGCTGTGATTATGGTGAATGCAATGGCTATTATATGGCCAAAGGAGGAAGCACCGATGTTGTAGTAGCCGGCAATGGCTGCGTGACCAATTCAACAGTAGTGGGCAGATCAAATGGCTGCGTATGTCGCTATCGCAATGCCAGCTGCAATAGCTGTGGCAAGGATGGACAACGGGATCACATGTGTCAGAAGTGTATCGCAGAACTCTTCAATTTAAAAACCAAGTCTAAGCTAGACCAACTCCGCCTGGTTATGCAGCAACGTAAGCAAATGCGCGAAGCACGCAAGCTTAAGAGTTCGCCGTACGATGCAAATATTGGTATTCTGCCGGCAACTGTCGAGGCGACGCCACAATATAGTGCTCTTAGTGCGCTGGTGGCGATGCCACCGGTAGTCAACGCCAAACATAGCAGCAACAGTAAGAGCAACGCCAGCAGTAACGGTACAACAGCAGGAACGGCTACGGCTGCAACCGCAACATCGCCCAGCGAAGTCTCGCCCAATCATATAGTCGAGGAGGTTGATACGGCCGCCTAAGTGTTACGGCAATGTTCTCCCTTTTTAGCATTCACTGGTTAAAACTTGCAGTCATATTAAAAAAAAAATAACAAGATGCAACCACATTCAATTAGCTTTTATTTTTTGTGAACATATAATTGAAAATGCGGCTGAGCCACGCAAACCACATCCTATTTGCAAAAATCACTTATTGTAAAACTAACATACTAAATCAGACAAAAATCTATTGACCCAATTTAATGAAATATTCAATTTATCTGTTTCTTCAATGGAAGGGAAACCGTGGAGTTGTTGAAATATTTTTAAACTCAAAACAAAAAAATTCCGTTATTAATTATATAATAATTGATCAACCGTCTGAACCGTAAATCTCAATACTTATATCTCCCCTGCCCTACTAACTATTCACTCACCCCCACTAAGTTCAGTGAAAATTATTAAATGTAAAAAAACCCAAATGTAGAAGGCAAAAGCCAAGAAATAGTTTTAAAAAAAAATTAAATTGTATGTACATACATGTGTATACATGTATAAGTAATTTAAAATTGAAAACAGCTTCAACTTTGGGAGCGTTCGAAAATTAGATATACGTTGAATTTAATACAGTTATAAAAATTTTAAAAGAAATTACATACACCCTCGTAATACAATAATTGCTGCTTTATATTACTAACTTTTCGAAAAGGGCTTGCGCAGCACTTGTAACAGATCGATTAACACAGCGCTGTAAACTTAATTTTCCCCAATAGAAAATCAACTTTAGTATACCCTAAACCCATTCAAAATAAAAGGAAGTAAACACGTTGCAGTCGGGCGCTACCGACTGCGAAATAGTCTTTCACATCGCAGCTCCCAGTTTCAATTTGCCAATTATGCTAATTATCCCCAAATTTTGTATTTAGTGTCATATGTATTTAATACAATTTTGATTTTTGCTATACACCAATTTCTTACAATTCAGTTTCAACTGAATATATATAATATAATTAATATGCTAAAAATTTCATTAAAATCCATTAAGTAACACAGAAGTTGTTCAGCAAAACTTTTAGGCAATTGATAAATGTGCTTGACTGCACAGCGAACATTTTTTTGTTCTAAGAAATAACAAATACAATAGAGTTCAGCGTGAACCAAGTTAAGTTACTTGGGTAACTGTGAGGTTCAGTGGCGTTGGCAATAGAAGTAACGCGTGTCGATTATGGCACCCTTGATTCGGTCCTCGGGTGAGTCGGTATTTTATACACATTTTACTTATAAATATTAATGGTTTGGCAAGAACTGTGGTGGCGTCATGGTAAAGATGACGAATTTTGACTCGTGCAAGTAGGTGGAGGTTCGAATCTCGTATTTTCTATGTCGGCTTTTCTTGTATGTCTCTATTTTTTATACCCTGAACCCATTGAAAATGAGAAATCATGGGTATAATGTTTTTGTGAAAATGTATGTAACAGGCAGAAGGAGACATCGCAGACCCCATAAAGTATATATATATGATCAGCTCGACGAGCTGAGTCGATGTAGCCCTGCCCGTCCGTCTGTATGAACGCGCTGATCTCGTAAACCACAAAAGCTAGAGATCTGAAATTTGACATGTATACTCGTGAATACCATATGCAGTACAAGTTTTTTTTTTTTGTATACCTCATCCCGTTTCCGAATTATCGATAAATTTAGATAAATTTCGATAAATTTGCTTTCATTTATGTGACCCATTAAAGCTAGAAACTTCAAATTTTTTGTGCAGATAGGTGTAGTGAATGCGGACATTTTGTAGTTTTTGGATTTTAGATGCCACGCCCCCTTCGTCCACAATTTGCAAAACCGTATATCAAATACTAGAGACTATGTTTTGGCAAATAGACACATATGAATGCCATAATTACACTGTGAAAATTTAATTAAGAAAGTCCATCTAGAAAAAAAGTTATTAAACATTTAATTTCCCATATCATAGTCATATTGCACGCCCACTAGGGGCGTGTCAAATTGGAAAATGAATTTTCCTGTATGTCAGAAATACTACTTCTAGAAGTCTTAGAAAGAGAGAGATTTGGAATGTATAATCGGTTTGACATCCCAAGTTGAATAAGCTATGACGGATATATTTACCTTATCTTGGCATTGTGCTCGTCAATAAAGGCTTCCATCTCTTTATCTTAGCGTTTGGATTTTTATCAGAAACGGCAAAACTAAGAGGTTGGTGGTCAGTGTAAGTGTTAAGGCACTTAACACCATATATGTAAATAATTTCTGAGAGTCCTCAGAGCCCACACTATGGCAAGCAGTTCGCGCTCATTTGTTGCGAAACTTAATTTGTTGTCATGCAACGAAATCATTGCTATTGGCTTCCCTACAGATGAAGCGTTTGTAGTTAAATCATATGGGGCTTGGAAGTCTGGGTAGAGCAGCATGATATTCTTTGATATAAGAATATTTTTTAATTTTTCAAAAGTTGCAACTTGTTGTTCATTAAGTGTTACAGAAATCTTTTTTGCCCGATTCGCGTTGACTTTGCCGTTGTAGCCCTTTAATATATTAGTCTTCTAGTCTTCTTATACATATTAGGCTTCTCTATAGACGCGAAGTTTCGAGTTAAACATTTGTAGTAGCTTACCAAGCCCAAAAAGGATATAACGTGGAACAGGGTGGTTGATGGTTGGAGCTTGCTTATTGCCGACACCTTACCGGGGTACATTGTAATACCTTACCGTGAGACAACAAGTCTTAGATATTCGACCAGTTCTTTAAAAAAGTGTGACCTCTTCCATGAGATCCGCATATTTGCCGCGCAAAGGCTGTTGACCCATGGTTTACATGCTCTTCCATACTTTGGGAAACAAATTATGACGTCATCCACATAGACGTAGCATGATTTTCCGATTTACTCCCGGAGCACTTCGTCAATAGCTCATATTTAGCAATAGCAATATATGCTAGCGGCATTCTTTAGCCCAAATGGAAGTCTACAAAATTCGTATTTTTCATTTCCAACAGAAAATGCTGTTTATACTCATTCACAAAGTGAAATGAGTATATCGGGTTTCTACAATGTCCGTCTTGCTGTCCGTATGAACGCAAACCATTTCTATGCTATTGAAGCTAAAGACTTAAAATTTGGAATATATACTCGTGTATACTCTCGTCAGAGAAAGTGTAAAGATTTTCCTGATACGCCCACTAGGGTCCGTGGCAAATTGGAAAAGGAATATTCCTGTGTGTCAAAAATACTACTTATAGCAGTCCTAGAAAGTTGAGATTTGGAATATATACTCGCGTTGACATCCCAAGTTGAATAAGTTATGGCGGATATATCTACGCCCATTGGGAGCATGGCAAATCGGTTGAAACTGTATCTTCTGCAGTTTTAGAGCTAGAACGACCAAATTTGGCACGTGAGTAACTGTTATGATCCTATAAAGATCGACGAAAAAAGTTATATATCCACGCCTACCGGGGCGTGTCAAATTCGATTCTGAATATATATCAATTTTGCATCTTCTGTTATATTTTGAACACTATTAATGCTAGAAACTTGAGACTTGGTATATTTACTTATATACTCCCAAGTCCAATAAGTTATGGCGGATATACTCACAGTTACGTTGTCCTACACCCCTGTCATGGACTGGCCAAAAATTATACGTCTACGCCCACTGGGGGCGTAGAATTAAACTAATATTTTTGAGCTATAAACACTCAATTGATTGACTTTTTTGGATTTACCACCTTAATTGAGTTGCTAAATATTATAAATGTAAACAAATTTATTTTAGTACAAAAAAAAAATTAAATGAAAGAAAAGCCGACATAGAAAAAACGAGATTCGAACCTCCGCCTACTTGTGCAAGTCGGCCACCACTTTGCTTGTCAAACCAATAATAATTATAAATAATGTGTGTATAAAAATTGGTGTATAGCAAAAACTAAAATTGTATTAAATACACATGACACTAAATAAAAATGTTGGGGATAATTAGGGCTGTGGAAAATTGGTTTCTTGGAATGTTATGGAATTGGGAGCCTGCGGTGTCAATGAGTATTTCGAACCAATTTAAATGGGTAATCTGGGTATAATGGAGGCGACCATATAAAGTATATATATTTTTGATCAAGACGACAAGCCGAGTCGATTGAGCACTGTCATTCTGTCTGCCTGTCCGTCTGTCCGTATGTTTGAACGCGTCGATCTCAGGACCTATAATAGTTAGAGACCAAATTTTATTTGTAAATTCGTGTATATCACGCACAGATCGTATTTTTAAGACAGAGTTCTGAGTTTGTGAGAGTGAGACGTATTTTTGTTTGTGTTCCGTATTTATTATTTTTTCTGTTGTTTAATTTGTTTTTATATTTACGCATTATTTGTATATTGGTGATTATTGCCTTTTTGGTTTGATACTGCCGTGATTTGTGCTTATAAACATTGTGTTTTTGTTTTTATTTACAAAGTTTTATGAGCGTCGGTAATTACTAAGTTGCAATTTTCGTTTTAGTATTTCTATTCTTTCGTTTTTATACCCTGAACCCATTAAAAATGGGTAATCAGGGTATAATGGTTTTGTTGCAGCCCAAATGTATGTAACAGGCAGAAGGAGGCGTGGCAGACCCCATAAAGTATATATATTCTTGATCAGGACGACAAGCCGAGTCGATTGAGCCCTGTCCGTCTGTCTGTCCGTCCGTCTGTCCGTATGTTTGAACGCGTGGATCTCAGAACCTATAAAAAAAAGAAATTCGATAACTCTTCTCGTTCTTTTTTTATCGATTAAAAACGAAATCGATTTTCAGTTTTAAAATTATATCTTCTACATCTTTATAGTTAGACTCCAAATCTTGTATTTAGCTTAATGGGACTTTTATACAATTTTGATTTTTGTTAAATTTTGGATGCCACGCCCCCTTCGCCCAAATTTTCAAACCACTTATTTCAAATACTACAGACTTGTGCTTTTGCACATACACGCATATGAATGATATAATTACGCGAATTACTGCGAAAGGTTGATTAAGAAATTCGATCTACAAAAAAAGTTATTAAGCATTTAGTTTCCCATAACACGCATATATTGGCGCAGCGAAGTCGCTGAGTAAACTGCGCAGTTAGCAGAGCGTATGCGAGTGCGTGTGTATGTATGCGTTGCTTGCAATATACATACATATGTATGTACACATGTACATACTGTATATATTTACATATATGTATATATGTATATATGTATATATGTATACATGTATATAAAATAAGAGTAACATTGATATAACTTAAATAAAGTCAATATAATATACATATGAATAGATGAAATGCATTATGTTATTAAACGAAACGTTTACCAAACGTTTACGTACACACGCGCGTGGCAACAGCAGCAGAAGCTCTAGAAAATTCGAAGAATTTATAGCAACAACAACAAAGACAAATTGGGGATGAATTTTAAGCAGAAGTTCAGCAGCTCAGTAGCAGCAGCTCAGTAGCTCAATAACTTACTTATTGCAACGGCTCTGTTGATAGAAGCGATGATCGCCGACATAAAGTCTCGGGTTCGATTCTCTAACTGACGTAAAAACTTTTTTTATGCAAGTTACTTAATCTTTTCTTTTTCTTTTTAATTTTTGAATTTAATTTAAAATAATTATATATAAACTTTGAAGTGCATTTAAAGCCGCCGATAGGCGGGGTTCAGGGTATTTCCTAGTCGGGCACCTCCGACTAGAGTTTCCTTACTTGTTCTTATCTTAATCTGTTTTTATTTTTGTTATCTCCCCTGCTTGCCAATATGATATGCTGTAAGAAATCCTGTACATTTCGGCAAGTCACTGATTCTGCACAAATGCGATTTGTTGGTTGCTGGTTGTGCGAGAATCTAATGCACATTAAATGTGCTGGCATCTCGGGGCGTGGCTGTGATAGAGTCATGGCTGCTCCCAAAAGTGGGTGTGGTGGATTACGCTGGTCTTGCCCGGATTATTTGGAAAAACAATTGAGTTTTTCCAAGATGTATAATTCAGTGCGGGTTCAGTACTCAAATCTAAGTAAATTTTCAAAACAGCAGTGGAGAAGAAATATTGAATCATTATAATTTTGATTCTCCGTTGAATACAGTGATTTCTCCATCACTGCTAGTTCCCCCCTCTAATCAAGTATCGTCTCCTAACTTATCAACCCCTTCTTCACCTTGTCAAGAATGATCAATTCCCATATCAGATGATTCAGTTGAAATATCTGTGTTTAGTGTCATAATAGACACTCAAACGGAACCTATTAATAAAGTTAAAGTTTCTCCGAGTGTTGGTCAAACTAAAAACAACAGTCAGACACCATCTCCTGTTGTGCCTCCTCGAGAGCAAGTTTTCTTATCTAAGCTTTCATCAGATACGACATGTGAGGCTGTGTCTGCTTTTACTGAAAATAAAATTTCGTCTAAAGTTTTTATCTCGAAGTTTAATTTCGCGGCTCCTCGGGAAATTGTTTCATTTAAAATCAATGGACCAATTGAATTTTTCGATACTATATGTGATCCAAACTTTTGGCCACCTCATGCTGTTGTACATGAATTCAAACCTAAGACTCGGAATAGAATTTCTCCAGTGTCTTTAAATCCCGTTTCGGTTCAACCTTCATCTGAGGCTGTATCAAAAAACTAAGTTTCTTTCCATCTTTTCCGCAGCTATCTATTATTTATCAAAATGTTCGAGGCCTTAATTCTAAATTAAAAAATCTATTTCTGCATAGCTGTAGTGTCCAATCTGAACTTATAGCCCTCACTGAAACGTGGTTAAGCCAAAATGTTTATAATAGTGAGGTTTTTTCAAATAATTTCACTATTTATAGACTTGATCGCGCGTCTCGTAGAGGGGGTGGTGTTTTAATAGCTGTTAAATCCCATTTCCTCTCTGAATCTTTTACATTCTCATCAATTCACAATGTTGAGATTATTGGAGTTAATATGACTCTTCTGTCTTGTTTCCTATACGTTACTTGTTCATATATCCGTCCCTCTTCCGATTTACAAGTTTATAGTCATCATATATCTTGTATTAAAGAAATGTATGAATATGTTCAAGATTATTATACTTATTTATTGTGTTGGGTGATTTTAATATACGTAACACTTCTTGGGCCTCATTTCCCAATTCGAATTATCTTATTCCAACAATTGATCATTATTTTTTTGATGAATTGTTTAATCTTTCTATGTATCAGATGAACTCAATTTCCAATCATTTAAATCGTTCTCTTGATCTTGTTTTTGCTAATAATGACGCCAGCATTAGTGTTTTAAGATCATCCCCCTTTTGTATACCTGAGGATTTATATCATCTACTTAATACCTATTTACTGTCCACCAATTCTTACGCCCTCATCATCTAAAGTGCGGCGTTGTTTTAATAAATGTAATTTTGTTTTGCTTAATGATCTCATTAATGCAACAGATTGGGCTCCTTTATATGAGGCAGTTGATGTAAACTTAGCAGTTTCAACATTCTACAATACTTTAAATACTATTCTAGACAAGTGTATTCCTATGTGTCTTCCCAAATCTCTTTCTAATAAACCTCCCTGGTTCACTTCGACTCTTTCAACTCTAAAAAATTTTAAATCTAAATGTTTTAAAAAGTTCAAAAAGTCGGGTTCGGTCGTTGATTGGTCTAAATACTCCTTAGCTAAGGCCAATTTCAATATTTTAAACTCTCGTTGTTATGAGAATTACCTTATACGCTGTAAAAGGCAGTTTGCTCGTGATCCGAAAAGATTTTATTCATTTGTAAATTTGAAGCGTAAGTCTTCTGGGTTTCCATCCTCGTTTTTCCTAGGTTGTGACAGCACTTGCAATGATCAAGATACCTCAGATCTATTTGCAAAGTTCTTCCAATCCACTTATTCAACTGCCATTTCAGAAACCAATTCTTTTCCAATTTTAAATTCTGAAATTAATGGAAATGCTATTATGGTTTCTAATATTTCTCCTGTCTCTATTTTATCCGCTATGCGTACGTTGAAATCGTCGTTCTCTCCGGGGGCGGATGGTATTCCTAGTTGTGTGATTAAAGAATGCAGTGCTTCTTTGTGGCCACCTTTATTAAAACTGTTTAATTTGTCTCTTGATACCTCGGTATTTCCTTCAATTTGGAAAGAATCATTTATTATTCCTCTGTATAAAAAAGGAGGAAGATCTGATATTTCAAATTACAGAGGCATTGCCAAGCTTTCTGCTATTCCGAAGTTATTTGAAAAAATTATAATTTCTAATTGACAACACTTTTGTAAATCTATTATTTCACCATCGCAGCATGGTTTTGTTCAGAATCGATCAACCTCGACGAACTTCTTAGAATTTTCATCCCTGGGCAATGAAAGCTTTTTAAAGAAAATGCAAACAGATGTTATATACACTGATTTCAGTAAGGCATTTGACTCTGTTCAGCATGATATCTTGCTTCAAAAGCTTGGCCAATTGGGATTTTCTCCTAAACTTCTGTTTTGGATTGCTTCCTATTTAAAGGGTAGAACCAAAAGAGTTCTGTTGAGAACATCTATTTCGAAGGTCATATTTGTCTCTTCGGGTGTTCCTCAGGGTAGTCATTTGGGCCCTCTACTTTTGTCCCTCTTTATATATGACCTTCACAGCTGTATTTCTTACTCTAGGATATTCATGTATGCATATGATGTAAAACTTTGTCTCTCTTACAAGAACTCAATAGATCATCTACGCCTACACAGGATGATCTAATTTCCTTTCAAAATTGGTGTAAAGCTAATCAGTTGCATCTAAATTGTTCTAAGTGTATGACAATGACTTTCTGTCGTACCACTCCATTTTTTGCTGATTATACAATCAACAATGTGTCCTTGCAACGTATTTGTACAATCAAAGATCTCGGTGTGCTCTTTGACTGTAAACTTAGATTCAATACCCATATTCTAACCATCGTTAATGAAGCCAAAAGTGTACTTGGTTTTATTAAACGTTGGTCTAAAGAGTTTAATGATCCATTTGTCACTAAACTTCTTTTTGTCTCGCTGGTACGCCCTATTTTAGAATATTGTTCTATTATATGGTCGCCACAGCAGAAATTGTATCAGGACCGTATTGAATCGGTTCAGAAGCAATTTATTCTTTTTGCCTCGTCTACCGTCTTATCATAGTAGGCTTCTTCTTTAGGATCTTCCATCGTTAATCAATCGTAGAATAGTCTTGGGTATTGCTTTTCTACATAAGTTGATTAACGGTAGTATTGATTCGCCTTCTCTTTTATTTCAAGTCAATTTCATAGTTCCTTCCCGTGATTCTTGTCACTTGTGTCCTCTTTATTTACCTATATGTAACTATAACTATTCTTTGCACAGTGCGTTTCGTGTTCTATGTACTAAGTATAATACTTATTTACAGGTATTTAGTTCTGAACTCTCTCTTTCCTTAATAAAATCTTTGCTTTTAGCATATTTCAGAGAAATCACACACACAGCCCAGTAGTGAGAATGCACCTGGCAATTCTCCTTACTTGTGTAGTGAGAATGCACCTGGCAATTCTCCTTACTTGTGTAGTGATTTCTCTTATTTTATTTACTTGTCCCTTATTTTATTTTTCTTTTATTTTTATTAATTTTTTTAACTTCATCTATCTTGCTTAGTTTCAATGATATCACGAACCATATCTGGCTGTGATTCTGGGCACAGCTCACCGGTCCGGCAAATAAAACACCTCCATCGGCTTGGTGATATCGTTGTTATATATTGTGTATTATTAGTCATTTTTATTTACCTGTTATTTTTATACCCTGAACCCATTGAAAATGGGAAATCAGGGTAAAATGTTTTTATGAAAATGTATTTAACAGGTAGAAGGAGACGTCGCAGATCCCATAAAGTATATATATTTTTGATCAGCTCGACGAGCTGAGTCGAACTAGTCCTGTCCGTCTGTCTGTCCGTCCGTCGGTCCGTCCGTATGAACGCGCTGATCTCTTAAACCACAGAAGGTAGAGATCTGAAATTTTACATGTATACTCGTGAATACCATACGCAGTACAAGTTGATTTTTTTTCGATAACCCATACCGTTTCCGAATTATCGATAAATTTTGATAAATTTGCTTTCATTTATGTGACCCATTAAAGATAGGTGCAGTGAATGCGGACATTTTGTAGTTTTTAGATTATAGATGACACGACCCCTTCGCCCTCAATTTGCAAAACCAATATATCAAATACTAGAGACTTGTGCTTTGGCAAATAGACACATATGAATGCCATAATTACACTGTGAAAATTTGATTAAGAAAGTGCATTTAGAAAAAAAGGTATTAAGCATTAAGTTTCCCATGTCATAGGCATATTGCAGACCGAGCGCAGTTGCTGCTCAGTTAGCAGAGCGCGTGCTCATATTACGTTTGTGTACGTGGGTATGTGTGTATAAGTTAACAAGTAACCCTCGCATGCTAGGCCCTTTAATATTAAGCTACCCTCGCAGTCGCATTCCGCTGACAAATCAGTGCAATGAGCCCCGTTGCAAAGTAGAAACGGTAACATGTAACGGAATCAGTTATGTTGAGCTTTGTGCTGAATCTTATGCTGAGTCGGCTCTGCCGGCTATGACTCTGGCAGCTTTAGCTTTGACTTTGAGTTTAAGCCTCATGGAGTACTACGACGAGGTCGAACGAAAACTGACTCTTGTAACCAACAAAGTGGTTATGTCCCACGAGGCAGACCAAGCTACCATAATCAATGAAGAGGTTAGATCCGATGCACTACATGTATTCATATCAGGTCTTAAGAAATCGTTGCGATCTGTTGTGTTCCCAGCACAACCCAGGGACTTGCCATCCGCCTTGGCTTTGGCCAGGGAAGCGGAGGCAAGCATTGAACGAAGTATTTTCTCGGCCTCTTATGCCAAGGCTTTAGAAGAAAGGGCTCAAACAAGTGAGACTAATAAAAATCGTCACACCAGAAAAAATAACAACAACAGGGATGAACGGGGCCACGAAAAAAACCCACATTTTATTAAAAAGCAAAACTCCAACAACAATAGGCAGGACAAGAATAAAGGAGATAATCAAGGTCAAGCCCCGGAGCCAATGGAGGTTGACCCCTCCTTATCCAGACATAGACAGCCCACTGCTTATGCAGGACCCCAAACAAATAATGAGCAGGCCTCAAAAAGATCTAATACTTCTGATCGGCCCACAGGCCAAAGGCGTCAACTCTTGAACAACGTCGTTCAAAAAGCCGCTAACGAACAGGAACAAAATTATAACAACGCAGCAACAGCCATTGTAGCTGACATAGACGATGATAATGAATCAACAGATAACAGTGACTCATTAAATTTTTTAGGGAACGCTCCCAGCTGCCGTATATCAAACGAAAGCTGGCTGGGAGAGTATTGAAAATTTTGATAGATACCGGGGCGGTGAAAAATTACATAAGGCCCGTAAAGGAGCTCCCAATAACGCCCGTCGACACCCCTTTCACCGTGAGCTCAGTGCACGGCTCCAGTAAAATCAAAGATAAGTGTCTAATGAAAATTTTCGGGCAGGTGTCCCCTTTTTTGTGTTAGACACACTTAGCTCATTTGACGCCATCATAGCCTTCGATCTGCTAACGCAGGCGGAGGCTGCGCTAAATTTGCAAAACGACACGATCAGTTATAAAAATAAAACTGAGAAACTTCAATACCACACTTGTGACAATGTAAACTTTACAAACGTCAATGACATAATCGTACCCCTCTCCATTAAAAAGGAGTTCAGGGATATGATATTAAAAAGAACATTCTCAACCTCTAACGAGGCGCAGCCATTGAACACCTCAATTGTGGCTACCATCCGTACCACAGATAACGAACCAACATATTCCAAACTGTACCCATACCCTATGGGAGTTGCTGACTTTGTAAACGATGAAATCAATCAACTACTCAAAGATGGCATCATATAACCATCAAGATCCCCGTATAACAGCCCTGTATGGGTTGTTGACAAAAAAGGGGCAGACGCCAATGGGAACAAGAAAAAGAGACTGGTGATCGAGTTTAGAAAGCTAAACGAGCGAACTATTGCCGACAAATATCCCATGCCGAGTATTCCGATGATTCTAGCGAATCTAGGTAAGGGAAAATTTTTCACGACCCTAGACTTAAGGTCAGGGTACCACCAGATCTACTTAGCGGAGCAAGACCGCGAAAAAACCTCATTTTCAATAAATGGTGGCAAATACGAATTCTCCCGATTTCCCTTCGGCTAAAAAAACGCAGGAAGCATCTTTCAAAGAGCCATTGACGATGTTTTGAGGGAACAAATTCGGAAAATATGTTATGTATATGTAGACGATGTGATAATATTTTCCGAAAACGAAGCCGATCATATTCGCCATATCGACACGGTATTAAAATGCCTGTGTGAAGCTAACATGAGAGTAGCTCAGGAAAAAACGAAATTCTTCAAAGAGAGCGTAGAATTTTTAGGATTTATAGTTGGTAGAGACGGTGCCAAGTCTGAGCCCGAGAAGGTCAAAGCTATACAAGAGTACCGCGAGCCAAAAAATTTGTTTAGTCTCCGGTCATTTCTCGGCCTCGCTAGTTACTATAGAGGGTTTATCAGGAATTTCGCATCAATAGCTAGGCCCTTAACTAACATCCTTAAAGGAGAAAATGGTTCTGTCAGTAAACACAGATCCAAAAAAGTCGAAATTGAATTCAACCAAACCCAACGCAATACATTTGATAATCTGCGTAACATTTTGGCATCAGAAGATGTCATGCTCATGTATCCAGATTTCAAACAGCCTCTTGACCTGACCACTGATGCCTCAATGGATGGCATCGGCGCCGTTCTATCCCAAGGGGGTAGACCGATCACCATGATTTCACGAGCTTTAAAACAAAGCGAGGCACACTATGCCACTAACGAAAGAGAGCTATTGGCTATCATATGGGCACTAGGCAAGTTGCAAAACTATCTATATGGCACAAGGGAGGTTAACATATTCACTGATCACCAACCCCTTACGTTCTCTGTCTCGGACAGAAATACTAACGCCAAGATCTAAAGATGGAAATCCTTTATTGACGAACACAATGCGAAAGTGTTCTACAAACCAGGGAAGGAAAATTTAGTTGCGGATGCCCTATCAAGGCAAAACGTGAATGCCTTAGAAAATGAACCCTAATCTGATGCTGCTACTGTTCATATCGAACTTTCACTGACCTACACGGTCGAGACAACCGAAAAACCACTTAACTGCTTCAAAAACGAAATTGTTTTAGAAGAAGCACGGTTCGAATGGAAACAAGACCTTATACTTTTTGGTAAAAAGATCCGTCACATTATTCACTTCACAGATAAGAATAGTGTTTTCAAAACACTGCAACCACTCATTGTCGCAGACGCTGTAAATGCAATACATTGTGATTTGCCGACTTTAGCCTATGTTCAATACGACTTGGTATTAAATTACCCTGCTACAAAATTCTGGCACTGTAAGAACATGGTGGAAGACATTACTAACAAAAATGACCAGTTAGAAATAATCGCAGTCGAACACAACAGAGCCCACAGGGCAGCACAAGAAAATGTAAAACAAATTCTCCGTGAATATTACTTTCCGAATATGTCTAAAATGGCAAATGAGGCCGTCATAAACTGCAAAGCATGCACCCGAACAAAGTATGACAGGCACCCAAAAAAACAGGAAATGGGGGTGACCCCAATACCGTCATATGCTGGCGAAATGTTACGTATAGACATATACTCCACAGAAAAGAAACCTGTGTCGACAAATTTTCAAAATTTGCCGTGGTACAAACACTGTCGTCCCGCATAATAGTGGACATAAAAATACCCACAAAAATTCCCAGAAGTGAAAATAATATATTGTGACAACGAAGCTTCCATTAACTCGGAAACTATCACATCACTTCTCAAAAATGGCTATAACATAGATGTTTTCAATGCACCTCCACTTTACAGCAGCACGAATGGGCAAGAACGTTTCCACTGCACTCTACGTGACATTGCGAGGGCTTTTAGAATGGACAAGATGTCCTCCGACACGACAGAACTTATTATGAGGGCAACGGTAGCATACAACCGAACCATACATTCAGTCACAAACTAAAAGCCTATAGAGCTTATATATGCAGCACCTAGCGAATTTAGGCAAGCCATCAAAGACAAAATCACCAAAGCGCAGCAAGACAATCTTGCATGGTGTAACCCGGATAGACAAAACAGAATCTTTGAGGTAGGCGAAAAAGTTCTCGTAAAAAATAACAGAAGGCTAGTCAACAAGCTGACCCCATTATTAACGGAAGAAGTAATAGAAGCAGATTTGGGAACCTCAGTTCTCATTAAGGGGAGGGTGGTCCACAAGGACAACCTCAAGTAAGAGTTATCCACACCTTTCAACATAAACTAAAAATAGAAATAAAATGCACTACAATTCTTTTTAATGTTGCAGATGAGACAGCAAAATTGCCAGAATTGTTTCCCCAATCGCATATGCGAAAACTTTTAGACATAGACGTAAAACATATACAAAATTTGTTGTCCGTAATAAAATTACACCACAGAATTGCGAGAAGCTTAGATTTTTTAGGCACAGCGCTCAAAGTAATAGCTGGCACTCCAGATGCGTCCGATTTCGATAAAATTAAATGGTCCGAAGCACAACTGGCTAATGCAAATAACTAGCAGATAGAGATAAACACAGAAACTCAGAAACAAATTAATAAAATCACCGAGACGGCAAACGAAATAATTAAGGCTAAAAAGAAGGAATTTGTCGACACCCCGCATTTATATGAGGCGTTGTTAGCACGAAACGGAATGTTAATAACCCAAATCCAAAATTTGATACTTACAATAACACTGGCTACGTCTGATATTATAAATAAATGCCATTTTCGATCATAACGATTTAAAGACAATTTTAGATAAACATCCTTTAGAAATACCCATAGTCAGCCTAATCGAAGCGGCAAAAATTAAAATCCTTCAGTCCGAAAATGTTGTCCACATACTAATAGCATACCCTAGCATCAAGTCCATCTGCAAGAAGATCACAATATTCCCTGTCTCACGTCGACACGTCGCAATACAACTAGAAGATGATACCATTGCCGAATGCAACGACGACGTATTAGCAGTCAATGAATGCGTCACAACCACATACACTGCGATCTGCAAACTAGCCACACAAGATATTTGCGCCCGTGCACTCCACGCCGGTAGCGCAGCGTTTTACCGCACACAGCCAAGCCATTTGAAGCCCATCACACAAGTGGATGAATGCATCATTATTATCAACGAGAGCTCAGCGAAAGTCATTACAGACGACGGCCCAGAAATCGCAACAAATGGGGCACATCTCGTCATTTTCCGGCTCTCTACAGTCGTCAATGGCACTAAATATGTCAACCGGCCCGAGGTGGTGAATAAAACTTCAGGCATTGCTGGGTCACCTCTTCTAAACGTCATCAGCCATGGCCCAATATTAAGCATGCCACAACTCCACAGGGTGAATAGCAAGAACTTACAAACCATCCAGAACTTTAAGGAAGAATTGGAGTCGACCGGTACATATGCAAACTGGCTAACCATTGGCATAACCTTGAGCATCGCATGCAATTGTTTTATCATCTATCATATTTTTAAACGAAGACAATCATCGAAGGAGCTACAAAAAGCCATCAGCAAATACAACGTGACCGAGGACACTCATGAACTTGGTGGGGGAATAGTTAACAAGTAACCCTCGCATGCTAGGCCTTTAATATTAAGCTACCCTCGCACTCGCATTCCGCTGACAAATCAGTGCAATGACCCCCGCTGCAAAGTAGAAACGGTAACATGTAACGGCATCAGTTATGTTGAGCTTTGTGCTGAATCTTATGCTGAGTCGGCTCTGCCGGCTATGACTCTGGCAACTTTTGCTTCTAGCTTTAGCTTTGACTTTGAGTTTAAGTTTTAGTTTTACGTTGGCAATCGTTTGGAATAAATCGTATTTACTCCGGCACAAGCCGTTAAGACAATTGCGTTAATCTTTTTATAAGACCACTGTGCCCAAAGGCCAGTAGGTCGAGGGAGGAAGTCAACTCCCCAACATAGTCTTCGTAATCGAAAATCATCACATAATTTATATGTGTAGCATTCTTCCAATATCGGCTTTTCGAAGGGTTCAGGATATCTCTTAGTCTCGACTAGAGCTTCCTTACTTGTTACTTTTGTAATATTAAATTTGACTCACGTTTTTCGTCAAATTATCTTTTATATAAAATAAAATAGCAGCAAAGCCTTAACCACTTGCCCCAAGAAGAAAGTAGTAAAGGTGGTTGTGATTCATACTCGCAACACGAGGTAGAGGCAGTCGAAGACGACCTGTCAGGTGCTGAAAGTTGCAATTTTTTAGTGGAAAGTCCTGCTCCCGTTTTTAAGACGCACGGTTCCAGGGTGAGAAATATGACTTCTGGTAGACACAGGAGCATCTAAAAATTACATAAAATCCCTTCCAGACTTGCACAGTGGAGGCCAGTCGATAGCCCATTTTAGGTCAAATCGATCCACGGGCACACCAAAATTGAGCAGAAATGTCTCATTCACCTCTTCAGTGAGAAATCATATTTTTTTATGCTGGACTTATTGAAAGACTTCAATGGCATAATTGGCCTTGACTTGGCTAAAAAAAAGTCAACACCCAAATAGATCTAAGCAGCAATGTCATTAAATATGACCAGGGAATGGAAAAAATGGAGTTCATAACATGTCAACAGGTAAACCACTTCTAAATAAATGATGCGGATGTTCCCGCCGCGGTCAGGTCCACTTTCAATCGTATGATTGGCCGGATCATTAACGCCTTTGCAGACGTTAACGAATCCATGCCTTATAATATAAATACTATCGCCACAATCCGAACGGAATACCGGTATATTCCAAATTTTACCCATACCCTATGGGCGTGTCTGAATTTGTCAATGCAGAGGTTAAACAACTTCTGGCGGACGGCATAATTAGACCCTCAAAGTCATCGTATAACAACCCAATATGGGTTGTAGACAAAAAAAAAGGAGTTGACGGTCATAAGAAAGCGTCTAGTAATTGATTTTTGGGAAGTCACATCGAAAAACAATCGACGATAAATACCCTATCCCAACGATTTCAACCATATTAGCAAATATGGGGGAGGCCCAGTATTTTACCACAATTGATCTAAAATCGGGATTTCATCAGATAAAACTGATAGAAAGGGAGAAAAAACAGCATTCTCTGTAAACAACGGGAAGTATGAATTTTGCAGGTCTTTCCTTCGGGTTAATAAACGCCCCTTGCTTTTTCATAGGGCAATAGACAACGTCCTCAGGGACCAAATTGGGAAATCTTGTTATGTCTATATGGAAGACGTAATAATTTTCTCCCCAAACAACGAAGACCACATCAATCATATTGAGTGGGTCTTGAAAAGCCTTACGGACGCAGGCTTGCGGGTTTCTCAAGAAAAATCCAAGTTCTTTAAAAAAAATCCAAATAGAATATTTGGAATTCACTGTATGCAGAGGTGAAATCCAGACGGCGGCCAATAAAGTGCAGGCCATAAAGGATTTCCAACCACCTAAAACATTGTTTAGCTTTCGACCATTTCTCGGGATAGCAAGCTATTATAGCTTTATTGCGGGTTTCGCCAGCATCGCAAGACCCCTAACGGAGATCTTGAAAGGTGAAAACAGGAAAATAAGCGCCAACCATTCCAGAAAGGTTAAACTCGAAACTTACTCTAGAGCAATTGAATGCTTTTAACATGTTAAAAGAGATGCCAGCGTCAGAGGATGTGATGTTGTCGTATTTCTCGTCAAGTTACGGGATCGGAGCAGTGTTGTCCCAGGGCGGCCGCCCGATTACAATGATGTGTCTGTCTCGCGCACATTGCGAGATAACGAAATTAATTTCGCCATAAATGAGCTAGAGCTTCTCGCCATTGTGCGGGCATTGAAAACCCTCAGAAACTACCTGTACGGAGCTCTTAACTTTTGCCGTATCGGAAAAAAATCCGAACGCTAAGATAAAACGCTGGAAGGCATTCATTGATGAGCATAACGCTAACATCATGAATAAGCCTGGCAAAGAGAGTTTTGTAGCATACGCCTTGTCTCCCGAAAATATCAACGCTTTGAAAGATTCGCCCGATTCTGATATCGCTATAGCGAGGAGTCTTTTACTTACACAATTGAGACGACAGACAAGTCAGACAACTGCTTCCGAAGCCAGATAATATTGGAGGAAAGCACCATTCCTTACATCCTGTTAAAACAAAAATCAGACATGTCGTACAGTTTTCCGATCGGAACTGACTGTTCCAAACTCTGCAAGAAGCCGTGAACGCAGAAGTGACCAATGCTATATTTTGCGAGCTTCTCATTCTGGCCTTTATCCAACACAAATTGGTCGAAGAATTTCCTTCGACTACATTTCGACACTCAAAAAGTATGGTTACAGACATCCCAGACACAACAGAACAAAGGGAAATCGCTACAGCTGAGCATAATCGTGCTCACCGCGCGACGCAACAAATATTTCGAGATTATTTTTTCCCAAAACGAGAAATACTTTTTAACTTGTATTGACAAATTTTCTAAATTTGCAATCGTCCAGCCCATTCGTTCACGCGCGATCGTGGACATAAAGGCTCCACTGCCACTGAACGTCTTCCCGAAAACAAAGACAATTTACTGTGACAACGAAAGATCTCTAAATTCAGAGACCATTACATCAATGTTGTCAAATAATTTAGACATCGTGATCGGAAATGCGCCGCCCCTACACAGCATGTCTAACGGGCAGGTCGAGCATATTCACGGTACTTCAGGGGACACACTGAAGGCACTGTCGACAATATCCTTCTCGTGACAATAAAATACAACAGGTCGATTCACTCGGTTACGAAAAGGAAGCCAATCGAAATTATCCACTCAATCCCTATTGCAACTATTAACCATATGCAATCCCGCAGTATAAATTTGATAATTAGTGCCCGTAAGGCAATTACAGGAACGCCAGATTTTAATTAGAATTTGATTAGCCCACTCATCCTGCACAGCATTGACATTAAGGAATTAAATGAGCATCTCACAAATATTAGTGGACCTTTTAGAAGTATCTGGCATTAAGGCTTTCCAAAATTCTGAACTTTTATATTTTCTTATAAAATATCCCCAACCTCAGTTAAATTGTAGGAAAATTGACATTTTTTCCGTTCAGCATAATAACGTAATAATAGATCTAGAAAAAGGTAACATAGTGGCCGATTGTGGAGCAAAGACCTTCGCTGTGTGCAACTGCGCTACTACTGAGAGCATCACTTTCTGCAAGAGATTACCGAAAGCATCGTGTGCACAGCAACTGGTGTCAGGAGGACAATGTGCCACGCGCCCCGGGCACCTAGAGTCCATAAAAACGATTGAGGATGGCATCATTATCATCAACAACGCAACAGTAAATGTGGTGGACAACACTGGAGGCAGTCAACAAGTCACGGCAACTTTCCTGTCCACTTTCGATGAATATATCTTCCTCAACGGCAACAGTTACGAAAATCATCGGAGCATCATAAAAAAGAAACCTGCCGTTTCTACGTCGGCAATAGTTAACAACACCCTTTTCACGAAACATTTAAGATCTCAGTCTGAGAAATCTCCGTCACATCGGGGATCTCAAATCACACATATCATCAAGGTCGTTTGACTGCCTAATCCTCAGTACCCTTCTTCTCCTTCTCTTAAGCACAGGGAAAGTATAGCGGTGCAATATTTCCAAGTATTTAGTTCTGAACTCTCTTTTTCCTTTATAAAATCTTCTCTTTCAGCGTATTTCAGAGAAATCACACACAGACCCCAGTAGTCAGAATGCATCTGGCAATTCTCCCTACTTGTGTAGTGATTTCTCTTATTTTATTTTACTTGTTCCTTATTTTATTATACCCTGAACCCATTAAAAATGGGTAATCAGGGTATAATGGTTTTGTTGCAACCCAAATGTATGTAACAGGCAGAAGGAGGCGTGGCCCCATAAAATATATATATTCTTGATCAGGACGACAAGCCGAGTCGATTGAGCCCTGTCCGTCTGTCTGTCTGTCCGTCTGTCCGTATGTTTGAACGCGTGGATCTCAGAACCTGTAATAGCTAGAGACTTGAACTTTTTTTTTATAGATTCGTGTATATCACGCGCAGGTCGAGTTTGTTTTAGAAATTCGATAACTCTTCTCGTTCTTTTTTTATCTATTAAAAACGAAATCGATTTTCAGTTTTAAAATTATATCTTCTATATCTTGATAGTTAGAGACTCCAAATCTTGTATTTAGCTTAATGGGACTTTTATACAATTTTGATTTTTGTTAAATTTTGGATGCCACGGCCCCTTCGCCCAAACACTTATTTCAAATACTAGAGACTTGTGCTTTTGCACACACACACATATGAATGACATAATTACGCTGCGCAAAGTTTGATTAAGAAAGTCGATCTACAAAAAAAGTTATTAAGCATTTAATTTCCCATAACACGCACATATTGGCGCAGCGCAGTCGCTGAGTAAACTGCGCAGTTAGCTGAGCGTATGCGTGTGCGTGTGTATGTATGCGTTGCTTACAATATACATACATATGCATGTACACATGTACATACATACATAAAATAAGAGTAACATTGATATAACTTAAATAAAGTCAATATAATATATGTACATGTCGGAGCGTACTGTACGTACGCACTATGTAACTGTGTATGTGTGTATGGATATTCTGGTTTACACCAGAATCCTACATATGTATGTCAAAGCGAACTGTAAACACGCACTGTGTGTGTGTGTGTGTTGCGGGGTATGGGAATTCTGGTTTTCACCAGAATTCCTAATTTCATCGTATCAGTAATATCGCATCAACCGCTAACTGCGCTCTGATTGGTCGTTTGCATTTTTATCGCTTTAAGAAGTACCGTGTCAGGCAGTTGTTAAGAAACGTGGAAGCATAAGCATCGAAACTCGCTGCGCTATGATGGATGAAAATAATAGTGACCCGACATCAGAAGTGGGATCTGTCCCTCTACCTTCAACAATTGATGCAACTTGGAAAACCATAATGGATTTGCAAAATAAAAATTTAATTGAACTGGTTCGGGCCATACAATCAACGGTATCAGGCAGTGCAGTGCATCATAGGTCAGTGCAACTACCCAAATTCAACCCAGACAAGTCGGGCGCCAACGCTTCATCGTGGTGTACTACCGTTGGAATTATTCTTCAAGAAAATGCATTAAAAGGCAGCGCGTTGGTCATGGCTTTGAGCTCAGCATTAGAGGGAAGCGCTTCGCAATGGCTTTCGCAAGTGTGTTACGCCGAAATCACCTGGGCCGAGTTTAAAGAACTGTTCATACAGCGCTTTGATTCCGTAGAAACACCAGCCGCAATGTTTCTAAGTATGCTGTCGAATCGACCGACTGATGGCGAGTGTCTCGCAGTGTATGCAAGCCGCATGGTTACAGAGCTGACGACGAAATGGCGCCAAATGGGAGTTGAAGAGATTGTTGTCTCTGTCACTCTTGCGCTACTAGCAAGTTCCGAATCGATTGCAGCGTTTAAGCTTCACGTCGAATGTTAAAACAAGAAGTGATTTGCAGTCCGAATTAAAAGTGTTCACTTTTAATAAAAGGAAATCTGGCTTTATGGAGCATAAATCCGAAACTTTTCCCAAACGGCAAAAACAATCATCGATAGAGTGTCACTTCTGCGGCAAATTGGGCCATAAAATGATTGACTGCCGACTCAAGAAACAACAAAATCATTTTTCAAGTGGTAATGAACGACGTGGTAGACAAGAAGGTCATCACCGTGAAACATCAAGCGTAACATGCTACAAGTGCGGAGAATTGGGTCACATATCTACCCAATGCCCAAAGAAGGAAGCTAATAGGAACAAGACATTCAGCCAGGAAAAGCGAGTCGAGCAGTGCAGCGTTGCAGTACCAAAGGGACACATGGATCATAGAGGCCAAATTTTTGAAATCACCTTCGATTCTGGAGCAGAATGTTCGCTGCTGAAAGAAAAGATAAGTACAAAATTCTCTGGCAAAAGAGAAATAATGTGGTTATGCTGAAAGGCATAGGCAGTGGTGGAATTTGTAGTACTGTACAGATATTAAGTAATGTAAAAATTGATGACAATGGCATTGAAATTCTGTTTTATATAATAAGTGATGATCACATGGAAAACAATATTGTTATTGGACGGGAAATACTAAATCAGGGTTTCGATATTGTTGTTTCATCAAACCAATTTAAAATCTCAAGATCCAAAATAATTAATTCATGTATTGGTGGTGAGCCGACCGATATTGATACAGAACTTGAGGGTCAAGACAAAATAAAACTGCATTAATTGTTGGCAAAGTATTCAAATTCTTTTATAAAAGGTATTTCAGGTACTAAGGTCAAGGTAGGTGTTTTACGGGTGGAAAGTTTAGCCAATTCTGTTCAGAAAAGAAAATAAACTTGCATTTGATTGCCACTGGTGCTAGCCGAGCTAATGGCCAAGTGGAACGAACAATGAGAACGTTGAAAAATATGCTGACTGCGGTTGAAACTGGAACTCAGTCTTGGCAAGATGTGTTGGGAGAGGTGCAGTTGGCAATCAATTGTACAATTAACCGCGTGACGAAGGCTAGTCCGTTAGAAATGTTATTGGGAAAGATAGCACGTCCATTAGGATTACTTCCACCTAGCGATATTGAAGATGAGGTTGATCTGTCAGATGTAAGAGCACAAGCTGAAAAGAATGTTTTAGCTACAGCAGTTTATGACAAAGAACGATTTAATAAAAATAAGGCAAAAGTAATTAGACACAAAGTTGGAGATTTTGTGCTACTTAAAAGCGCAGAAAGGCATCAAAGCAAATTGAGTCCAAAGTTCAAGGGACCTTTTGAAATAATTGATGTGCTAGATGGTGACAGGTACAATTTAAGGTCTTTAACCGATAAACGAAATTACAAATATGGTCATGAAGATTTAAGAAGACTGCCGAAGGGGCAAGTGCCCGAAGAGCTGAATGTGTGTGATGATTATAATAATATTGTTGAGATTGATAACACGGTTGCAGCCTGTGAAGATAGTGAAAATGAAAATATTGCGAATCTTGAAGTCACTAAAGAGAGTGAAGTACACCAATAAGGGTGACAAATGATGTTGTACGGCTGGCCAAAGAAAAGGGCAGAGTACCTGATTATATGATAATGCAAGCACAAGTGCAAAACATACTAATGTTTGTTTTGATCATGGCGTGTGGGGCATTGATTGTATAACTGTAATGTTAAAAGAAGAGAATTAAATAATGTGCAAAGAAGAATGTAAAAAAATTACTAAAAAAAAAAAAAAAAAGAATAATATTAATAATGGTAACGCTAAAGTATTTGAAAGCAAACCTGAAAATATGTTGTATGAATTGAATTGAATAGAAATGAATTAAATTAAAATGAATTGTTAACATAATGAGTTTATCAGAAGTAAGAAAGGAAAACTGACTTGTGTTTAGAAGTATTATATTATTTGTTTGTAATAAAAAAAAAAAGGAAAACGAAATGAAGATAGTTTAAATGTTAGCATTTCCTACACGAGGGCGTGTTAAAGTCAGTGTGGTTCGGAGCTATGCTGAGAAATGACACTGGCGTTGTCAGGCAGTTGTTAAGAAACGTGGAAGCATAAGCATCGAAACTCGCTGCGCTATGATGGATGAAAATAATAGTGACCCGACATACATATGAATAGATGAAATGTATTATGTTATTAAACGAAACGTTTATCAATCGTTTACGTACACACGCGCGTGGCAACAGCAGCAGAAGCTCTAGAAAATTCGAAGAATTCATAACAACAACAAAGACAAATTGGGGATGAATTTTCAGCAGAAGTTCAGCAGCTCAGTAGCTCAATAACTTTACTTAGAGGAATTCGATATCTCACTCTTATGTACTGCAACAGCTGTGTTGGTAGAAGCGATGATCGCCGACATAAAGTCTCGGGCTCGATTTTGTAAGCTGACGTTCAAAACTTTTTTTACGCAAGTTACTTAATCTTTTTTTTCTTTAATTTTTTAATTTAATTTAAAACTATATATAAACTTTGAAGTGCATTTAAAGCCGCCGATAGGCGGGGTTCAGGGTATTTCCTAGTCGGACACACGCGCGTGGCAACAGCAGCAGAAGCATCTAGAAAATTCTAAGAATTCATAACAACAACAAAGACAAATTGGGGATGAATTTTCAGCAGAAGTTCAGCAGCTCAGTAGCAGTAGCTCAGTAGCTCAATAACTTTACTTAGGAATTCGCTATCTCACTCTTATGTATTGCAACGGCTGCGTGGGTGGAAGCGATGATCGGCGACATAAAGTCTCGGGTTCGGTTCTCTAAGCTGACGTTAAAACTTTTTTTATGCAAGTTACTTAATCTTTTTTGTTTTTTTTTTTAATTTTTTAATTTAATTTAAAATTATATATAAACTTTGAAGTGCATTTAAAGCCGCAGATACGCGGGGTTCAGGGTATTTCCTAGTCGGTCACCTCCGACTAGAGTTTTCTTACTTGTTTTTATTTTATTTTTTAACGTCTTGCTTCGTTTCAATGATATCACTAACCATACTTGGCGGTGATTCGGGGCCGGTCCGGCAAATAAAACACCCCCATCGGATTGGTGATATCGTTATTATATATTGTTATTATTAGGCTTTTTTATTTAACTGTACTTTTATAACGTTTTAATTTTGTAATTTGGAATTTGACTCACGATTTTCGTCAAATTTCTTTTTATATAAATAAAATAAAAACAAGTAAGGAAACTCTAGTCGGAGTGCCCGACTAGGAAATACCCTGAAACCCGGCTATCGGCGGCTTTAAATGCACTTCAGAGTTTGTATATAATTTTAAATTAAATTAAAAAAAAAATTAAGTAACTTGCATAAAAAAAGTTTCGACGTCAGCTTAGAGAACCGAACCCGAGACTTTATGTCGGCGATCATCGCTTCTACCAACACAGCCGTTACAATACATAAGAGTGAGATAGCGAATTCCTAATTAAAGTTATTGAGCTACTGAGCTACTGCTACTGAGCTGCTGAACTTCTGCTGAAAATTCATCCCCAATTTGTCTTTGTTGTTGTTGTTGTTATGAATTCTTAGAATTTTCTAGATGCTTCTGCTGCTGTTGCCACGCGCGTTTGTGTGTACGTAAACGTTTGATAAACGTTTCGTTTAATAACATTATGCATTTCATCTATTCATATGTATGTATGTACATATGTATATTATATTGACTTTATTTAAGTTATATCAATGTTACTCTTATTTTATGTATATGTAAATATATACAGTATGTACATGTGTACATACATATGTATGTATGTATATTGCAAGCAACGCATACATACACACGCACACGCATACGCTCTGCTAACTGCGCAGTTTACTCAGCGACTTCGCTGCGCCAATATGTGCGTGTTATGGAAAATTAAATGTTTAATAACTTTTTTTGTAGATCGACTTTCTTAATCAAACTTGCGCAGCATAATTATATCATTCATATGTGTGCATGTGCAAAAGCACAAGTCTGTAGTATTTCAAATAGGTGATTTGAAAATTTGGGCGAAGGGGGCGTGGCATTCAAAATTTAACAAAAATCAAAATTCTATAAAAGTCCCATTAAGCTAAATACAAGATTTGGAGTCTCTAACTATCAAGATATAGAAGATATTATTTTAAAACTGAAAATCGATTACGTTTTTAATCGATAAAAAAAGAACGAGAAGAGTTATCGAATTTCTAAAACAAACTCGACCTGCGCGTGATATACACGAAAAAGTTCAAGTCTCTAGCTATTATAAGTTCTGAGATCCACGCGTTCAAACATACGGACAGACGGACATACGGACAGGGCTCAATCGACTCGGCTTGTCGTCCTGATCAAGAATATATATACTTTATGGGGTCTGCCACGCCTCCTTCTGCCTGTTACATACATTTGGGCTGCAACAAAACCATTATACCCTGATTACCCATTTTTAATGGGTTCAGGGTATAATAACATACCACAAACGTCTCTGATTTCATTTATATATAAATAAATATATATATATAAATAAATAAATATATATATATATATATATATATATATATATATATATATATATATATATATATATATATATATATATATATATATATCTTTAAATGCATTATACAATCCTTATATTTTACTTTTAAACAATTGTAATAATAATATTTATACTAATCTGGATAATTTAATTAATGATTTTGAAAAATTGCAATTGAAAACTAATAGCGTCAATATGGTTAATAATTTAACACCAGATTTGATAACTCAATTAATGGCTAATCAAACTAGGACGCTTCAGGAAATAGCTGAATTAAAAGCACAGATTAACTTTTCATCATGTAACGAGCGTGAGTTCGAAGCTAGCCAAATTAATGATTTAATACGTTGTGATGAATCATTTGATATGGTTAAATGCTTACCAGAATTCTCAGATAGTTACAACGCATATGTAGATTGGCGCGAAGCTGATGGTGGTGCTATGCGTATGTACAAATAAGGAAGTAGGAGATACATATGTGGGCGCTTTAAAAATCATCAGAAACAAGATCATCGGTAGAGCAAAACGACACTTTAACTAATCGTGGTACTGTTCTTAATTTTGAAGCAATACTTTCAAGATTAGGCTTCGCATAGTGATAGGCGTTCTGTCCATATCATAGAGCAAGAACCTTAACCGTCGTAGAATATTATAACTTAATTAACAAAAAACGTACCCTTTTAATAAATAAAACTATAATGACATATGACGATAAGGCCAGCATTATAACAGAAATAAATAATAACAAGTAAGGAAACTCTGCCCGAGTAGGAAATACCCTAAACCACGCCTATCGGCGATTTTAAATGCACATTTTAGTTTGCATAGAATTGTATAATTTTAAATTAAATAAAAAAAGAAAAAAATAAGTAACTTGCATAAACAACTTTTAACGTCAGTTTAGAGAATCGAACCTGGGTCTTCATGTCGGCGATCGCCGCTTCTACCAACACAGCCGTTGCAATACATGAGCGTGAGATAGGTAATTCCTAACTAAAGTTATTGAGCTACTGTTACTGAGCTGCTGAACTTCTGCTTAAAATTCATCCCCAATTTATCTTTGTTGTTATTATCACGTGCGTGCGTACGTAAACGTTTGGTAAACGTTTAGTTTAATAACATAATGCATTTCATCTATACATATGTATATTATATTGACTTTATTTAAATTATATCAGTGTTATTCTTATTTTATATATATGTAAATGTACATACATACATATGTACATGTATGTATATTGTAAGCAACGCATACTAACTGCTAACTGCGCAGTTTGCTCAGCACCTGCGCTGCGCCAATATGTGCATGTTATGGAAAATTAAATGTTTAATAACTTTTTTTGTAGACCGACTTTCTTAATTAAACTTGCAACTTGTGCAAAAGCACAAGTCTCAAGTATTTTAAGTAAGTGTTTTGCAAATTGGGGCGAAAGGGGCGTGACATCCAAAATTTCACAAAAATCAAAATTGAATAAAGGTAAAGGTAATAAACTAAATACAAGATTTGGAGTCTAACTATAGAGATGTAAAAGATATAATTTTAAAACTGATTTTCGTTTTTATCGATAAAAAAACGAGAAGAGTTATCGAATTTCTAAAACAAACTCGATCTGCGCGTGATGTACACGAATCTATAAAAAATTCAAGTCTCTAGCTTTTATATATTTTATATATTTTATATTCTGAGATCGATGCGTTCAAAAATACTGACAGACGGACAAGGCCCAAACGACTCGGCTTATCTTCGTGATCAAGAATATATATACTTTATGGGATCTGCAACGCTTCTTTCTGCCTGTTACATACATTTGGGCTGCAACAAAACCATTATACCCATTTTTAGTGGGTTTAGGGTATAAAATCAGAGAAAATGATTTAAGACTTTTCGTCACATGCTTTAATGGTTTCCTTTTCGATATATTGTTTTCTCTTAAACCAGAAAACCTACCAATTGCAAAAGCCAAAGAGCTCGAAGCAAATTACCGACGAGCACATTTAGGTTATAATCATTTTGCCAATACGCAGCAAAATAATTAAAATAAAAAAAATCATTAGAAGAATAATGATAATCAAAAATACGATAGTCCCCTACGTTTTGACCAAGGTCAACAAAATCAAAAATTTGTTAAAAATAACTAATTTACCCAACCTCCACCAGAACTTATGAATGTATTCAAATTCAAAACAAACCTTATCACCAAATGCAAACTTCTGAATAAGGTAAAAAAGAGAATATTCTTCTCAGTCCGCTCAGAAACCAAACAAGTTCATGCTTATTAACAATATGCAGGAAGATCAATTTTTAGAGGAACAGGATGAAAAATAAACAAAAACCAAATAAAAAAAAACATTTTTGGTAAACGTTATAAATCTTATGAAATCTATAACTTAGACCTACTTGTCGGATATAATCTCTTAAAAGAGATAAATGCATTAATTGAACTTTCTAAAGGTATACTGCAATATAACGGTAAAACAGAAAAAATTAAATTTGTTCAATACACTGTTGGCCAAAAAATATAGATGACCCTCATATCTTTGTACAATCTGAGCGTAATGATGAATATGATAAATCCATGATAGATCATTTTTATTATTTAATGTCTCCGAAATAGAATAATCGTCATCAAGTGACTCTGTAAAAACGTTACAGTCGGGCGCTACCGATTGCGAAATACTCATTCACACCGCAAGCTCCCAGTTCCATAACATTCCAAGAAACCAATTTACCACTTTATCACACGCCTAATTATCCCCAGAAGTGACGCGCGCACGATGATGGCATCCTTGGTTCTCGCGCCTCGGGTGAGTCGGTATTTTATACACATTTTCTTTATAAATATTATTGGTTCGACAAGCAAAGTGGTGGCATTGTGGTAGAAATGACGAATCGATAGAGGAAAACACTAGCAACCTACCAATCCAATTTTGAAGCTTCTAGCACTAAAACTGTAGGAGCTATAAACTTGTGCGGTTTGTCACGCCCCTGTGGGCGTAGATATATTCGCCAAAACTTATTGAATTTAAGACATTAATACATATACCAAGTCTCAAGTTTCTAGCGTCAATAGTGTTCAAAATATAATAGGTGTGGATATATAATTTTTGGTCGATCTTTATAGGATCATAACAGTTACTCAAAAACTGTGGAAGATACAGTTTCACCCGATTTGCCAGGCCGCAATAGGAGTAAATATATCCGCCATAGCGTATTTAACTTCTTATGTCAAAGCGAGTATACATTCCAAATTTAAATTCTCTTGGATTGCTCGAAGTAGTATTTCTGACATACGGGAAAATTCATTTTCCAATTTGTCACACCCCTTGTGGGCGTATCAGGAAAATCTTGACAATTTATCTGACGAGAGTATTCACAAGTACATATTCCAAATTTCAAGTCTCTAGCTTCAACAGCATAGAAATGGTTTGCATTCATACGGACAGACGGACAGATGGACGGACATTGCACAAACCCAATATACTCATTTCACTTTGTGAATGAGTATAAAAATTAATAAAATTAAAAGCAAAATAAAATAAGTGAATTCACTACACAAGTAGGGAGAATTGCCAGATGCATTCTCACTACTGGGGTCTGTGTGTGATTTCTCTGAAATATGCTAAAAGAGAATATTTTATTAAGGAAAGAGAGAGTTCAGCACTAAATACATGAAAATAAGTATTGTACTTAGTACATAAAACACGAAACGCACTGTGCGAAGAATAGTTATAGGTACGTATACGTAAATAAAGCGGACAATTGTGACGAGAAACACGAGAAGGAACTAGAAAGTTGATTTGCAATAAAAGAGCAGACGAATCAATACTACCGTTAATTAACTTATGTAAAAAAGTAATACCCAAGACTATTCTACGATTGATTAACGATGGAAGATTCAAAAGAAGAAGCCTACTATGATAAGACGGTAGACGAAGGTTACCATCCCAGTTTAGATTGCGCAAGGCAAAAAGAAGAAATTGCTTCTGAACCGTTTCAAAACGGTCCTGATGCAATTTCTGCTGTGTCGACCATATAATAGAACAATATTCTAAAATAGGACGTACCTGCGATACAAAAAGAAAACCAAGTACACTTTTGGCTTCATTAACGATGGTTAGAATATGGGTATTAAATCTAAGTTTACAGTCAAAGAGCACACCGAGATCTTTGATTGGAGTGGTACGACAGAAAGTCATTGTCATACACTTAGAAAAATTTAGATTCAACTGATTGGCTTTAAACCAATTTTGAAAGGAAATTAGATCATCATGTAGGCTTAGATGATCTATTGAGTTCTTGTAAGAGAGACAAAGTTTTACATCATCTGCATACATGAATATTCTAGAGTAAGAAATACAGCTGGGAAAGTCATTTATAAATAGGGAGAAAAGTACAGGGCCCAAGTGACTTCCCTGAGGAACACCCGAAGAGACAAATATGACCTTCGAAGTAGATGTTCTCAACAAAACTCTTTGGGTTCTACCCTTTAAATAGGAAGCAATCCAAAACAGAAGTTTAGGGAAAAATCCCAATTGATCAAGCTTTTGAAACAAGATATCATGCTGAACAGAGTCAAATGCATTACTGAAATCAGTGTATATAACATCTGTTTGAATTTTATTTAAAAAGCTTTTATTGACTAGGGAAGAAAATTCTAATAAGTTCGTTGAGGTTGAGGACGCGCTCTGCTAACTGATCAGCGATTCCGCTTGGGCTGCAATATGCCTTTGATATTGGAATTGTGCTAAAGCACAAGTCTCTAGGAAATTCGGGTTTTGCAAATTGGTGACGAAGGGGCCGTGGCATCCAAAATCCAAATACTTCAAAATGTCTGCATTCACTACACCTATCTGCACAGTAAATTTGCAGTCTCTAGTTTTAATGGGTCACTTAAATGAAAGCACATTTACCGAAATTGATCGATAATTCGGAAACGGGATGAGTTATCGAAAAAAAAACAAACTCGTAGCGTATGGTATTCACGAGTATACATTTTCAAATTTCAGATCTCTAGCTTTTGTGATTTGCGAGATCAGCCCGTTCATACAGACGGACGGACGGAGAGGGCTAGTTCTGGGGATCTGCGACGTCTCCTTCTGCCTGTTACATACATTTTCACAAAAACAATATACCCTGATTTCCCATTTTCAATGGGTTCAGGGTATAAAAACAGGTTTACTATTCATGAACAATATCAACCATTCAATAAAACAAGCCATATCATAGAATACGACACAGTAGATAATTTAATAAAAATACTTAAGGAATTTTTGCTACCCAATCTAACAAGTATTCATTGCAGCCCAGAAGATTTATATGAAATTAAAAATCCCATAAAAAAAAACAAGTAAGGAAACTCTAGTCGGAGGTGCCCGACTAGGAAATACCCTGAACCCCGCCTATCGGCGGCTTTAAATGCGCTTCAAAGTTTATATATCATTTTAAATTAAATTAAAAAATTAAAAAAAAAGATTAAGTAACTTGCATAAAAAAAGTTGACGTCAGCTTAGAGAATCGAACCCGAGACTTTATGTCGGCGATCATCGCTTCCACCCACGCAGCCGTTGCAATACATAAGAGTGAGATAGCGAATTCCTAAGTTAAGTTATTGAGCTACTGAGCTGCTGAACTTCTGCTTAAAATTCATCCCCAATTTGTCTTTGTTGTTGTTGTTATGAATTCTTCGAATTTTCTAGATGCTTCTGCTGCTGTTGCCACGCGCGTGTGTACGTAAACGTTTGGTAAACGTTTCGTTTAATAACATAATGCATTTCATCTATTCATATGTATATTATATTGACTTTATTTAAGTTATATCAATGTTACTCTTATTTTATATATATGTAAATATATACAGTATGTACATGTGTACATACATATGTATGTATATTGCAAGCAACGCATACATACACACGCACACGCATACGCTCTGCTAACTGCGCAGTTTACTCAGCGACTGCGCTGCGCCAATATGTGCGTGTTATGGAAAATTAAATGTTTAATAACTTTTTTTGTAGATCGACTTTCTTAATCAAACTTGCGCAGCGTAACTATATCATTCATATGCGTATATGTGCAAAAGTACAAGTCTCTAGTATTTGAAATAAGTGTTTTGAAAATTTGGGCGAAGGGGACGTGGCATCCAAAATTTAACAAAAATCTAAATTGTATAAAAGTCCCATTAAGCTAAATACAAGATTTGGAGTCTCTAACTATAGAAGATATAATTTTAACACCCATTTTTAATGGGTTCAGGGTATAATAAATTTCTATTCACAAGAGGGTTTGTCCTTAACACTGAACACAAAAAAGATCAAGAAATTATCATAGAAGAAACGCATGGTCGTAGAGGTTTGACGAAAATTTTAAACATATACTTAAATACTATTATTGGCCAGTATTATATAAAAATCTTAAACAACACATCCTAAATTGTGAAATCTGTAATAAAAACAAGTATGATAGAAATCCTAAACAAATACCAATATCAAAAGGAACTATTCCTAAAATAGAAGGCGAACAGCTACACATTGCAACTTTTTATGCTCAAAAGCTATCATTCATTATTTGCATTGACTCATTTTCCAAATTCCTCGTTATCAAACAAATTAATAACAAATTCGATATGGCAAATAAAGTATTAGAACTTATCCAAACTTTCCCATTTGTTAAGTCCGTAATGATGGATAATGAACCCAGCTTTTAATGAGAACATTTTAAATCTTCAATGTCCCGTTCAGGTATTACAGTCTATTATGCAGATCCCAGACACAGTCTTAGTAACGGTCAAATAGAAAGAGTCCATTCAACATCAATTGAAATTTCTCGATGTATTCAAGAAGAATTTAATATAATTGACTATCCCGAAGTAATATACAGAACAGCTTAAGAATATAACAACACTATTCAATAAACAACTTAACAGAAACCTTTCGAAATCTTATTCAACAAATAAAAAATTCAAACTTGCAGGATAAATTAGAATCTTCACAAACAAAAATGTTAGAGTATCACAACAAAAATAGGTCACCCCAGGATTACCAAGTTGGTGAAATAATTTCCGAAAAAAAATACGGCGAAAGAAATAAATTACAACCAAAATAAAACAAAATAGTAAAAGAAGATTTAGGAAGAACCGTAAAAATAATCAATAGAAACTGCATTATCAATATAGATAATATAAAACATAGATAAAATAAAACAAATAAATTTCATTTCTTTTTATATCTTCTGGCATGAACGTATTATATGCCCTATCCTTTTTGTTACCGCTTTGCGCTTCTGATATAATAATTATTCACATGCTGACTACGTATTACTTGATGATACTGATAACCTATTTTTATATGAAACATACGACGAAGTTTTTCATATTACTAATTTAAGTTTCTATAATGATATTTTTGAAAATGAGTTACCATTTTTCAAACAAGACAACGGTACTAAAAATTGGGAAATAGCTATGGAATTAAATCTAATTAAAACACTTCTTTCTCAATTTACTCACCATAAAATTCTTAAACGAAATGTTATATACACATCTTAAACAGATGCTATATACACTGATTTCAGTAAGGCATTTGACTCTGTTCAGCATGACATCTTGCTTCAAAAGCTTGACCAATTGGGATTTTCTCCTAAACTTCTGTTTTGGATTGCTTCCTATTTAAAGGGTAGAACCCAAAGAGTTCTGTTGAGAACATCTATTTCGAAGGTCATATTTGTCTCTTCGGGTGTTCCTCAGGGAAGTCACTTGGGCCCTGTACTTTTCTCCCTATTTATAAATTACCTTCCAAGTTGTATTTCTTACTCTAGAATATTCATGTATGCAGATGACGTAAAACTCTGTCTCTCATACAAGAACTCAATAGATCATCTACGCCTACAGGATGATCTAATATCCTTTCAAAATTGGTGTAAAGCTAATCAGTTGCATCTAAATTGTTCTAAGTATATGACAATGACTTTCAGTCGTACCGCTCCATTTTTTGCTGATTATATAATCAACAATGTATCCTTGCAACGTATTTGTTCAATCAAAAATCTCGGGGTGCTCTTTGACTGTAAACTTAGATTTAATACCCATATTCTAACCATCGTTAATGAAGCCAAAAGTGTACTTGGTTTTATTAAACGATGGTCTAAAGAGTTTAATGATCCGTTTGTCACTAAACTTCTTTTTGTTTCGCTGGTACGTCCTATTTTAGAATATTGTTCTATTATATGGTCGCCACAGCAGAAATTGTATCACGACCGTGTTGAATCGGTTCAGAAGCAATTTTTTCTTTTTGCCTTGCGCAATCTAAACTGGGATGGTAACCTTCGTCTACCGTCTTATCGTAGTAGGCTTCTTCTTTTGGATCTTCCATCGTTAATCAATCGTATAATAGTCTTGGGTATTACTTTTCTACATAAGTTGATTAACGGTAGTATTGATTCGCCTTGTCTTCTATTTCAAGTCAACTTCCTAGTTCCTTCCCGTGCTTCTCGTCACTTCTGTCCTCTTTATTTACCTATATAGTACATAAAACACGAAACGCACTGTACAAGGAATAGTTACAGTTACAACTATTCCTTGTACAGTGCGTTTCGTGTTTTATGTACTAAGTACAATACTTATTTTCATGTATTTAGTTCTGAACTCTCTCTTTCCTTAATAAAATATTCTCTTTTAGCATATTTCAGAGAAATCACACACACCACAGTTGTGAGAATGCACCTATGCAATTCTCCTTACTTGTGTAGTGATTTCTCTTATCGTATTTTACTTTTTAAGATTTTTATTTTTTCTTATATTTTTATAACCATTTTTTTAACTTTTTCTATCTTGCTTAGTTTCAATGATATCACTAACCATATCTGGCTGAGATTTGGGGCATAGCTCGTCGGTCCGGCAAATAAAACACCCCCATCGGGTTGGTGATATCATTGCTATATATTGTTAGTATTAGGCTTTTTCTTTTTCCTGTTCTGTTCATAATTTTTAATTTTGTAATTTTATAATTTGACTCACGAATGTAGTCAATTTTCTTTATATAAATAAATAAATAAATAAATAAATTAAAGAATCGGGTGCCATTTTCAAATGGATCACAGGAACACCAGATCACGATGACATGTTAACTATTCAAAATAAAATCAATGACCTTATCAAAAATAATAACAAGCAAAATCAGATAAATTCGAAAATTTTCAAAGAGGTAATTAAAATCACAAATCTTTTAAATAATATAAAATTTAATGAACAAATACTATTACAACAAGTAAGGAAACTCTAGTCGGAGGTGCCCGACTAGGAAATACCCTGAACCCCGCCTAATGGCGGTTTTAAATGCACTTCAAAGTTTATATCATTTTAAATTAAATTAAAAAAAATTAAAAAAAAAGATTAAGTAACTTGCATAAAAAAAATTTTGACGTCAGATTAGAGAATCAAACCCGTGACTTTATGTCTGCGATCATTGCTTCTACCAACACAGCCGTTGCAATACATAAGAGTGAGATAGCGAATTCCTAAGTAAAGTTATTGAGCTACTGAGCTACTGCTACTGAGCTGCTGAACTTCTGCTTAAAATTCATCCCCAATTTGTCTTTGTTGTTGTTGTTATGAATTCTTCGAATTTTCTAGAGCTTCTGCTGCTGTTGCCACGCGCGTGTGTACGTAAACGTTTGGTAAACGTTTCGGTTAATAACATAATGCATTTCATCTATTCATATGTACATATGTACATTATATTGACTTTATTTAAGTTATATCAAAGTTACTCTTATTTTATATATATGTAAATATATACAGTATGTACATGTGTACATACATATGTATGTATATTGCAAGCAACGCATACATACACACGCACACGCATACGCTCTGCTAACTGCGCACTTTACTCAGCGACTGCGCTGCGCCAAATATGTGCGTGTTATGGGAAACTAAATGCTTAATAACTTTTTTTGTAGATCGACTTTCTTAATCAAACTTGCGCAGCGTAATTATATCATTCATATGCGTGTGTGTGCGAAAGCACAAGTCTCTAGTATTTGAAATAAGTGGTTTGAAAATTTGGCCGAAGGGGGCGTGGCATCCAAAATTTAACAAAGATCAAAATTCTATAAAAGTCCCATTAAGCTAAATACAAGATTTGGAGTCTCTAACTATAAAGATGTAGAAGATATAATTTTAAAATGTTTTTAATCGATAAAAAAAGAACGAGAAGAGTTATCGAATTTCTAAAACAAACTCGACCTGCGCGTGATATACACGAATCTATAAAAAAAAAGTTCAAGTCTCTAGCTATTATAGGTTCTGAGATCCACGCGTTCAAACATACGGACAGACGGACAGACAGACAGACGGACAGACGGACAGGGCTCAATCGACTCGGCTTGTCGTCCTGATCAAGAATATATATACTTTATGGGGTCTGCCACGCCTCCTTCTGCCTGTTACATACATTTGGGTTGCAACAAAACCATTATACCCTGATTACCCATTTTTAATGGGTTCAGGGTATAAAAATATCGTCTTAAATTGCTAACACTTAATTTGCAAAATGTGCTAGATACTATCACATTCTCAAGCCAGAATGGTAGGATGAGTTTACAAAAACAAGGCAACGCTACTAGAGGGACCCTCTCTGGGGACCCTCAGTGGCGATTCTTGTCCCTGGTAATCCAAGTTGACACACAGCCTCTGCGATCGGCCGCACTGGATGAACAACTGGGCAATCGCCCAATATGTTAACTAATGTGTGCAGTGACTTTAGATGAATTAGAAAGATGGAGCTTTGTAGAGCGAAATCTTTGACCACTGACTACGTACAGACAATCGATTTTGAATTAATTGCCCCTGGGCTGACAGGTGTAGCATTCTAGGACCTCATTATGTTGAAATGGCTCCTAGGGTAATGCTGCAACTGCCCCCGTCCCATTAAAACCTTGGCAGGCCTCCAAGTACGTTCGAAGCTCGTCGCCAATTGTATTATTGGCGGTAGAGGTTTAAGTTGATATACATCCTTATTCTGTGCGAGATCCTTGCTCTGAACGTTGGCTCCCATAAGGACCAGCGTCAACCCTCGCATGGCCTCCCTGCTATGCATAGATAACCATGGGGATCGCTATGATTGACTGTACAACCGAGCTAAGATAGCAGCTTGGAGTCGGCATCCTGTAAAAATGGAAGCAACTAAAAGCAACACACCTCAACCACAAGAAGAAAATAGATATGCTGACGCCCCCAGTCGACGTGGATATATAATTTTTGGTCGATCTTTATAGGATCATAACAGTTACTCACGTGATTTAGTTGTTCTAGCTCTAAAACTGTAGAAGATACAGTTTTACCCGATTTGCCATGCCCCCAATGGGCTTAGATATATACGCCATAGCTTATTCAACTTGGGATGACAACGCGAGTATACAATCAATATTTCTGACATACAGGAAAATTCATTTTCCAATTTGTCACGCCCCTAGTGGGCGAATCGGGAAAATCTTGACACTTTATCTGACGAGAGTATACACGAATATATATTGCAAATTTCTCTAGCTTCAATACCATAGAAATGGTTTGCGTTCATACGGAAAGACGGACAGATGGACGTACAGCAAGACATTGCCCAAACCCAATATACATACTCATTTCACTTTGTAAATGAGTATAAAAATCTTAAATTATATAAACACAATAAATTCACAAACTACCTAGTTATTAAATATCAAACTTCAAACAACATTGATCCTCAATTAGAAAATAAAGACATTTTACCCCATATTGTTATTAAACTAAGTAATCATTCAAAAATTACATTTATTCTATTTATAACATAGCTTATTAAATGTAGCACAATGCTAAACCTAAATCTAATCAAATTATTGAGCTTAAAATCCTCAAATAATCAAAACAACAAAAATCAATCTTCAGATTTACAAATCGATATTTTAAGCAAACGTATCGACGCCCTCGTCAATGATTATTAAGAATCGGGACGATTCTCTTTAAGAAAGAGGGAAGTTATTATATATTATATGTATATATTTGACATGTTTACTCTTGAATACCATACGCAGTATAAGTTTTTTAATTTTTTTCGATAACTCATCCCGGTTCCGAATTATTGATAAATTTCGATAAATTTGCTTTCATTACAGCTAGAGACTTCAAATTTACTGTGCAGATAGGTGTAGTGAATGCGGACACTTTGTAGTTTTGGGATTTTGGATTCCACGCCCCCTTCGCCACCAATTTGAAAAACCCTTATTTAAAATACTAGAGACTTGTGGTTCAGCAAATACACATATGAATGCCATAATAACACTGTGAAAATTTGATTAAGATAGTCCATCTACAAAAAAAAGTTATTAAATTACTATTATTAAATTTAAATTCCAATATCACAGGCATAGCGCGTGCTCATATTACGTTCGTGTGCGTGCAAACAGAGTCAAATGCCTTACTGAAATCAGTGTATATAACATCTGTTTGAATTTTATTTAAAAAGCTTTTATTGACTAGGGAAGAAAATTCTAATAAGTTCGTTGAGGTTGAGGACGCGCTCTGCTAACTGATCAGCGATTCCGCTTGGGCTGCAATATGCCTTTGATATTGGAATTGTGCTAAAGCACAAGTCTCTAGGAAATTCGGGTTTTGCAAATTGGTGACGAAGGGGCCGTGGCATCCAAAATCCAAATACTTCAAAATGTCTGCATTCACTACACCTATCTGCACAGTAAATTTGCAGTCTCTAGTTTTAATGGGTCACTTAAATGAAAGCACATTTACCGAAATTGATCGATAATTCGGAAACGGGATGAGTTATCGAAAAAAAAACAAACTCGTAGCGTATAGTATTCACGAGTATACATTTTCAAATTTCAGATCTCTAGCTTTTGTGATTTGCGAGATCAGCCCGTTCATACAGACGGACGGACGGACAGGGCTAGTTCTGGGGATCTGCGACGTCTCCTTCTGCCTGTTACATACATTTTCACAAAAACAATATACCCTGATTTCCCATTTTCAATGGGTTCAGGGTATAAAAACAGGTTTACTATTCATGAACAATATCAACCATTCAATAAAACAAGCCATATCATAGAATACGACACAGTAGATAATTTAATAAAAATACTTAAGGAATTTTTGCTACCCAATCTAATAAGTATTCATTGCAGCCCAGAAGATTTATATGAAATTAAAAATCCCATAAAAAAAAACAAGTAAGGAAACTCTAGTCGGAGGTGCCCGACTAGGAAATACCCTGAACCCCGCCTATCGGCGGCTTTAAATGCACTTCAAAGTTTATATATCATTTTAAATTAAATTAAAAAATTAAAAAAAAAGATTAAGTAACTTGAGTTAACTTAAGTTGACGTCAGCTTAGAGAATCGAACCCGAGACTTTATGTCGGCGATCATCGCTTCCACCCACGCAGCCGTTGCAATACATAAGAGTGAGATAGCGAATTCCTAAGTAAAGTTATTGAGCTACTGAGCTACTGCTACTGAGCTGCTGAACTTCTGCTTAAAATTCATCCCCAATTTGTCTTTGTTGTTGTTGTTATGAATTCTTCGAATTTTCTAGATGCTTCTGCTGCTGTTGCCACGCGCGTGTGTACGTAAACGTTTGGTAAACGTTTCGTTTAATAACATAATGCATTTCATCTATTCATATGTATATTATATTGACTTTATTTAAGTTATATCAATGTTACTCTTATTTTATATATATGTAAATATATACAGTATGTACATGTGTACATACATATGTATGTATATTGCAAGCAACGCATACATACACACGCACACGCATACGCTCTGCTAACTGCGCAGTTTACTCAGCGACTGCGCTGCGCCAATATGTGCGTGTTATGGAAAATTAAATGTTTAATAACTTTTTTTGTAGATCGACTTTCTTAATCAAACTTGCGCAGCGTAACTATATCATTCATATGCGTATATGTGCAAAAGCACAAGTCTCTAGTATTTGAAATAAGTGTTTTGAAAATTTGGGCGAAGGGGACGTGGCATCCAAAATTTAACAAATATCAAAATTGTATAAAAGTCCCATTAAGCTAAATACAAGATTTGGAGTCTCTATTGTAGAGCGAAATCTTTGACCACTGACTACGTACAGACAATCGATTTTGAATTAATTGCCCCTGGGCTGACAGGTGTAGCATTCTAGGACCTCATTATGTTGAAATGGCTCCTAGGGTAATGCTGCAACTGCCCCCGTCCCATTAAAACCTTGGCAGGCCTCCAAGTACGTTCGAAGCTCGTCGCCAATTGTATTATTGGCGGTAGAGGTTTAAGTTGATATACATCCTTATTCTGTGCGAGATCCTTGCTCTGAACGTTGGCTCCCATAAGGACCAGCGTCAACCCTCGCATGGCCTCCCTGCTATGCATAGATAACCATGGGGATCGCTATGATTGACTGTACAACCGAGCTAAGATAGCAGCTTGGAGTCGGCATCCTGTAAAAATGGAAGCAACTAAAAGCAACACACCTCAACCACAAGAAGAAAATAGATATGCTGACGCCCCCAGTCGACGTGGATATATAATTTTTGGTCGATCTTTATAGGATCATAACAGTTACTCACGTGATTTAGTTGTTCTAGCTCTAAAACTGTAGAAGATACAGTTTTACCCGATATACCATGCCCCCAATGGGCTTAGATATATACGCCATAGCTTATTCAACTTGGGATGACAACGCGAGTATACAATCAATATTTCTGACATACAGGAAAATTCATTTTCCAATTTGTCACGCCCCTAGTGGGCGAATCGGGAAAATCTTGACACTTTATCTGACGAGAGTATACACGAATATATATTGCAAATTTCTCTAGCTTCAATACCATAGAAATGGTTTGCGTTCATACGGAAAGACGGACAGATGGACGTACAGCAAGACATTGCCCAAACCCAATATACATACTCATTTCACTTTGTAAATGAGTATAAAAATCTTAAATTATATAAACACAATAAATTCACAAACTACCTAGTTATTAAATATCAAACTTCAAACAACATTGATCCTCAATTAGAAAATAAAGACATTTTACCCCATATTGTTATTAAACTAAGTAATCATTCAAAAATTACATTTATTCTATTTATAACATAGCTTATTAAATGTAGCACAATGCTAAACCTAAATCTAATCAAATTATTGAGCTTAAAATCCTCAAATAATCAAAACAACAAAAATCAATCTTCAGATTTACAAATCGATATTTTAAGCAAACGTATCGACGCCCTCGTCAATGATTATTAAGAATCGGGACGATTCTCTTTAAGAAAGAGGGAAGTTATTATATATTATATGTATATATTTGACATGTTTACTCTTGAATACCATACGCAGTATAAGTTTTTTAATTTTTTTCGATAACTCATCCCGGTTCCGAATTATTGATAAATTTCGATAAATTTGCTTTCATTACAGCTAGAGACTTCAAATTTACTGTGCAGATAGGTGTAGTGAATGCGGACACTTTGTAGTTTTGGGATTTTGGATTCCACGCCCCCTTCGCCACCAATTTGAAAAACCCTTATTTAAAATACTAGAGACTTGTGGTTCAGCAAATACACATATGAATGCCATAATAACACTGTGAAAATTTGATTAAGATAGTCCATCTACAAAAAAAAGTTATTAAATTACTATTATTAAATTTAAATTCCAATATCACAGGCATAGCGCGTGCTCATATTACGTTCGTGTGCGTGCAAACAGAGTCAAATGCCTTACTGAAATCAGTTTATATAACATCTGTTTGAATTTTATTTAAAAAGCTTTTATTGACTAGGGAAGAAAATTCTAATAAGTTCGTTGAGGTTGAGGACGCGCTCTGCTAACTGATCAGCGATTCCGCTTGGGCTGCAATATGCCTTTGATATTGGAATTGTGCTAAAGCACAAGTCTCTAGGAAATTCGGGTTTTGCAAATTGGTGACGAAGGGGCCGTGGCATCCAAAATCCAAATACTTCAAAATGTCTGCATTCACTACACCTATCTGCACAGTAAATTTGCAGTCTCTAGTTTTAATGGGTCACTTAAATGAAAGCACATTTACCGAAATTGATCGATAATTCGGAAACGGGATGAGTTATCGAAAAAAAAACAAACTCGTAGCGTATAGTATTCACGAGTATACATTTTCAAATTTCAGATCTCTAGCTTTTGTGATTTGCGAGATCAGCCCGTTCATACAGACGGACGGACGGACAGGGCTAGTTCTGGGGATCTGCGACGTCTCCTTCTGCCTGTTACATACATTTTCACAAAAACAATATACCCTGATTTCCCATTTTCAATGGGTTCAGGGTATAAAAACAGGTTTACTATTCATGAACAATATCAACCATTCAATAAAACAAGCCATATCATAGAATACGACACAGTAGATAATTTAATAAAAATACTTAAGGAATTTTTGCTACCCAATCTAATAAGTATTCATTGCAGCCCAGAAGATTTATATGAAATTAAAAATCCCATAAAAAAAAACAAGTAAGGAAACTCTAGTCGGAGGTGCCCGACTAGGAAATACCCTGAACCCCGCCTATCGGCGGCTTTAAATGCACTTCAAAGTTTATATATCATTTTAAATTAAATTAAAAAATTAAAAAAAAAGATTAAGTAACTTGAGTTAACTTAAGTTGACGTCAGCTTAGAGAATCGAACCCGAGACTTTATGTCGGCGATCATCGCTTCCACCCACGCAGCCGTTGCAATACATAAGAGTGAGATAGCGAATTCCTAAGTAAAGTTATTGAGCTACTGAGCTACTGCTACTGAGCTGCTGAACTTCTGCTTAAAATTCATCCCCAATTTGTCTTTGTTGTTGTTGTTATGAATTCTTCGAATTTTCTAGATGCTTCTGCTGCTGTTGCCACGCGCGTGTGTACGTAAACGTTTGGTAAACGTTTCGTTTAATAACATAATGCATTTCATCTATTCATATGTATATTATATTGACTTTATTTAAGTTAAGTGTTACACTTATTTTATATATATGTAAATATATACAGTATGTACATGTGTACATACATATGTATGTATATTGCAAGCAACGCATACATACACACGCACACGCATACGCTCTGCTAACTGCGCAGTTTACTCAGCGACTGCGCTGCGCCAATATGTGCGTGTTATGGAAAATTAAATGTTTAATAACTTTTTTTGTAGATCGACTTTCTTAATCAAACTTGCGCAGCGTAACTATATCATTCATATGCGTATATGTGCAAAAGCACAAGTCTCTAGTATTTGAAATAAGTGTTTTGAAAATTTGGGCGAAGGGGACGTGGCATCCAAAATTTAACAAATATCAAAATTGTATAAAAGTCCCATTAAGCTAAATACAAGATTTGGAGTCTCTAACTATAGAAGATATAATTTTAACACCCATTTTTAATGGGTTCAGGGTATAATAAATTTCTATTCACAAGAGGGTTTGTCCTTAACACTGAACACAAAAAAGATCAAGAAATTATCATAGAAGAAACGCATGGTCGTAGAGGTTTGACGAAAATTTTAAACATATACTTAAATACTATTATTGGCCAGTATTATATAAAAATCTTAAACAACACATCCTAAATTGTGAAATCTGTAATAAAAACAAGTATGATAGAAATCCTAAACAAATACCAATATCAAAAGGAACTATTCCTAAAATAGAAGGCGAACAGCTACACATTGCAACTTTTTATGCTCAAAAGCTATCATTCATTATTTGCATTGACTCATTTTCCAAATTCCTCGTTATCAAACAAATTAATAACAAATTCGATATGGCAAATAAAGTATTAGAACTTATCCAAACTTTCCCATTTGTTAAGTCCGTAATGATGGATAATGAACCCAGCTTTTAATGAGAACATTTTAAATCTTCAATGTCCCGTTCAGGTATTACAGTCTATTATGCAGATCCCAGACACAGTCTTAGTAACGGTCAAATAGAAAGAGTCCATTCAACATCAATTGAAATTTCTCGATGTATTCAAGAAGAATTTAATATAATTGACTATCCCGAAGTAATATACAGAACAGCTTAAGAATATAACAACACTATTCAATAAACAACTTAACAGAAACCTTTCGAAATCTTATTCAATAAATAAAAAATTCAAACTTGCAGGATAAATTAGAATCTTCACAAACAAAAATGTTAGAGTATCACAACAAAAATAGGTCACCCCAGGATTACCAAGTTGGTGAAATAATTTCCGAAAAAAAATACGGCGAAAGAAATAAATTACAACCAAAATAAAACAAAATAGTAAAAGAAGATTTAGGAAGAACCGTAAAAATAATCAATAGAAACTGCATTATCAATATAGATAATATAAAACATAGATAAAATAAAACAAATAAATTTCATTTCTTTTTATATCTTCTGGCATGAACGTATTATATGCCCTATCCTTTTTGTTACCGATTTGCGCTTCTGATATAATAATTATTCACATGCTGACTACGTATTACTTGAAGATACTGATAACCTATTTTTATATGAAACATACGACGAAGTTTTTCATATTACTAATTTAAGTTTCTATAATGATATTTTTGAAAATGAGTTACCATTTTTCAAACAAGACAACGGTACTAAAAATTGGGAAATAGCTATGGAATTAAATCTAATTAAAACACTTCTTTCTCAATTTACTCACCATAAAATTCTTAAACGAAATGTTATATACACATCTTAAACAGATGTTATATACACTGATTTCAGTAAGGCATTTGACTCTGTTCAGCATGACATCTTGCTTCAAAAGCTTGACCAATTGGGATTTTCTCCTAAACTTCTGTTTTGGATTGCTTCCTATTTAAAGGGTAGAACCCAAAGAGTTCTGTTGAGAACATCTATTTCGAAGGTCATATTTGTCTCTTCGGGTGTTCCTCAGGGAAGTCACTTGGGCCCTGTACTTTTCTCCCTATTTATAAATTACCTTCCAAGTTGTATTTCTTACTCTAGAATATTCATGTATGCAGATGACGTAAAACTCTGTCTCTCATACAAGAACTCAATAGATCATCTACGCCTACAGGATGATCTAATATCCTTTCAAAATTGGTGTAAAGCTAATCAGTTGCAGCTAAATTGTTCTAAGTATATGACAATGACTTTCAGTCGTACCGCTCCATTTTTTGCTGATTATATAATCAACAATGTATCCTTGCAACGTATTTGTTCAATCAAAAATCTCGGGGTGCTCTTTGACTGTAAACTTAGATTTAATACCCATATTCTAACCATCGTTAATGAAGCCAAAAGTGTACTTGGTTTTATTAAACGATGGTCTAAAGAGTTTAATGATCCGTTTGTCACTAAACTTCTTTTTGTTTCGCTGGTACGTCCTATTTTAGAATATTGTTCTATTATATGGTCGCCACAGCAGAAATTGTATCACGACCGTGTTGAATCGGTTCAGAAGCAATTTCTTCTTTTTGCCTTGCGCAATCTAAACTGGGATGGTAACCTTCGTCTACCGTCTTATCGTAGTAGGCTTCTTCTTTTGGATCTTCCATCGTTAATCAATCGTATAATAGTCTTGGGTATTACTTTTCTACATAAGTTGATTAACGGTAGTATTGATTCGCCTTGTCTTCTATTTCAAGTCAACTTCCTAGTTCCTTCCCGTGCTTCTCGTCACTTCTGTCCTCTTTATTTACCTATATAGTACATAAAACACGAAACGCACTGTACAAGGAATAGTTACAGTTACAACTATTCCTTGTACAGTGCGTTTCGTGTTTTATGTACTAAGTACAATACTTATTTTCATGTATTTAGTTCTGAACTCTCTCTTTCCTTAATAAAATATTCTCTTTTAGCATATTTCAGAGAAATCACACACACCACAGTTGTGAGAATGCACCTATGCAATTCTCCTTACTTGTGTAGTGATTTCTCTTATCGTATTTTACTTTTTAAGATTTTTATTTTTTCTTATATTTTTATAACCATTTTTTTAACTTTTTCTATCTTGCTTAGTTTCAATGATATCACTAACCATATCTGGCTGAGATTTGGGGCATAGCTCGTCGGTCCGGCAAATAAAACACCCCCATCGGGTTGGTGATATCATTGCTATATATTGTTAGTATTAGGCTTTTTCTTTTTCCTGTTCTGTTCATAATTTTTAATTTTGTAATTTTATAATTTGACTCACGAATGTAGTCAATTTTCTTTATATAAATAAATAAATAAATAAATAAATTAAAGAATCGGGTGCCATTTTCAAATGGATCACAGGAACACCAGATCACGATGACATGTTAACTATTCAAAATAAAATCAATGACCTTATCAAAAATAATAACAAGCAAAATCAGATAAATTCGAAAATTTTCAAAGAGGTAATTAAAATCACAAATCTTTTAAATAATATAAAATTTAATGAACAAATACTATTACAACAAGTAAGGAAACTCTAGTCGGAGGTGCCCGACTAGGAAATACCCTGAACCCCGCCTAATGGCGGTTTTAAATGCACTTCAAAGTTTATATCATTTTAAATTAAATTAAAAAAAAATTAAAAAAAAAAGATTAAGTAACTTGCATAAAAAAAATTTTGACGTCAGATTAGAGAATCAAACCCGTGACTTTATGTCTGCGATCATTGCTTCTACCAACACAGCCGTTGCAATACATAAGAGTGAGATAGCGAATTCCTAAGTAAAGTTATTGAGCTACTGAGCTACTGCTACTGAGCTGCTGAACTTCTGCTGAAAATTCATCCCCAATTTGTCTTTGTTGTTGTTGTTATGAATTCTTCGAATTTTCTAGAGCTTCTGCTGCTGTTGCCACGCGCGTGTGTACGTAAACGTTTGGTAAACGTTTCGGTTAATAACATAATGCATTTCATCTATTCATATGTACATATGTACATTATATTGACTTTATTTAAGTTATATCAAAGTTACTCTTATTTTATATATATGTAAATATATACAGTATGTACATGTGTACATACATATGTATGTATATTGCAAGCAACGCATACATACACACGCACACGCATACGCTCTGCTAACTGCGCACTTTACTCAGCGACTGCGCTGCGCCAAATATGTGCGTGTTATGGGAAACTAAATGCTTAATAACTTTTTTTGTAGATCGACTTTCTTAATCAAACTTGCGCAGCGTAATTATATCATTCATATGCGTGTGTGTGCGAAAGCACAAGTCTCTAGTATTTGAAATAAGTGGTTTGAAAATTTGGCCGAAGGGGGCGTGGCATCCAAAATTTAACAAAGATCAAAATTCTATAAAAGTCCCATTAAGCTAAATACAAGATTTGGAGTCTCTAACTATAAAGATGTAGAAGATATAATTTTAAAATGTTTTTAATCGATAAAAAAAGAACGAGAAGAGTTATCGAATTTCTAAAACAAACTCGACCTGCGCGTGATATACACGAATCTATAAAAAAAAAGTTCAAGTCTCTAGCTATTATAGGTTCTGAGATCCACGCGTTCAAACATACGGACAGACGGACAGGGCTCAATCGACTCGGCTTGTCATCCTGATCAAGAATATATATACTTTATGGGGTCTGCCACGCCTCCTTCTGCCTGTTACATACATTTGGGCTGCAACAAAACCATTATACCCTGATTACCCATTTTTAATGGGTTCAGGGTATAAAAATATCGTCTTAAATTGCTAACACTTAATTTGCAAAATGTGCTAGATACTATCACATTCTCAAGCCAGAATGGTAGGATGAGTTTACAAAAACAAGGCAACGCTACTAGAGGGACCCTCTCTGGGGACCCTCAGTGGCGATTCTTGTCCCTGGTAATCCAAGTTGACACACAGCCTCTGCGATCGGCCGCACTGGATGAACAACTGGGCAATCGCCCAATATGTTAACTAATGTGTGCAGTGACTTTAGATGAATTAGAAAGATGGAGCTTTGTAGAGCGAAATCTTTGACCACTGACTACGTACAGACAATCGATTTTGAATTAATTGCCCCTGGGCTGACAGGTGTAGCATTCTAGGATCTCATTATGTTGAAATGGCTCCTAGGGTAATGCTGCAACTGCCCCCGTCCCATTAAAACCTTGGCAGGCCTCCAAGTACGTTCGAAGCTCGTCGCCAATTGTATTATTGGCGGTAGAGGTTTAAGTTGATATACATCCTTATTCTGTGCGAGATCCTTGCTCTGAACGTTGGCTCCCATAAGGACCAGCGTCAACCCTCGCATGGCCTCCCTGCTATGCATAGATAACCATGGGGATCGCTATGATTGACTGTACAACCGAGCTAAGATAGCAGCTTGGAGTCGGCATCCTGTAAAAATGGAAGCAACTAAAAGCAACACACCTCAACCACAAGAAGAAAATAGATATGCTGACGCCCCCAGTCGACGTGGATATATAATTTTTGGTCGATCTTTATAGGATCATAACAGTTACTCACGTGATTTAGTTGTTCTAGCTCTAAAACTGTAGAAGATACAGTTTTACCCGATATACCATGCCCCCAATGGGCTTAGATATATACGCCATAGCTTATTCAACTTGGGATGACAACGCGAGTATACAATCAATATTTCTGACATACAGGAAAATTCATTTTCCAATTTGTCACGCCCCTAGTGGGCGAATCGGGAAAATCTTGACACTTTATCTGACGAGAGTATACACGAATATATATTGCAAATTTCTCTAGCTTCAATACCATAGAAATGGTTTGCGTTCATACGGAAAGACGGACAGATGGACGTACAGCAAGACATTGCCCAAACCCAATATACATACTCATTTCACTTTGTAAATGAGTATAAAAATCTTAAATTATATAAACACAATAAATTCACAAACTACCTAGTTATTAAATATCAAACTTCAAACAACATTGATCCTCAATTAGAAAATAAAGACATTTTACCCCATATTGTTATTAAACTAAGTAATCATTCAAAAATTACATTTATTCTATTTATAACATATCTTATTAAATGTAGCCCAATGCTAAACCTAAATCTAATCAAATTATTGAGCTTAAAATCCTCAAATAATCAAAACAACAAAAATCAATCTTCAGATTTACAAATCGATATTTTAAGCAAACGTATCGACGCCCTCGTCAATGATTATTAAGAATCGGGACGATTCTCTTTAAGAAAGAGGGAAGTTATTATATATTATATGTATATATTTGACATGTTTACTCTTGAATACCCTACGCAGTATAAGTTTTTTAATTTTTTTCGATAACTCATCCCGGTTCCGAATTATTGATAAATTTCGATAAATTTGCTTTCATTACAGCTAGAGACTTCAAATTTACTGTGCAGATAGGTGTAGTGAATGCGGACACTTTGTAGTTTTGGGATTTTGGATTCCACGCCCCCTTCGCCACCAATTTGAAAAACCCTTATTTAAAATACTAGAGACTTGTGGTTCAGCAAATACACATATGAATGCCATAATAACACTGTGAAAATTTGATTAAGATAGTCCATCTACAAAAAAAAGTTATTAAATTACTATTATTAAATTTAAATTCCAATATCACAGGCATAGCGCGTGCTCATATTACGTTCGTGTGCGTGCGTATGTGTATTAATTTCTTTCTTTATCTCTGCAAGGAGATAGTTAATTTGTAAACTGCAAGCAACGAATATATACATACACATACACTCTGCTAACTGCGCAGTTTACTCAGCGACTACTCTGCGCCAATATGTGCATGTTATGGGAAATACCAGATTTGGAGTCTCTAACTTTAAAGATGTAAAAGATATAATTTTAAGACGAAAAATCAATTTTCGTTTTTAATCGATAAAAAAAAGAACGAGAAGAGTTATCGAAATAAAAAAACATACTCGACCTGCGCGTGATATACACGAATCTATAAAAAACAAGTAAGGAAACTCTAGTCGGAGGTGCCCGACTAGGAAATACCCGCCTATCGGCGGCTTTAAATGCACTTCAAAGTTTATATATCATTATAAATTAAACTAAAAAATTTAAAAAAAAAAATGAAAAAAAAAAAGATTAAGTAACTTGCATAAAAAAAATTGTGACGTCAGATTATAGAATCGAACCCGAGACTTTATGTCTGCGATCGTCGCTTCTACCAACACACCCGTTGCAATACATAAGAATGAGATAGCGAATTCCTAAGTAAAGTTATTGAGCTACTGAGCTACTGCTACTGAGCTGCTGAACTTCTGCTTTCGTTTAATAACATAATGCATTTCATCTATTCATATGTATATTATATTGACTTTATTTAAGTTAAGTGTTACACTTATTTTATATATATGTAAATATATACAGTATGTACATGTGTACATACATATGTATGTATATTGCAAGCAACGCATACATACACACGCACACGCATACGCTCTGCTAACTGCGCAGTTTACTCAGCGACTGCGCTGCGCCAATATGTGCGTGTTATGGAAAATTAAATGTTTAATAACTTTTTTTGTAGATCGACTTTCTTAATCAAACTTGCGCAGCGTAACTATATCATTCATATGCGTGTATGTGCAAAAGCACAAGTCTCTAGTATTTGAAATAAGTGTTTTGAAAATTTGGGCTAAGGAGGCGTGGCATCCAAAATTTAACAAAAATCAAAATTGTATAAAAGTCCCATTAAGCTAAATACAAGATTTGGAGTCTCTAACTATAAGAATGTAGAAGATATAATTTTAAAACTGAAAATCGATTTCGTTTTTAATCTATAAAAAAAGAACGAGAAGAGTTATCGAATTTCTAAAACAAACTCGACCTGCGCGTTATATACACGAATCTATAAAAAAAAGTTCAAGTCTCTAGCTATTATAGGTTCTGAGATCCACGCGTTCAAACATACGGACAGACGGACAGGGCTCAATCGACTCGGCTTGTCGTCCTGATCAAGAATATATATACTTTATGGGGTCTGCCACGCCTCCTTCTGCCTGTTACATACATTTGGGCTGCAACAAAACCATTATACCCTGATTACCCATTTTTAATGGGTTCAGGGTATAAAAAGTGCATGTATCTAGCTATTACAGGTTCTGAGATCCACGCGTTCAAACATACGGACAGACGGACAGACAGACGGACGGACAGACGGACAGGGCTCAATCGACTCGGCTTGTCGTCCTGATCAAGAATATATATACTTTATGGGGTCTGCCACGCCTCCTTCTGCCTGTTACATACATTTGGGCTGCAACAAAACCATTATACCCTGATTACCCATTTTTAATGGGTTCAGGGTATAAAAAGTGCATGTATCTAGCTATTACAGGTTCTGAGATCCACACGTTCAAACATACGGACAGACGGACAGACAGACGGACGGACAGACGGACAGGGCTCAATCGACTCGGCTTGTCGTCCTGATCAAGAATATATATACTTTATGGGGTCTGCCACGCCTCCTTCTGCATGTTACATACATTTGGGCTGCACCAAAACCATTATACCCTGATTACCCATTTATAAAGGGTTCAGGGTATAATAATTCATAATTTTAGGTTCTGAAATCCACGCGTTCAAATATACGGACAGAAGACAGTCGGACAGGTCTCAATCGACTCGACATGATCAAGAATATATACACTTTATGGGGTCTGCCACGCCTCCTTCTGCCTCTTACATACATTTCAACAACAACGCAACCCTTATACTCTGATTACCCACTTTTAATGGGTTAAGGGTATAAACAAAACAACTAAGGTATCTCTAGTCAGAGGTGCCTGACCCAGACCCATACTCACTCACAAAGTGAAATGAGTATATTAGTTTTGTGGAATGTGTGTCTTGCTGTCTGTCCGCTAGAGCTAGAGCTAGAGACTTGAAATTTTTAATATATACTTGTGTATACTCTCGTTAGATAAAGTGTCAAGATTTTTCCCATACGCCCACTAGGAGCGTGGCAAATTGAAAAATTAATTTTCCTTTATGGCAGAAATACTACTGGCAGTCGTCGAGAATTGAGAATTGGAATGTGTACTCGCGTTGACATCTTAAGTTGAATAAGCTATGACGGTTATATCTATGCCCATTGGGAGCGTGGCAAATCGGGTAAAACTTTATCCTCTACAGTTTTTGAGGTAGAACGACCAAATTTGACACGTGAGTAACTGTTACGATCCTATAAAGATCGACTTAAAATTAATATACTATATAGCAATGTTGCGTCTTCTGTTATATTTTGAACACTATTGGTGGTAGAAACTTGAGACATATTTAGTATATAAATTAATGTTTTTAGGATTCCCGCGTCGTCGCTGAAGTTCTTAAGAATTCCCAGACGTCGTCGTGATGATCTTGATGAAGTAATCTCTTAAGTCTTCTTAGAATGTTTACGGTGGAGGCTTGACTTCACCTCAATCACTGGCCTTGTGGCTCTGCAATATGTTTAATATATGAAAACGATTATTTACGGCTGTCGCCAGAGTAGTATAGTTTATTTTAAACCTTGTCAGTAAACATCAAATACAAAACTGAATTCAGACAAAAGCAGAATCTAATGCTAAACCTAAAGCTGTCTCCATAAGCTACAAAACTACAGAGCTACAGCCGGCAAGCCGACTCAACAAAAATGATAACGCAAACACTTGCCACATAGTCAAGTATCATGTTACCATAGTTGGTCAGGCCACTGAACTCATGCGTCAGCGGAATGTATTTAGAGCGAATAGATTCGTATGAATGCTATTACATAGTTATACAAAATTGCTATAAGTTATTGTGTGCGATACTTATGTGTTATATTGTGTACAATGTTTATGTGTTAACTACTCCACCCTCAAGTTTCTGGCCGTCCTCGGACACCTTATAGCTATCGATGATCCCGATCCCGAAGATCCCGATGACGTTCACCATCTTTTGACGATTAGCCAGACGATAATGAGGCCACAGAATGTAAGGCTGACGACGATGACGATGGTAAACAAGTTCTTCGATGTTTCCGCAGATGCCAATTCACTCTTAAAACTTCGGATGACTTGGAGGTTGTCATTGTTCATCCGGTGGAGTTGAGGTATACTTAAGACCGGGTCATGGCCAATGATGTTAAGCAACGATGATCCTGCACTACCTGGTACCTTTCGTAGGATCGGACGCTGGTTCACGTACTTCGTGCCATTAACAATTGCGGAGAATCGAAAAGTGTCGAGGCGTGTTCCGTTGGTTACAATCTCTGGGCCCTCGTCTGTGCTGACCCTTGCAGTATTTTCATTGATAATAATAATGCCGTCATCCACTTAAGTGATCGGCTTGAGGTGGCTTGGCTGCGTTCGGCAAGAGGCTGTGCTACAGGCGTGTAGCGCTTGTGCGCAGGACCCTTGCGCTGCTAACTTGCAGACCGAGGTGTATGTTGTTGCCACACACTCATCGACCGCTAATATCTCGTCGTTACATTCGGCTACGGTGTTGTCTTGAAGTTGTAGTATGATGTGTTTGTGGGATACTGGATAGACTGTGAATTTTTGGCAGACGAGTTTTACCCTGGGATAAGCTATTAGGATATGGATTACATTTCGGACTGTAGGACCTTAATTTTAGACACTTCACTGAGGCTGACTATGGGGAATTCTAGTGGATGTTCATTTTAAAGTGCTTTCAAATCATTATGTTCAAAAATTGTTGCATTTATTATTCCATATTTGGCTAATGTAATTGTGAGGATTAGGTTTGATATCTGGTTAACTAGTATTCTATTCCTTGCCTAATGTTTTGTACAAATACGATGCATCGACTATTTCGTTTCTTTTGGCTTATACTATTTTATTAACTACATTAGTAAGTTCGCTAATTTGCCTCTGAATTGATAACTCTCTGTTTATTGTTTGCATTGATTAATTGCGATTCGGTCCACCTAACTTTTTCAAAGTCGGAGGCATCTGGTGTGCCTGCTATGACCTTTAGTACTGAGCCTAGAAAATCTAGAGTTCTGGCCATCCTATGGTGTATTTGGATAACGGACAATAAGCTCCCAATATGATTTACATCTGCGTCTAATAATTTCCGCATATGAGATTGTGGGAATAACTCTACTACCTTTTCAGTATCATCTACGATGATGTTAAATTTACTTAAAGTTACTCGAATGCCTTAAATAATCCCTTTGTTACCATACTAATACTTTCCCATCTTTTATTGGAATATAATTGGAATGCAAATAGTCGACAATCCGACTCTATACTACCCCTAGCATTAACAGTATTGCGTATTTCATCCTGTAAAGAGACCAATGGGGTTGTTGTGCGATTAGTGATAGCAAGATTATTCTGGGTAGTTTCTTCTGCCCGCTACTTGAGGTTGTATTTATGCAATATACATACATATGTATGTACACATGTACATATTGTATATATTTACATATGTATATATAAAATAAGAGTAACATTGATATAACTTAAATAAAGTCAATATAATATACATATGAATAGATGAAATGCATTATGTTATTAAACGAAACGTTTACCAAACGTTTACGTACACACGCGCGTGGCAACAACAGCAGTAGAAGCTCTAGAAAATTTGAAAAATTCATAACAACAACAACAAAGACAAATTGGGGATGAATTTTCAGCAGAAGTTCAGCAGCTCAATAGCAGCAGCTCAGTAGCTCAATAACTGTACTTAGGAATTCGCTATCTCACTCTTATGTATTGCAACGGCTGTGTTGGTAGAAGCGATGATCGCCGAAATAAAGTCTCGGGTTCGATTCTCTAAGATGACGTCAAAACGTTTTTTTATGCAAGTTACTTAATCTTTTTTTTTTTTTTAATTTTTTAATTTAATTTAAAATGAAATATAAACTTTGAAGTGCATTTAAAGCCGCCGAAAGGCGGGGTTCAGGGTATTTCCTAGTCGGGCACCTCCGACTAGAGTTTCCTTACTTGTTTTCTTTATATCTTGTCTAGATTCGATTGATGTGGCATGGATAACGATAATTGGTTTCTGATTCGTTACTGAGTGGATTGATCTGGTGGCACATTGACAATGTCTATATTATAGTTGTTTTTTAACCGTGATACTATTGTTTCCGAATTAAAAGCTGCTTCGTTATCGCAGTATATTGTTTTTGTTGCGGGAAAAAATTAATTATTTGAATAATGAGTATTTTTAGATCTATTATCGTTCGCGATTGAATTGGTTGTACGATAGCGAACTTAGAAAATTTGTCTATGTAGGTGAGACAAAGTTTCTTATCTGTTGAGAATATGTCAATATGCAGCATTTCGCCAGCATATGAGGGAATTGGGGAGGCTCCAAGCTCTTGTTTTTGCGGATGCCTATCGTATTTTGCTTTGGTGAAAACCTTGCAATTTGTGATGATTTCTTTTGCCAAGTTATACATTTTAGGAAAATATTAGTTATAAAGGACTTGTTTAACATTCTCCTGTGCGGCGCGATGTGCGCGATTGTGTTCCGTTATCACAATTTCCACTTGCTCATTTTTGTCAATAATGTCTGACACATAATTTTTGCAATGCCGTAATTTAGTGGCTGGAAAATCAAACACGAGTTCGTGTTGAAAGCTGGCTAAGGTGGAAAGGTCGCAATGAATTGCGTTAACTGCATCTGGAATGATGAGTGGTTTTAGTGTTTCGAATAAGTGACTTTTTTCGGTGAAACTGATGTTGTGACGAATTTTCTTGCCGAAAAGTATCATTTTCCTATGGAATGGAAAGCGTGCCTCTTCTAAAACGATTTGGTCTTTGAAGCAATTTATTGGCTTATCAGTTGTCTCTATCGTGTAGCTTAGTGAGATTTCACTATGAATTGTCGCAGCATCAGATAAAGACTCGTTTTGCATGGTATTTACATTCTGCCTAGATAAAGCGTCGGCTACTAAATTTTCTTTACCTGGTTTATAGAACACTTTTGCGTTGTATTCATTAATAAATGCTTTCTATATTTTTATTTTAGCGTTCGTGTTTCTGTCAGAGACCGCGAAGGTAAGTGGCTGATGGTCAGTGAAAATATTTATTTCTTTCGTGCCATATAAATAATTTTGTAATTTCCCTAGGGCCCATACAATAGCTAACAATTCTCTTTCGTTTGTAGCGTAATGAGTTTCGATATCTTTTAGGGTTCTGGAGATCATGGTTATTGATTTACCTCTTTGAGTGAAAACATCACCAATGTCGTCCACAGACGCGTCTGTGGTTAAGTCAAAGGCCTGCTTAAAGTCCGGGTACATGAGGATAACATCTTCTGATGCTAAAATAGTCCTCAGATTCTCGAAGGCCCTGGCCTGACTTTCATTAAACTCAATTTGGACTTTTTTGGACCTGTGCTTACTCACGGAATCATTTTCTCCTTTGAGTATATTGATCAATGGCCTTGCTATTCCTGCAAAATCTTTGATAAAGACTCTGTAATAACTTGCTAGGCTCAGAAATGATCGCAACCTGAACAAATTTTTTGGCTCGGGATATTCCCGAATGGCTTTCACTTTTTCGGGGTCGGTCATGTTCCGTTTTTTGTTACTACGAAGCCCAAGAATTCAACGCTTTCTTTGAAAAATTTAGTTTTTTCTTGTGCAACACGCATGTGAGCATTACTCAAGCATTTTAACACTGTGTCAATGTGTCGAACGTGATCGGCCTCGTTTGCAAAAAAGATTATTACGTCGTCGACATACACATAGCAAATCTTTCCAATGTGTTCTCTTAGAACATTATCTATGGCTCTTTGAAAAATGCTTCCAGCATTTTTCAGTCCAAACGGCAGTCGGCAGAGCTCGTATTTCCTACCGTTGACTGAAAATGAGGTTTCTTCACAATCATGTTCTGCCAAATATATTTGGTGGTAACCTGATTTTAATTCTAGGGTTGTGAAAAATTTTGCCTGTCCTAGAATCGCTAGAATCACCGGAATGCAAGGCATTAGGTATCGATCGTCTATAGTTCGCTCATTGAGTTTCCTGAAGTCAACTACTAACCGCTTGTTTCTGTTGCCGTTACTGTCGAGCCCTTTTTTGTCGACGACCTATGAGGGGCTATTGTACGGGGACTTAGTTGGTCTAATTATGCCATCTTTTAGCAGTTGCCTGATTTCTTTGTTTACGAAATCTGAGACTCCTACGGGGTGGGGGTATAATTTTAAATATACCGGCTCATTATCTATGGTCCGAATGGTGGCAATAACGGATGTATTAAAGGGTAGTACCTCGTTAGAAGTCGAAAGTGCCCTTAATCTCTTTAAAATCATAGCCTTAAACTCTTTTTTAATAAGGCTCGGTACCACGATATCATTTACATCTGTGAAGTTTACACTTTCACAGTTATGGTACTGCAATTGCTCAGAACTATTTTGATAGTTGAGCGTACTCTCTTGCAAGTTCAATGCCACTCCTGCTTGCGTTAGCAAGTCGAAGCCTACAATGGCATCAAATGAGGTGAGAGTGTCAAGCAGAAAAAATGGGGACATTTTGCCAAATATTTTAATAAAACAACCTCGACCTGCGCGTGATATACACGAATCTATAAAAAACAAGTAAGGAAACTCTAGTCGGAGGTGCCCGACTAGGAAATACCCGCCTATCGGCGGCTTTAAATGCACTTCAAAGTTTATATATCATTATAAATTAAATTAAAAGATTTAAAAAAAAGATGAAAAAAAAAAAGATTAAGTAACTTGCATAAAAAAAATTGTGACGTCAGATTAGAGAATCGAACCCGAGACTTTATGTCTGCGATCGTCGCTTCTACCAACACAGCCGTTGCAATACATAAGAGTGAGATAGCGAATTCCTAAGTAAAGTTATTGAGCTACTGAGCTACTGCTACTGAGCTGCTGAACTTCTGCTGAGAATTCATCCCCAATTTGTCTTTGTTGTTGTTGTTATGAATTCTTCGAATTTTCTAGAGCTTCTGCTGCTGTTGCCACGCGCGTGTGTACGTAAACGTTTGGTAAACGTTTCGTTTAATAACATAATGCATTTCATCTATTCATATGTATATTATATTGACTTTATTTAAGTTATATCAATGTTACTCTTATTTTATATACATGTATACATATATACATATATACATATATACATATATGTAAATATATACAGTATGTACATGTGTACATACATATGTATATATATTGCAAGCAACGCATACATACACACGCACTCGCATACGCTCTGCTAACTGCGCACTTTACTCAGCGACTGCGCTGCGCCAAATATGTGCGTGTTATGGGAAACTAAATGCTTAATAACTTTTTTTGTAGATCGACTTTCTTAATCAAACTTGCGCAGCGTAACTATATCATTCATATGCGTGTATGTGCAAAAGCACAAGTCTGTAGTATTTGAAATAAGTGGTTTGAAAATTTGGGCTAAGGAGGCGTGGCACCCAAAATTTAACAAAAATCAAAATTGTATAAAAGTCCCATTAAGCTAAATACAAGATTTGGAGTCTCTAACTATAAAGATGTAGAAGATATAATTTTAAAACTGAAAATCGATTTCGTTTTTAATCTATAAAAAAAGAACGAGAAGAGTTATCGAATTTCTAAAACAAACTCGACCTGCGCGTTATATACACGAATCTATAAAAAAAAGTTCAAGTCTCTAGCTATTATAGGTTCTGAGATCCACGCGTTCAAACATACGGACAGACGGACAGGGCTCAATCGACTCGGCTTGTCGTCCTGATCAAGAATATATATACTTTATGGGGTCTGCCACGCCTCCTTCTGCCTGTTACATACATTTGGGCTGCAACAAAACCATTATACCCTGATTACCCATTTTTAATGGGTTCAGGGTATAAAAAGTGCATTTATCTAGCTATTACAGGTTCTGAGATCCACGCGTTCAAACATACGGACAGACGGACAGACAGACGGACGGACAGACGGACAGGGCTCAATCGACTCGGCTTGTCGTCCTGATCAAGAATATATATACTTTATGGGGTCTGCCACGCCTTCTTCTGCATGTTACATACATTTGGGCTGCACCAAAACCATTATACCCTGATTACCCATTTATAAAGGGATCAGGGTATAATAATTCATAATTTTAGGTTCTGAAATCCACGCGTTCAAATATACGGACAGAAGACAGTCGGACAGGTCTCAATCGACTCGACATGATCAAGAATATATACACTTTATGGGGTCTGCCACGCCTCCTTCTGCCTCTTACATACATTTCAACAACAACGCAACCCTTATACTCTGATTACCCACTTTTAATGGGTTAAGGGTATAAACAAAACAACTAAGGTATCTCTAGTCAGAGGTGCCTGACCCAGACCCATACTCACTCACAAAGTGAAATGAGTATATTAGTTTTGTGGAATGTGTGTCTTGCTGTCTGTCCGCTAGAGCTAGAGCTAGAGACTTGAAATTTTTAATATATACTTGTGTATACTCTCGTTAGATAAAGTGTCAAGATTTTTCCCATACGCCCACTAGGAGCGTGGCAAATTGAAAAATTAATTTTCCTTTATGGCAGAAATACTACTGGCAGTCGTCGAGAATTGAGAATTGGAATGTGTACTCGCGTTGACATCTTAAGTTGAATAAGCTATGACGGTTATATCTATGCCCATTGGGAGCGTGGCAAATCGGGTAAAACTTTATCCTCTACAGTTTTTGAGGTAGAACGACCAAATTTGACACGTGAGTAACTGTTACGATCCTATAAAGATCGACTTAAAATTAATATACTATATAGCAATGTTGCGTCTTCTGTTATATTTTGAACACTATTGGTGGTAGAAACTTGAGACATATTTAGTATATAAATTAATGTTTTTAGGATTCCTGCGTCGTCGCTGAAGTTCGTAAGAATTCCCAGACGTCGTCGTGATGATCTTGATGAAGTAATCTCTTAAGTCTTCTTAGAATGTTTACGGTGGAGGCTTGACTTCACCTCAATCACTGGCCTTGTGGCTCTGCAATATGTTTAATATATGAAAACGATTATTTACGGCTGTCGCCAGAGTAGTATAGTTTATTTTAAACCTTGTCTGTAAACATCAAATACAAAACTGAATTCAGACAAAAGCAGAATCTAATGCTAAACCTAAAGCTGTCTCCATAAGCTACAAAACTACAGAGCTACAGCCGGCAAGCCGACTCAACAAAAATGATAACGCAAACACTTGCCACATAGTCAAGTATCATGTTACCATAGTTGGTCAGGCCACTGAACTCATGCGTCAGCGGAATGTATTTAGAGCGAATAGATTCGTATGAATGCTATTACATAGTTATACAAAATTGCTATAAGTTATTGTGTGCGATACTTATGTGTTATATTGTGTACAATGTTTATGTGTTAACTACTCCACCCTCAAGTTTCTGGCCGTCCTCGGACACCTTATAGCTATCGATGATCCCGATCCCGAAGATCCCGATGACGTTCACCATCTTTTGACGATTAGCCAGACGATAATGAGGCCACAGAATGTAAGGCTGACGACGATGACGATGGTAAACAAGTTCTTCGATGTTTCCGCAGATGCCAATTCACTCTTAAAACTTCGGATGACTTGGAGGTTGTCATTGTTCATCCGGTGGAGTTGAGGTATACTTAAGACCGGGTCATGGCCAATGATGTTAAGCAACGATGATCCTGCACTACCTGGTACCTTTCGTAGGATCGGACGCTGGTTCACGTACTTCGTGCCATTAACAATTGCGGAGAATCGAAAAGTGTCGAGGCGTGTTCCGTTGGTTACAATCTCTGGGCCCTCGTCTGTGCTGACCCTTGCAGTATTTTCATTGATAATAATAATGCCGTCATCCACTTAAGTGATCGGCTTGAGGTGGCTTGGCTGCGTTCGGCAAGAGGCTGTGCTACAGGCGTGTAGCGCTTGTGCGCAGGACCCTTGCGCTGCTAACTTGCAGACCGAGGTGTATGTTGTTGCCACACACTCATCGACCGCTAATATCTCGTCGTTACATTCGGCTACGGTGTTGTCTTGAAGTTGTAGTATGATGTGTTTGTGGGATACTGGATAGACTGTGATTTTTTGGCAGACGAGTTTTACCCTGGGATAAGCTATTAGGATATGGATTACATTTCGGACTGTAGGACCTTAATTTTAGACGCTTCACTGAGGCTGACTATGGGGAATTCTAGTGGATGTTCATTTTAAAGTGCTTTCAAATCATTATGTTCAAAAATTGTTGCATTTATTATTCCATATTTGGCTAATGTAATTGTGAGGATTAGGTTTGATATCTGGTTAATTAGTATTCTATTCCTTGCCTAATGTTTCGTACAAATACGATGTATCGACTATTTCGTTTCTTTTGGCTTATACTATTTTATTAACTACATCAGTAAGTTCGCTAATTTGCCTCTGAATTGATAACTCTCTGTTTATTGTTTGCATTGATTAATTGCGATTCGGTCCACCTAACTTTTTCAAAGTCGGAGGCATCTGGTGTGCCTGCTATGACCTTTAGTACTGAGCCTAGAAAATCTAGAGTTCTGGCCATCCTATGGTGTATTTGGATAACGGACAATAAGCTCCCAATATGATTTACATCTGCGTCTAATAATTTCCGCATATGAGATTGTGGGAATAACTCTACTACCTTTTCAGTATCATCTACAATGATGTTAAATTTACTTAAAGTTACTCGAATGCCTTAAATAATCCCTTTGTTACCATACTAATACTTTCCCATCTTTTATTGGAATATAATTGGAATGCAAATAGTCGACAATCCGACTCTGTACTACCCCTAGCATTAACAGTATTGCGTATTTCATCCTGTAAAGAGACCAATGGGGTTGTTGTGCGATTAATGATAGCAAGATTATTCTGGGTAGTTTCTTCTGCCCGCTACTTGAGGTTGTATTTATGCAATATACATACATATGTATGTACACATGTACATATTGTATATATTTACATATGTATATATAAAATAAGAGTAACATTGATATAACTTAAATAAAGTCAATATAATATATATATGAATAGATGAAATGCATTATGTTATTAAACGAAACGTTTACCAAACGTTTACGTACACACGCGCGTGGCAACAGCAGCAGAAGCTCTAGAAAATTCGAAGAATTCATAACAACAACAACAAAGACAAATTGGGGATGAATTTTCAGCAGAAGTTCAGCAGCTCAATAGCAGCAGCTCAGTAGCTCAATAACTGTACTTAGGAATTCGCTATCTCACTCTTATGTATTGCAACGACTGTGTTGATAGAAGCGATGATCGTCGACATAAAGTCTCGGGTTCGATTCTTTAAGCTGACGTCAAAACGTTTTTTTATGCAAGTTACTTAATCTTTTTTTTTTTTTTAATTTTTTAATTTAATTTAAAATTATATATAAGCTTTGAAGTGCATTTAAAGCCGCCGATAGGCGGGGTTCAGGGTATTTCCTAGTCGGGCACCTCGGACTAGAGTTTCCTTACTTGTTTTTTTTTAATTTTTTAATTTAATTTAAAATTATATATAAGCTTTGAAGTGCATTTAAAGCCGCCGATAGGCGGGGTTCAGGGTATTTCCTAGTCGGGCACCTCCGACTAGAGTTTCCTTACTTGTTTTTTTTTAATTTTTTAATTTAATTTAAAATGATATATAAACTTTGAAGTGCATTTAAAGCCGCCGAAAGGCGGGGTTCAGGGTATTTCCTAGTCGGGCACCTCCGACTAGAGTTTCCTTACTTGTTATACCCTGAACCCATTAAAAATGGGTAATCAGGGTATAATGGTTTTGTTGCAGCCCAAATGTATGTAACAGGCAGAAGGAGGCGTGGCAGACCCCATAAAGTATATATATTCTTGATCAGGACGACAAGCCGAGTCGATTGAGCCCTGTCCGTCTGTCTGTCTGTCCGTCTGTCCGTCTGTCCGTCCGTCCGTCTGTCCGTATGTTTGAACGCGTGGATCTCAGAACCTATAATAGCTAGAGACTTGAACTTTTTTTTTATAGATTCGTGTATATCACGCGCAGGTCGAGTTTGTTTTGGAAATTCGATAACTCTTCTCGTTCTTTTTTTATCGATTAAAAACGAAATCGATTTTCAGTTTTAAAATTATATCTTCTACATCTTTATAGTGAGAGACTCCAAATCTTGTATTTAGCTCAATGGGACTTTTATACAATTTTGATTTTTGTTAAATTTTGGATGCCACGCCCCCTTCGCCCAAATTTTCAAAACACTTATTTCAAATACTAGAGACTTGTGCTTTTGCACATACACGCATATGAATGATATAATTACGCTGCGCAAGTTTGATTAAGAAAGTCGATCTACAAAAAAAGTTATTAAGCATTTAGTTTCTCATAACACGCACATATTGGCGCAGCGAAGTCGCTGAGTAAACTGCGCAGTTAGCAGAGCGTATGCGTGCGCGTGTGTATGTATGCGTTGCTTGCAATATACATATGTACATATATGTACATATGTACATACTGTATATATTTACATATATATAAAATAAGAGTAACATTGATATACATAACTTAAATAAAGTCAATATAATATACATATGTATGTACATACACTTGCTCACATATCTCTGCGTACACCCAAGAAAATTTTTGTATTTCAAGTTTGACCATTAATAGCGCTCAGTAGAAACAAGATACCCAATTTTTTTCTTTTCTTATTTGATTTTTAATTATTAAACTTAATATTTAGTATGATTTCATTTATCAAAACAAAGAACTAAATTTTAATATACCCATTTGAAAAAAAACATAACAAAAAAAGACCTTCCAAAAGTCTGCGTACATGCTTAGAATTCTGCGTACAATGAGGGACTTCGCGATTACCGTTAACTTTTTCAGCTTCTTTTTTTCGTTAATTATTTTCTGGCAAATTTGCAAGTACATTTTTTCACTTTTCTGCACGTTTTGCATCATGGAGACCAAAGGAACAGAAATCTTTGTTGAAGAGCGCAAATTAATTTTAAAATTCCGTTTGGAGGGCAAATCTTGGCGAGAAATCGGACGGTTACTTGGCAGAACTCATTCCTCATGTCAAAGAGTGTACGACAACTACATTTCAACAGGCTCCATTACATCAAAGTCCCGATCTGACCGTCGTTCGTTGCTGACAGACAGGGAGAGAAGGCGAATTGTTCAGCTGGTGCCTCAAAATCCAAGGATTACTGCTCACCAAGGAAGGCTTGAAGTTGCGGAACGTTTCAACAAAACAGTGTCCGATCAAGCTGTTCGCCATATTTGGAAGGAGGCAGGGTATAATGGAAGAGTTGCCCTTAGGAAGCCCCATATTTCAAAGGCAAACACAATAAAGCGTATTGACTTCGCCAATGAGCACATTTCCAAGCCGACTAGCTTCTGGAATAAGGTGATCTTTTCGGATGAGAGCAAGTTTTGTATATTTGGCATTAAGGGGAAGAAAATGGTATGGAGAAAAAGAGCAGCAGCCTTCCAAAAAGAAAATTTGATGCCAACAGTGAAACATGGAGGAGGAGGAGTAATGGTTTGGGGGTGTATGGCGGCTAGTGGTGTTGGAAACTTGACATTTATGGAGTCACAAGGACTACATGACCATTTTGAAGCGGAATTTGAAGAAGAGTGCCGAAGAATTAGAGATTGCTGATGATTTTTACTTCCAGCAAGATAATGATCCGAAGCACACAGCTCATAACGTTAAGCTATGACTCCTCTATAACATTGAAAAACAGTTGCCAACGCCACCCCAATCTCCTGACTTGAATCCAATAGAGCATCTGTGGGATTTACTTGAGCGCAGGATTCGGCAGCATACCATTACCTCAAAAACAATGCTAAAGGAGGTAATTTTAGAGGAGTGGACAAAATAACCCCAGAGGATACCGGCAAACTTGTAGATTCGATGCCTAGACGTCTGGCGGATGTGCTAAAGAACAGGGGCATCCAACCATATATTGATTGAAAACTAAAAAGCATTGTATGCAGATTTTTTGTGGTTCCTTTTTTTATGTACGCAGACTTTTGGAAGGTCTTTTTTTGTTATGTTTTTTTTCAAATGGGTATATTAAAATTTAGTTCTTTGTTTTGATAAATGAAATCATACTAAATATTAAGTTTAATAATTAAAAATCAAATAAGAAAAGAAAAAAATTGGGTATCTTGTTTCTACTGAGCGCTATTAATGGTCAAACTTGAAATACAAAAATTTTCTTGGGTGTACGCAGAGATATGTGAGCAAGTGTATGTATGAAGAGATGAAATGCATTATGTTATTAAACGAAACGTTTACCAAACGTTTACGTACATACACACGCGCGTGGCAACAGCAGCAGAAGCTCTAGAAAATTCGAAGAATTCATAACAACAACAACAAAGACAAATTGGGGATGAATTTTAAGCAGAAGTTCAGCAGCTCAGTAGCAGTAGCTCAATAACTGTACTTAGGAATTCGCTATCTCACTCTTATGTATTGCAACGGCTGTGTTGATAGAAGCGATGATCGCCGACATAAAGTCTCGGGTTCAATTCTCTAAGCGCTGACGTCAAAACTTTTTTTATGCAAGTTACTTAATCATTTTTGTTTTTTTTTTTTTAATTTTTTAATTTAATTTAAAATAATTATATATAAACTTTGAAGTGCATTTAAAGCCGCCGATAGGCGGGGTTCAGGGTATTTCCTAGTCGGGCACCTCCGACTAGAGTTTCCTTACTTGTTTTCTTTATATCTTGTCTAGATTCGATTGATGTGGCATGGATAACGTCAATTGGTTTCTGATTCGTTACTGAGTGGATTGATCTGGTGGCACATTGACAATGTCTATATTATAGTTGTTTTTTAACCGTGATACTATTGTTTCCGAATTAAAAGCTGCTTCGTTATCGCAGTATATTGTTTTTGTTGCGGGAAAAAATTAATTATTTGAATAATGAGTATTTTTAGATCTATTATCGTTCGCGATTGAATTGGTTGTACGATAGCGAACTTAGAAAATTTGTCTATGTAGGTGAGACAAAGTTTCTTATCTGTTGAGAATATGTCAATATGCAGCATTTCGCCAGCATATGAGGGAATTGGGGAGGCTCCAAGCTCTTGTTTTTGCGGATGCCTATCGTATTTTGCTTTGGTGAAAACCTTGCAATTTGTGATGATTTCTTTTGCCAAGTTATACATTTTAGGAAAATATTAGTTATAAAGGACTTGTTTAACATTCTCCTGTGCGGCGCGATGTGCGCGATTGTGTTCCGTTATCACAATTTCCACTTGCTCATTTTTGTCAATAATGTCTGACACATAATTCTTGCAATGCCGTAATTTAGTGGCTGGAAAATCAAACACGAGTTCGTGTTGAAAGCTGGCTAAGGTGGAAAGGTCGCAATGAATTGCGTTAACTGCATCTGGAATGATGAGTGGTTTTAGTGTTTCGAATAAGTGACTTTTTTCGGTGAAACTGATGTTGTGACGAATTTTCTTGCCGAAAAGTATCATTTTCCTATGGAATGGAAAGCGTGCCTCTTCTAAAACGATTTGGTCTTTGAAGCAATTTATTGGCTTATCAGTTGTCTCTATCGTGTAGCTTAGTGAGATTTCACTATGAATTGTCGCAGCATCAGATAAAGACTCGTTTTGCATGGTATTTACATTCTGCCTAGATAAAGCGTCGGCTACTAAATTTTCTTTACCTGGTTTATAGAACACTTTTGCGTTGTATTCATTAATAAATGCTTTCTATATTTTTATTTTAGCGTTCGTGTTTCTGTCAGAGACCGCGAAGGTAAGTGGCTGATGGTCAGTGAAAATATTTATTTCTTTCGTGCCATATAAATAATTTTGTAATTTCCCTAGGGCCCATACAATAGCTAACAATTCTCTTTCGTTTGTAGCGTAATGAGTTTCGATATCTTTTAGGGTTCTGGAGATCATGGTTATTGATTTACCTCCTTGAGTTAAAACATCACCAATGCCGTCCACAGACGCGTCTGTGGTTAAGTCAAAGGCCTGCTTAAAGTCCGGGTACATGAGGATAACATCTTCTGATGCTAAAATATTCCTCAGATTCTCGAAGGCCCTGGCCTGACTTTCATTAAACTCAATTTGGACCTTTTTGGACCTGTGCTTACTCACGGAATCATTTTCTCCTTTGAGTATATTGATCAATGGCCTTGCTATTCCTGCAAAATCTTTGATAAAGGCTCTGTAATAGCTTGCTAGGCTCAGAAATGATCGCAACCTGAACAAATTTTTTGGCTCGGGATATTCCCGAATGGCTTTCACTTTTTCGGGGTCGGTCATGTTCCGTTTTTTGTTACTACGAAGCCCAAGAATTCAACGCTTTCTTTGAAAAATTTAGTTTTTTCTTGTGCAACACGCATGTGAGCATTATTCAAGCATTTTAACACTGTATCAATGTGTCGAACGTGATCGGCCTCGTTTGCAAAAAAGATTATTACGTCGTCGACATACACATAGCAAATCTTTCCAATGTGTTCTCTTAGAACATTATCTATGGCTCTTTGAAAAATGCTTCTAGCATTTTTCAGTCCAAACGGCAGTCGGCAGAGCTCGTATTTCCTACCGTTGACTGAAAATGAGGTTTCTTCACAATCATGTTCTGCCAAATATATTTGGTGGTAACCTGATTTTAATTCTAGGGTTGTGAAAAATTTTGCCTGTCCTAGAATCGCTAGAATCATCGGAATGCAAGGCATTAGGTATCGATCGTCTATAGTTCGCTCATTGAGTTTCCTGAAGTCAACTACTAACCGCTTGTTTCTGTTGCCGTTACTGTCGAGCCCTTTTTTGTCGACGACCTATGAGGGGCTATTGTACGGGGACTTAGTTGGTCTAATTATGCCATCTTTTAGCAGTTGCCTGATTTCTTTGTTTACGAAATCTGAGACTCCTACGGGGTGGGGGTATAATTTTAAATATACCGGCTCATTATCTATGGTCCGAATGGTGGCAATAACGGATGTATTAAAGGGTAGTGCCTCGTTAGAAGTCGAAAGTGCCCTTAATCTCTTTAAAATCATAGCCTTAAACTCTTTTTTAATAAGGCTCGGTACCACGATATCATTTACATCTGTGAAGTTTACACTTTCACACTTATGGTACTGCAATTGCTCAGAACTATTTTGATAGTTGAGCGTACTCTCTTGCAAGTTCAATGCCACTCCTGCTTGCGTTAGAAAGTCGAAGCCTACAATGGCATCAAATGAGGTGAGAGTGTCAAGCAGAAAAAATGGGGACATTTTCCCAAATATTTTAATAGGGCATTTCTCCTTAATCTCGCTCGAGCCATGTATCGAGCTTACAGTGAAGGGGGATTCAACCGGAACTACACATTTTAACTCCTTTACGGGTTTGACGTAGTTTTTTTGCCGCCCCTGTGTCTATTAGGATTTTTATTGTTCTCCCACCCAGCTGCCGCGTGACGAAAGGCAGCCGGGAGCGTTCTCTAAAAAATTAAGTGATTCATTGTCATAACTTGCTTCACTGTCTGCCTCAATGTCGGCTACAGCGGCTTCCGCCGTGTTTGCATAACTGGGGCTTTCTTCTCGAGGCTCATTTTGAACGACGTTGTTTAAACGTTGACGTCTTTGACCTGTGGGCCGATCAGAAGTATTTGATCTTTTTTGAGCCTGTTCCGTTGGAGCCTGTGGTTTCACATAGTTGGTGCGCTGTCTAAATTTGGACGATGAATCAACATCCATTGGTTCATGGTTTTGATTTGTTTCCTCCCTTTTGTTCTTTTCTTGACCTTTGTTGTTTTGCTGCGTTTTTGTGTAATGTCGATTTTTTCATGTCCACGCTCCCTACTATTTTTTCCCTGCCTTGTGCCTTAAGGGGGATTTTTATTTTCTTCTCTAGCATGTTCTCTTTCGGCCATAGATTTAGCGTACGAGGCATCTTTCAATGCATGCCTCAGCCTCTCTGGCAAGCGCCAAGGCGGAGGGCAAGTCTTTCGGCTGTGTCGGGAAAACTACTGCTCTAAGTGATTTCTTCATACCAGAAATGAATGCGTGAAGCGCATCGGACCTCACCTCTTCGTTAAGCAATGTATCTTGCTCGGTCTCATGTGTCATAACTATCTTGTTTGTAACGAGGGTTAATTTCTTTTCGACCTCCTAATAATATTCTATAAGGCTTAAATCGTCTTGTCTGACCATTTCGAGTGCTTGCCTTAAAAGTCTCAGCGTATTAGCAATCTAATTTAGCTAATATAGCATCAAAGTTAAGCACTGTATTGTGTGATACTGAAACTGCTCTTGCTGCTCCTCTGATCTTGTTGTGTGGCTTAAATAGCTCATAAACATCGCAGGCTGACTGCCTCCATGCTACATATTTGTCGGAACCCCTAGAAAATTCGGGAAGGGACTTAATGATATCAAGTGGGATGTCACATCTTTCTCAGGTTGGACTGAAATTCTTTGGAAACTTTCTACTTTTGGCTGTCATTGCGTTTAGTGTAAACTGAAACCTTTCCTCTTGCTGTGCCAGAGCTTAGCTAACAGCACTCTGTATTAAGGCTTGTACCAGGTTTGGGTCCATGGTTACTTGATTGTGTGCTTGGCTAGTAGTAGGGGTCTGCACTTGGCTAAGTGTGGCTCTGAACTTCACTATTATATTCTGTTTCCCAACCTTCTTCACTATCACTTGGGCACTCTACCTTTATCTGTCTTCCTATGTGAAAACGACTCATATGCTCGGGATTTCAATTATAAAAAGCGCAAAATTTGAAACAACGATTAGCAATGATTAAAATGAATTTTGAAATAAATGAGCTTACATGAAATATGAGAAAAAATTCTAAAGGTGTGAATTCTGTTGTGTTGGGCGCCAATTAATGTTTTTAGGATTCCCGCGTCGTCGCTGAAGTTCGTAAGAATTCCCAGACGTCGTCGTGATGATCTTGATGCAGTAATCTCCTAAGTCTTCTTAGGATGTTTTCGGTAAAGGCTTGACTACAGCTCAATCACTGGCCTTGTGGCTCAGCAATATGTTTAATATATGAAAACGATTATTTACGGCTGTCGCCGGAGTAGTATAGTTTATTTTAAACCTTGTCAGTAAACATCACACTTGCAACATAGTCAAGTATCATGTTACCATAGTTGGTCAGGCCACTGAACTCATGCGTCAGCGGAATGTATTTAGAGCGAATATATTCGTATGAATAGTTATACAAAATTGCTATAAGTTATTGTGTGCGATACTTATGTGTTAACTTATATGCTTCTACTAACATCCCAAGTGCAATTAGCTATGGCGGATATATCTACGCACCCAGGAGGCGTGGCAAACCGCACGAGCTTATAGCTCCTACAGTTTTAGTGCTAGAAAAAAATGTTGCTGGTGTCCTCCTGTATTGATCGCCCACTTTACCTGATCTATTTAAAAATACCTCGTAATTTTCGGATTTTTTTAGTGTAACCGTCTAAGAACTGAAAATATAAATAGTTCAATTACTGACCATTGACCCCCTCCATTGATGGTCTAAAATAACTTTAACTCTTCTTTGCGGGTGAGGCACCAAAAATACCCTCCATTTTTTTAGAGTAAGCGTCTAAATTTTACAATTGTCTTTCCTTAGATCTCTTCAATAGAATGACCAAAAATGATGTCTGGAAAAAATTGCATTTACTACAGTTTTTGATCTTTAAACTCAAAACTATGTTACAATTGAGCTTATTTGATTGATTTGCAACAAACATTACACAATCAGATGCGTGGCGTAACTCATTAATTAGTACTTCATTGGTAAGAAAAACGCATATTTTTTTGTTTGTTTGTTTATTACACTCAATTTCTATTTCATTTTTGGTATTCATATATGTAGTTATATATTACACATGGGAATAAATATACATATACATACATATTTTTTATTTTTGTTTTTGTTTTATAAATATTGTCTATGCAATAAATATGTCCATATACTCCATGTATGTATGTGTACATAAAGCGTACATAGAAATATGTCTAAATAATTTACACCTCAAAAAAAAAAAAAAAATGGTAAACAATTATTCCCTTATATAGTGGTTGGTGTTATTCCTGGCTATGTTATTTTTGGTTTTGTATGGTTTATAGCGCAAACTGATCGAAAATGATCGACCTGGAGTTCATTACTGGATGTGGCTTAGGCGTCTGAAGCTGTTATATATGTATGTATATGTATTTCATATTAATCTTTTTATGCTTTAAATGCTTTGTTTTTATTTGTATTATTTATTGGTGGGCGTGGCCAATGACAGCCCCGATGCAAACATGTGTATACAAATTTGAGTATATGTTGTGCATTTTACTGTTGTATTTTATTATGAATATTTAATTATATTCATTTATATATCTATGTATATGTATACATATATGAATATCCATATACATATGTATCTTTGTATGTCTGCTAGATTTTCATGTTACTTAAGTTAAAGGCTGTATGAATGAATAGGGTTGGTGATATCAATGAAATATTTTTCTGTTCTTTCATTGATATCACCAACCCTATGGGGATATTTACTTAAGTTAAAGGCTGTATGAATGAATAGGGTTGGTGATATCAATGAAATATTTTTCTGTTCTTTCATTGATATCACCAACCCTATGGGGATATTTTATTTGCCTGTCCGGCCAGCTTTGCCCCAGTTCACAGACAAGTCTGGTCAGTGATATTATTGAGCTTTGATAGATAAAAGTGATGTAGGAAACTTAAAGAAATAAAATTATGAAAGAAAGAAATTATATATTTATAAACGACGAAATAAATATTAGCACGAAAAAAAAAACAAGTAAGAATGCTCCAGTCGAGACCGCTCGAGTTGAAGATACCCTGAACCTTCGAATAGCCGATATTGCAAGCAAATTTTCACAGTGTAATTATGCTCTTCATATATGTACATGTATTTGCAAAAGCACAAGTCTCTAGTATGTAAAATACGTTTTTCACAAATTTGGGGAGATAGACGTGGTATCCAGAATCCAAAAACTACACAATGTCTGTATTCACTACACCTATCTGCACAAAAATTTGAAGTTTCTAGCTTTAATGGTACACATAAATCGAAGTCAATTTATCGAAACATATACATAGATAAAAAACAAACTCGTACTGATCTCTAGCTTTTGTGTGACGGATGGACAGACGGATAGGGCTATATCGACTCAGCTCATAGAGCTGATCAAAAATATATATACTTTATGGGGTCTGCGTCTCCTTCTGCCTGTTAAACACATTTTCAGAAAAACATTATACTCTGATTTCTCAATTGCAATGGGTTCAGGGTATAAACAAGTAGGGAAGCTCTAGTCGAGACTACTCGACTAAGAGATACCCTGAACCCTTCGAATAGCCGATATTGGAAGCATGCTATAATTATTTTACATATATATTTCAAGCAACACATACACACCCATACGCACGCACACGAACGTAATATGAGCAGCGACTGCGCGTGGGCTGCAATATGCCTATGATATGGGAAATTAAATGTTTCATAACTTCCTAGATGGACTTTCTTCATCAAATTTTCACAGTGTGATTATGGGATTCATATGTGTCTATTTGCCAAAGCACAAGTCTCTAGTATTTTATATACGGGTTTTGCAACTTGTGGCCGAAGGGGACGTGGTATCCAAAATTCAAAGACTACAAAATGTCCGCATTCACTACACCTATCTGCACAGTAAATTTGAAGTCTCTAGCTTTAATGGGTCACATATATGAAAGCAAATTTATCGATAATTCGGAAACGGGATGAGTTATCGAAAAAATAAAACGTACTGCGTATGGTATTCACGAGTATACATGTCAAATTTCAGATCTCTAGCTTTTGTGGTTTACGAGATCAGCCCGTTCATACAGACGGACGGACAAACGGACAGGGCTAGTTCGACTCAGCTCGTTGAGCTGATCAAGAATATATATATATAGTTTATGGGGTCTGCGACGTCTCCTTCTGCCTGTTACATACATTTTCACAAAAACATTATACCCTGATTTTCCATTTTCAATGGGTTCAGGGTATAACAAGTAAGGAAACTCTAGTCGGAGGTGTCCGACTAGGAAATACCCTGAACCCCGCCTATCGGCGGCTTTAAAAGCACTTCAAAGTTTATATATATTTTAAATTAAATTAAAAAATTAAAAAAAAAAAAAAGACTTAGTAACTTGCATAAACTTGACGTCAGCTTAGAGAATCGAACCCGAGACTTTATGTCTGCGATCATCGCTTCTACCAACACAGCCGTTGCAGTACATAAGAGTGAGATAGCGAATTCCTAAGTACAGTTATTGAGCTACTGAGCTGCTGCTACTGAGCTGCTGAACTTCTGCTTAAAATTCATCCACAATTTGTCTTTGTTGTTGTTGTTATGAATTCTTCGAATTTTCTAGAGCTTCTTGCTTGCTGTTGCCACGCGCGTGTGTGTGTACGTAAACGTTTGATAAACGTTTCGTTTAATAACATAATGCATTTCATCTATTCATATGTATATTATATTGACTTTATTTAAGTTATATCAATGTTACTCTTATTTTATGTATATGTAAATATATACAGTATGTACATGTGTACATACATACATATATATATTGCAAGCAACGCACATACACACGCACACGCATACGCTCTGCTACCATATGTGCGTGTTATGGGAAACTAAATGCTTAATAACTTTTTTTGTAGATCGAATTTCTTAATCAAACTTGCGCAGCGTAATTATATCATTCATATGCGTGTATATGCAAAAGCACAAGTCTGTAGTATTTGAAATAAGTGGTTTGAAAATTTGGGCGAAGGGAGCGTGGCATCCAAAATTTAACAAAAATCAAAATTGTATAAAAGTCCCATTAAGCTAAATACAAGATTTGGAGTTTCTAACTATAAAGATGTAGAAGATATAATTTTAAAACTGAAAATCGATTTCGTTTTTAATCGATAAAAAAAGAACGAGAAGAGTTATCGAATTTCTAAAACAAACTCGACCTGCGCGTGATATACACGAATCTATAAAAAAAAAGTTCAAGTCTCTAGCTATTATAGGTTCTGAGATCCACGCGTTCAAACATACGGACAGACGGACAGACGGACAGACAGACAGACGGACAGGGCTCAATCGACTCGGCTTGTCGTCCTGATCAAGAATATATATACTTTATGGGGTCTGCCACGCCTCCTTCTGCCTGTTACATACATTTGGGCTGCAACAAAACCATTATACCCTGATTACCCATTTTTAATGGGTTCAGGGTATAAAAACGATTGGGAAATCACTTTAATATGTGGAAGATTGGCCACATCATCAATTGTATCTCCATCATACTTGGTCACTTACAGTAATTTCCCTTAAATGAGTTGAAAGCAAGGATTTCATTAATAGAAGAGAGCTCTCAAGAAAAACGTGATAAAATGTACATAATAAACACATATGTACATATATAGATGTAGCCATTTCCCTAACTGAAGTATATTTGGAATAATAGATGATAATAGATGATAGTCTAAGCGCCTCTTAATTTATATTGAGTATTGTGGTGTACTTATATACATACATACTTGTATATTAGCATTATATATGTAATAAATCTAATTAGAAATATGGAATATGCAGTGTGGTGTAAAGAGTGGAAAAAGGATTACAAAAAATGCAATACATATATATAACTATCGAATTTTTCAGTTTTAACCATTAATCAATTCCTGAAGTTCCTTTATACATATATAAAATACGTACATATGTATGTGTCATTCTGTTACTGCTTTATTTTGTTTTTTTTTTTACAATATATATTTTTTTTTACAAATATATGTATGAATAAATATGTACATATGTATGTATGTATATGTGTACATCTGATATTTGAAGTGTGTGAGTTTTAAATGGCGAGAAGCTATGGGATCGACAAAGGAATTTTAGCGGTAAATAACATTGTATTTCGTACGTTGTTTAACTACGCTAAGGACCAAAAAGATAATCGTATTTATGTTGATATATATTTATATTTCTATATTCAATTTTATCCGAACAGTCGCAAAAATCTGCAACCCAGCTTATGATTAACCATTACTTTTGCACACAGGTTTATTTACATATCTTTCATTTTATATAATGTTATTTTTTTACTCTGTTTTTTATTTTTATTTATTGTTGTTTTTCTTTTTCCTTAATATATATTTATATTATTAATTTGTTTACAGTTTATATATTGTTTACAGTTAATGTACTCATTCAATATACTTTTTTTATCAATTGAAAATGGAAAATCAAGGTACATATAATGTTTTTGTGAAAATGTATGTAACAGGCAGAAGGAGGCGTCAGTATATACGCAGCGATCTCGTTATCCACAAAAGCTAGAGATCTGAAATTATACATGTTAATACCGTACGCAGTACGAGTTTGTTTTTTATACTCATTCACAAAGTGAAATGATTATATGAACGCGTATGAACGCAACCCATTTTTATGCTATTGAAGTTACAGACTTGAAATTTGGAACATATGCTCGAGTATACTCTCGTCAGATAAATTGTCAAGATTTTCCCGATACGCCCACTTGGGGCGTCGCCTATTAGAAAATGAATTTTTCTGTATGTCAGAAGTACAACTTGTAGTAGTCCTCGAGAGTTGAGATTTGGAATGTATACTCGCGTTGACATTCCAAGTTGAATAAGCTGTTCATACGGATACGGATATATCTTCACCCAGAGGGGGAGTGCTCAAACTTAAATGGTAGGTTTCTGGTGACTTCCTCTATCGATCGGTCAGAAATGATTTTTACGCCCCCTTTTTGGGCATGACCTATTTAAAAATACCCTCTAATTTTACAATTTTTTGAGTGTCAAAAATTCACAGTAACCTTGCCCTAGATCCCTGTCATGGACTGGCCAAAAATGATATGTCTACACCCACTGGGGGAGAGGCAAATAGGAGACAACCACTATTTTTTAAACACACAATTTATTGCCTTTTTGGATTTTTACCATCTTAATTGAGTTGTCAACTATTCAAAATGTAAAAAATATATACATATTTCAGTACAAAACAAGTAAGGAAACTCTAGTCGGAGGTGCCCGACTAGGAAATACCCTAAACCCCGCCTATCGGCGATTTTAAATGCACTTCATAGTTTTCATTTAATTTTAAATTAAATTAAAAAATTAAAAAATAAAATAAAAATAAGTAACTTGCATCAAAAAAGTTTTGACGTCAGCGCAGAGAATCGAACCCGAAACTTCATGTCGGCGATTGGCGCCTCTACCAACACAGCAGTTGCACTACATGAGTGTAAGATAGCGAATTCCTAAGTAAAGTTATTGATCTACTGAGCTACTGTTACTGAGCTGCTGAACTTCTGTTTAAAATTCATCCCCACGTGCGTGCGTACGTAAACGTTTGGTAAACGTTTAGTTTAATAATGCATTTCATCTATACATATGTATATTACATTGGATTTTTTTTTAATTATATCAGTGTTATTCTTATTTTATAAATATGTAAATATATACAGTATGTACATACATACATACGTACATGTATATTGCAAGCATCGCATACATACACACGCACACACATACGCTCTGCTAACTGCGCAGTTTGCTTAGCGACTGCGCTGCGCCAATATGTGCATGTTATTCGAAATTAAATGCTTAATAACTTTTTTTGTAGACCGACTTTCTTAATCAAACTTGCGCAGGGTAATTATATTATTCATATGTATGTATGTGCAAAAGCAGAAGCCTATAGTATTTGAAATACGTGATTTGGAAATTTGGGCGAAGGGGCGTGGTATCCAAAATTTAACAAAAATAACAAAATTGTATAAAGGTTCATTTAAGCTACATACAAGATTTTGAGTCTTTAACTATAAAGATGTAGAAGATATAATTTTAAAACTATAAAGATGTAGAAGATATAATTTTAAAACTGAAAATCGATTTTCGTTTTTAATCGATAAAAAAAACGAAAAGAGTGATCGAAATTCAAGTCTCTAGCTATTATAGGTTCTGAGATCCACGCGTTCAAACATACGGACAGACAGACAGACGGACAGGGCTCAATCGGCTCGGCTTGTCGTCCTGATCAAGAATACATATACTTTATGGGGTCTGCCACGCCTCCTTCTGTCTGTTACATACATTTGGGCTGCAACAAAACCATTGTACCCTGATTACCCATTTTTAATGGGTTCAGGGTATAAAAATAGAGAAATAAAAGAAAATTCGACATAGAAACCCGAAATTCGAACCTTTGTCTACTTGTACGAGTCAGAATTCACCATCTATACCACAACGCCACCAGTTTGCTTGTCAAACCAATAAATAATATAAATAAAATGTGTATAAAAACCGACTTTACGCAAGGCTCGAACCAAGGGCGCCTATGATTGACACTCGTCACTTCTATTAGCAACGCCACTGCAATTCATAGCAGCCGAGTAACTTAATTAGCAGATGATTCACGCTGAATTCTATTGTATTTGTTATTTCTTAGAACATAGGAAAGTGTTCGTGGTGCAGCCAAGAATATGTACATATTTGTCAATTGACTAAACGTTTTGTTGTTGTTATTAATTATATTTTCAACTGAATTGATAGAAATTCGTGTATAGAAAAAACAATTTTTAATAAACATATGGCACTAAGTTCAAAATTTGGGGATAATTAGAGTTGTGCAAAATGGTAAATTCCTATATTGGAATGTTACGGAACTGGGAGCTGGGGTGTGAGTGAATATTTCGCAGACGGTAGAAACCGACTGTAATGTTTTACTTGTTTTTTTTTATAACTTTCCTAATTATCGATATATTTCGATAAATTGACTTCGATTTATGTGTACAATTAAAGCTAGAGACTTAAAATTTACTGTGCAGATTGGTGTAGTGAATACAAACATTTTGTAGTTTTTTTTATTTTGGATACCACGCCCCTACCGCTTCAAATTTGCAAAAAACGTGTTTTACATAATAGAGGCTTGTATATATGTATATGAATGTCATTATTACACTGTAAAAGTTTGATTAAGAAATATCATCTACAATAAAAGTTATTAAACATTTAATTTCCCGTGTCATAGGCATATTGCACCCGAAACGTAGACGCTGCCTAGTTAGAAGAGCTCGTGCTCATTATTGCGTTCGTGTGCGTCCGTATGTATGTATTGCTTGGAATATATATACAGTGAAAGCTCTATTTACGGACAGGTCCCGCAGATGGACATCTCCAGTACCCGGACGAATTTTATAGTCCCAACATTTTTCGCATGATTTTCATACAAAATCCATTCCCGCGAGCGGACGCTCCCTCAGCCGGACGCGGACACGACTCTTTGAACATTTTTACACAAAATATCTCTGACAGGCGGACAAAAAACACAAACAACGAATAATGCGTAGCATCGACAATGCTAAAACTGACTTTGTTGCGACGCTGCATAAGCGATGCTGCCAACCACATCGGCGTCGTTGATTTCAGAACATTATCATTCATACAAGTCAAAGTAACATTATTTTGAATCAGAAGAGGAAGATATAATTCCACATTAAAACATACAAGAAGGCTTTGCTCGAAGTTGACAGATATAAAGAATTAGCCAGTCATGATTTTTTAGCTTATCAACATTTAAACAATTTAAAAAGTCGCTCGAATTCTTGTAGCTTAAGCATCAGCAAACAAATCTTAAACAGACTATTATTTTTCAAAAAAAATTTTTTAAATATTAACATATATGTATGTATGTACATAATAATAACTAAAAAATCTGAATTTAATATACATAGAAATTTTATTAGCGATTTCTTTGCCATCTCCCGCAGGCGAACATCTCCCACAGGAGGACAAAAATGCTGGTACCGCTTTCACTGTATATGTAAAATAATCATAGCGTGCTTGATTATTTGGAGGGTTCTAGGTATCGCCTAGTGCTTTTTCACTTGTTTTAAATTGTTTGCTTCTGCCTAATCTTAAATCTACAGTAGTTAACAAAATAAAACAATAAACAAAACAATGCACACACAAATTATAGCTAAGCAGAACGTTTTTGCATTTTTTATGTAAATACATAAATATATATATATATATATATATATATATATATACATGTACATATGTATATTTATTTATATATGTATATATGTAGTTGTCGGTTGTCGGTAGATATCGCTTAAATGTATATAGGGTTCTCTTGGCCGGTTAACAAGCGGAACATTGAAGTGGGCATCGTTTTCATGAGGATCTGCAAACAAACGATGAATATAACATTAGACGCAATGCTTTGGTAAGTCTACGCTCTTTTCTTACCTCGCCCACCGAAGTGGCCAGTAAATTAACGATTTTCTCGTGCGGCACAGCTACTACGCTCTGATTGTTGATTTCAATGATTCGATGACCGACACGGACGCCTCCTCGCTCCGCAATACCCCCACGCAGCAGACTGCAGATCTATAAGTGAAATATTGTCAACATTAATCACATCGCAGTAACATATGTATAGTATGTCCATTAATTGTTTGCAAAATAAAACGAGTAGGGACAACGAGGAAATTCCCTTAACGCCGCTTATCGGCTTTTTTAAATGAATTTTACAGTTTGGACTTATAAAATTAAAATTTTAATTTAAATAAGTAAGGAAATACTAGTCGGAGGTGCCCGACTAGAAAATACCCTAAACCCCACATATCGGCGATTTTAAATGCACTTCATAGTTTTCATTTAATTTTAAATTAAATTAAAAAATTTAAAAATAAAATAAAAATAAGTAACTTGCATCAAAAAAGTTTTGACGTCAGCGCAGAGAATCGAACCCGAAACTTCATGTCGGCGATTGGCGCCTCTACCAACACAGCAGTTGCACTACATGAGTGTAAGATAGCGAATTCCTAAGTAAAGTTATTGAGCTACTGAGCTACTGTTACTGAGCTGCAGAACTTCTGCTTAAAATTCATTCCCAATTTGTCTTTGTTATTGTTATGAATTCTTACAATTTTCTAGATGCTTCTGCTGCTGTTACCACGTACGTGTGTACGTAAACGTTTAGTTTAATAACATAATGCATTTCATCTATACATACATATGTATATTATATTGACTTTATTTAAATTATATCAATGTTACTCTTATTTTATATATATGTAAATATATACAGTATGTACATACATACATGTTTATTGCAAGTAACGCATACATACACACGCACACACATACGCTCAGCTAACTGCGCAGTTTGCTCAGCGACTGCGCTGCGCAAATATGTGCAAGTCATGGGAAATTAAATGCTTAATAACTTTTTTTGTATTTGAAATACGTGATTTAGAAGTTTTGGGCGAATGGTACGTGGCATCCAAAATTTAACAAAATTAAAAATTATATAAAAGTCCCATTAAACTAAATACCAGATTTGGAGTCTCTAACTTTAAAGATGTAGAAGATATAATTTTAAAACTGAAAATCGATTTCGTTTTTAATCGATAAAAAAAGAACGAGAAGAGCTATCGAATTTCTAAAACAAACTTGACCTGCGCGTGATATACATGAAACTACAAAAAAAATTTGAAGCCTCTACCTCTTATATGTTCTTAGATCGACGCGTTCACACATACGGACAGACGGAGAGACAGACAGACAGACGGACAGGGATCAATCGACTCGACATTTGGGCTGCAACAAAACCATTATACCCTGATTACCCATTTTTAATGGGTTAAGGGTATAAAAATCAAGTAAGTATAAAAATCAAGTCAAGTAAGTATGTGTTTAAGTGTTGCTTGCAATATACATATATGTAAAATAATTATAGCATGCTTCGAATATCAGCTATTCGAAGGGTTCAGGGTATCTCCTAGTCGAGAGGTTTCGACTAGAGCTTCCTTACTTGTTTACATTTATAATATTTAGCAACTCAATTATGGTGGTAAAAGCCCAAAAAGTCAATAAATTGTGTGTTTATAGCTCAAAAATATATTTTAATTCTATTTGGCCAGTCCATGACAGGGGTGTAGGACAACGTAACTGTGAATTTTGGACACTTACACTCAAAAAATGCGATAATTACAGGGTATTTATGGATAGGTTACGCCCCAAAACGGCCGATAGAGGAGGTCACCAGCAACCTACCAATCAAATTTTGAAGCTTCTAGCACTTAAACTGTAGGAGCTATACGCTCGTGCGGTTTGTCACGCCCCCTGTGTGCGTAGATATATCCGCCATAGCTTATTGAATTTAAGACATTAATAGATATACCAAGTCTCAAGTTTCTAGCATCAATAGTGTTCAATAACAGAATATGCAAAACAAACATATAACAGAAGATGCAAAATTTATATATATCCCGATCCAATTTGCCACTCCCCCTATGGGCATAGATATATAATTTTTGGTCGATCTTTATAGGATCATAACAGTTACTCACGTGCCAAATTTTGCCGTCCTAGCTCTAAAACTGTAGAAGACACAGTTTCACCCGATTTACCACGCCCCCAATGGGCGTAGATGTATCCACCATAGCTTATTCATCTTGAGATGTCAACGCGAGTACACATTTCAATTCCCAACTCTCTAGGGCTGCTCCAAGTAGTATTTCTGACATACCGGAAAATTCATTTTCCAATTTGCCACGCCACTAGTGAACGTATCGGGAATATCTTGACACTTTTTCTGACGAGAGTATACACTGGTATGTATTCCAAATTTCTAGTCTCCAGCTTCTATAGCATAGAAATGGTTAGCGTTCATACGGACAGATGGACGGACATTGCACAAACCCAATATACTCATTTCACTTTGTATAAAAAATAATAAAATTAAAAGTAAAATAAAATAAGAGAAATCACTACACAAGTAGGGAGAATTGCCAAGTGCATTCTCACTACTGTGGTCTGTATATGATTTCTCTGAATTACGGTGAAAGAGAGGATTTTATTGAGGAACGAGAGAGTTCAGAACTAAATACATGGAAATAATTAGTGTAATTAGTACATAAGGCACGAAACGCACTGTGCAAAGAATAGTTACAGTTACATATTGGTAAATAAAGAGGACAAATGTGACGAGAAACACGAGAAGGAAATAGGAAGTTGACTTGCAATAAAAGAGCAGACGAATCCATAGAAATCCAAGAAATACAGCTGGGAAAGTCATTTATAAATAGGGAGAAAAGTAGAGGGCCCAAGTGACTACTCTGAGGAACACCCGAAGAGACAAATATGACCTTCGAAATACATGTTCTAAACAGAACTCTTTGGGTTCTGCCCTTTAAATAGGAAGCTATCCAAGACAGAAGTTTAGGGGAAAATCCCAATTGTTCAAGCTTTAAAAATAAGATATCATGCTGAACAGAGTCAAATGCCTTACTGAAATCAGTGTATATAACATCTGTTTGCATTTTCTTTAAAAAGCTTTCATTGACTAGGGATGCAAATTCTAATAAGTTCGTAGAGGTTGATTGATTCTGAACAAAACCATGCTGCGATGGTGAAATAATAGATTTACAAAAGTGTTGTTAATTAGAAGTTATAATTTTTTCAAATAACTTCGGAATAGCAGAAAGCTTGGCAATGCCTCTGTAATTTGAAATATAAATAATAATAATAATAAATAATTATTTCCAAATAATAAATGATTATTTCCAAATTGAAGGGAATACCGAGGCATCAAGGGACATATTAAACAGTTTTAATAAAGGTGACCACAAAGAAGCACTTCATTCGTTAATCACACAACTAGGAATACCATCCGCCCCCGGAGAGAACGACCATTTCAACGTACGCATAACGAATAAAAGATAGACGGGAGAAATATTAGAAACAATAATGGAATTTCCATTCATTATAGAATTTAAAGTTGGAAATGAATTGGTTTCTGGAATGGCAGTTGAGTAAGGGGATTGGAAGAAATTTGCAAATAGATCTGAGGTATCTTGATCATTACAAGTTCTGTCACAACCTAGGAAAAACGAGGATTTACGCTTCAAATTTATAAATGAATAAAATCTTTAGGGATCACGAGCAAACTGCCTTTACAGCGTATAAGGTAATAACAACGAGAACTTAAAATATTGAAATTGGCCTTAGTTAAGGAGTATTTAGACCAATCAACGACGGAACCCGACTTTTTGAACTTTTTAAAACATTTAGATTTAAAATTTTTTAGAGTTGAAAGAGTCGAAGTGAACCAGGGAGGTTTATTAGAAAAAGATTTAGGAAGACACATAGGAACAAACTTGTCTAGAATAGCATATAAAGTACTGTAAAATGTGAAACTACTAAGTTTACATCATTTGCTTCATATAAAGGAGACCAATCTGTTGCATTAATGAGATCATTAAGCAAAACAAAATTACCTTTATTAAAACAACGACGCTTTTAGATGATGAATGCGTAAAAATTGGTGGACAGTAAATAGGTATTATAACCTCTAGTGTTGGATGATATAAATCCTCAGGTATACAAAAGGGGGATGATCTTAAAACATTAATGCTGGCGTCATCATTAGTAAAAACAAGATCAAGAGAACGATTTAAATGATTGGAAATTGAGTTCATCTGATACATAGAAAGATTAAACAATTCATCAAAAAAATAATGATCAATTGTTGGAATAAGATAATTCGAATTAGGAAATGAGGCCCAAGAAGTGTTAGGTATATTAAAATCACCCAACACAAGAAATAAGTCATTATCTTGAACATATTCATATATTTCTTTAATACAAGATATATGATGACTATAAACTTGTAAATCGGAAGAGGGAGGGATATATGAACAAGTAACGTATAGGGAACAAGACTGAAGAGTTATATCGACTCCAATAATATTAACATAGCAATATTATTTGAGAAGAGTAATTTGAGAATAGTAATATTAATTGATGAGAAGGTAAAAGATTCAGAGAGGAAATGGGATTTAACAGCTATTAAAACACCACCCCCTCTACGAGACGCGCGATCAAGTCTATAAATAGTGAAATTATTTGAAAAAACCTCACTATTATAAACATTTTGGCTTAACCACGTTTCAGTGAGGGCTATAAGTTCAGATTGGACACTACAGCTATGCAGAAATAGATTTTTTAATTTGGAATTAAGGCCTCGAACATTTTGATAAATAATAGATAGCTGCGGAAAAGATGGAAAGAAGCTTAGTTTTTTGATACAGCCTAAGATGAAGGTTGTACCGAAACGGGATTTAAAGACACTGGAAAAATTCTATTCCGAGTCTTAGAATTCAAATTCATGTACAACAACATGAGGTGGCCAAAAGTTTGGATCACATATTGTATCGAAAAATTCAATTGGGACATTGATTTTAAACGAAGCAATTTCACGAGGAGCCGCGAAATTAAACTGCGAGATAAAAACTTTAGATGAAATTTTACTTTCAATAAAAGCAGATACAGCCTCAACATGTCGTATCTGATGAAAGCCTAGATAAGAAAACTTGCTAGAAGACACAACAGATAAATAGGGTAATATAGAAGTAGGAGACGGTGTAGGAGAAACTTTAACTTTTTTAGTAGGGACCTTTTGAGTGTCTGTTATGACACTACACACAGATATTTCAACTGAATCATCTGATATGGGAATTGATAATTCTTGGCAAGGTGAAGAAGGGATTGATAAGTTAGGAGACGAAACTTGAATGGAGGGGGGAACTAGCAGTGATAGAGCAATCACTGTATTTAGCGGAGAATCAAAATTATAATGATTCAATATTTCTTCTCCAGCTTTGAGTTCCTCTTCAAGCTGTTTTGAAAATTTATTTAGATTTGAGTACTGAACCCGCACTGAATTATACATCTTGGAAAAACTTAATTGTTTCTCCAAACAATCCGGGCAAAACAAACACTAAGCTAAGCGTGAGGGAGCGACAGCGAACACACACACTAACCCGTGTAAGAAACAGAAAGCAAATAAGAAAAACGAAAGAATAAAATTACTAAAACGAAAATTGCAATTTAGATATATGTGCACCGACGCTAAAGAACAGAAATAATCAAAAGTACGGAGCGCAAACAAAACCACGTCTTACTCTCACAAACTCAGAACTATCTCGGAATGTTTAACTGCTTTTTTTATACCTTGAACCCATTAAAATGGGTAATCAGGGTACAATGGTTTTGTTGCAGCCCAAATGTATGTAACAGGCAGATGTAGGCGTGGCAGACCCCATGAAGTATATATATTCTTCAACAGGACGACAAGCCGAGTCGATTGAGCCCTGTCCGTCTATCTGTCTGTCCGTATGTTTGAACGCGTGGATCTCACAACCTATAATAGTTAGAGAGAGAAGTTATTTTTTATTAGATTCGTGTATTTCACGCCGAGGTCGAATTTGCTTTAGAAATTCGAGAACCCTTCTCGTTTTTTTTTTATCGATTAAAAACGAAAATCGATTTTCAGTTTTAAAATTATATCTTGTACATCTTAATAGTTAAAGACTCAAAATCTTGTATTTAGCTTAATGGGACTTTTATACAATTTTGATTTTTGTTGAATTTTGGATGCCACTCCAAAACTACAAAATGTCCGCATTCACTACACCTATCTGCACAGTAAATTTGAAGTCTCTAACTTTAATGGGTAACATATATGAAAGCAAATTTATTGAAATTTATCGATAATTGGGAAACGAGATTAGTTATCGAAAAAAAAAAAACTCTAACTGCGTTTGGTATTCACGAGTATACGTGTCAAATTTCAGATCTCTATCTTGTGTGGTTTACGAGATCCTTGCGTTCATAGAGACGGACGGACAGACGGAAAGGGCTATATTAGCTCAGCTCGTCGAGTTGATCAAGAATATATATACTTTATGTGGTCTATGACGTCCCCTTCTGCCTGTTACATACATTTTCACAAAAACATTATACCATGATCTCCCATATTCAATGGGTTCAAGGTATAATAAGAATAACATTGATATAATTTAAATAAAGTCAATATAATATACATTTGTTAAGATGAAATCTATTCTGTCATTAAACAAAACGTTTGCCAAATGATTACGTACAAACGCACGTGGTAGCAGCAGCAGAAGCATCTAGAAAATGCTATCAAAGCCCCGATCTGGCCGTCCTTCGTTGCTGACAGACAGGGAGAAAAGGCGAAATGTTCAGCTAATTTAGTTCTTTGTTGTGATAAATGAAATGATAGTAAATATTAAGTTTAATAATTAACAAGTAAGGAAACTCTAGTCGGAGGTGTCCGACTAGGAAATACCCTGAACCCCGCCTATCGGCGGCTTTAAAAGCACTTCAAAGTTTATATATATTTTAAATTAAATTAAAAAATTAAAAAAAAAAAAAAGACTTAGTAACTTGCATAAACTTGACGTCAGCTTAGAGAATCGAACCCGAGACTTTATATCGGCGATCATCGCTACTACCAACACAGCCGTTGCAGTACATAAGAGTGAGATAGCGAATTCCTAAGTACAGTTATTGAGCTACTGAGCTGCTGCTACTGAGCTGCTGAACTTCTGCTTAAAATTCATCCACAATTTGTCTTTGTTGTTGTTGTTATGAATTCTTCGAATTTTCTAGAGCTTCTTGCTTGCTGTTGCCACGCGCGTGTGTGTGTACGTAAACGTTTGATAAACGTTTCGTTTAATAACATAATGCATTTCATCTATTCATATGTATATTATATTGACTTTATTTAAGTTATATCAATGTTACTCTTATTTTATGTATATGTAAATATATACAGTATGTACATGTGTACATACATATGTATGTATGTATATTGCAAGCAAAGCATTCATACACACGCACACGCATACGCTCTGCTAACTGCGCAGTTTACTCAGCGACTTCGCTGCGCCAAATATGTGCGTGTTATGGGAAACTAAATGCTTAATAACTTTTTTTGTAGATCGACTTTCTTAATCAAACTTGCGCAGCGTAACTATATCATTCATATGCGTGTATGTGCAAAAGCACAAGTATTTGAAATAAGTGTTTTGAAAATTTGGGCGAAGGGGGCGTGGCATCCAAAATTTAACAAAAATCAAAATTCTATAAAAGTCCCATTAAGCTAAATACAAGATTTGGAGTCTCTAACTATCAAGATATAGAAGATATAATTTTAAAACTGAAAATCGATTTCGTTTTTAATCGATAAAAAAAGAACGAGAAGAGTTATCGAATTTCTAAAACAAACTCGACCTGCGCGTGATATACACGAATCTATAAAAAAAAGTTCAAGTCTCTAGCTATTATAGGTTCTGAGATCCACGCGTTCAAACATACGGACAGACGGACAGACGGACGGACGGACAGACGGACAGAAAGACAGACGGACAGGGCTCAATCGACTCGGCTTGTCGTCCTGATCAAGAATATATATACTTTATGGGGTCTGCCACGCCTCCTTCTGCCTGTTACATACATTTGGGCTTCAACAAAACCATTATACCCTGATTACCCATTTTTAATGGGTTCAGGGTATAAAAAACAAATAAGAAAAGAAAAAAATTAGGTGTCTTGTTTCTACTGAGCGCTATTAATGGTCAAACTTGAAATACAAAAAATTTCTTGAGTGTACGCAGAGATATGAGAGAAAGTGTACTTGATAAGCTTATTTACATTTTGATAAGCTTATATATATATATATATATATATATATATATATATATATATATATATATATATATATATATATATATATATATATATATATATATATATATATATATAATATATACTTGAAATTCCACATTTATTAAATATAACAATTTTTTCTCGGATAAATTATTTGCCTTCTACATCAACCCAACAAAATGATCTGCTCGTTATTTATGTGATTAATTGACTAAGTGAACCATGTATTGGCATCTATGTTTGAATCCGAAAACTTGTATTTCATAGGCTCTGGTAAGTAGAAGTTAGAATCATTTAACTCAACTCAATAATTTATTTCAATTTGTGTAAATTGTTCAAATTTATGGTTTCCTTATGCAACACAATAAGAGAACACAATGCAAACAAAAATAATAGATTTACAAATTAATAAAACCTGACTCTGTTCAGCATGATATCTTGCTTCAAAAGCTTGACCAATTGGGATTATCCCATAAAATTCTGTCTTGGATACCTTTCTATTTAAAGGGTAGCACTCAAAGCGTTCTGTTGACAACATCTATTTCGAAGGTCATATTTGTGTCTTCGTATGTTCCTCAGGGTAGTCATTTGGGACCTCTACTTTTCTCCCTTGACCTTCCCAGTTGTATTTCTCACTCTAGAATATTCATGTATGCAGATGAAGTAAAACTCTGTCTCTCATACAATAATTCAATAGATCATCTATGCCTACAAGATGATCTAAATTCCTTTCAATGTTGGTGTAAAGCTAATCTGTTGCATTTAAATTGCTCTAAGTGTATGACAATGACTTTCAGTCGTACCACTCCATTTTTTGCTGATTATATAATCAACAATGTGTCCTTGCAACGTATTTTTACAATCAAAGATCTCGAGGTGATCTTTGACTGTAAACGTAGTTTTAATGCACATATCTTCTTAACCATCATTGTGACAATTTCTTCTTTTTGCCTTGCACAATTTTAATTGGGATCGTAACCTTCGTTTACCATCCTATCGTAGTAGGCACCATCTTATAGATTTTCTATCGTTAATCAATCGTAGAATAGTCGTGGGCATTGCTTTCCTCATTATTTAATTATGGGTAGTATTGATTCGCCTGGTCTTTTAATGAAAATCAATTTTTGAGTTCCTTCTCGTGTTTCCCAGCACTATTGTGCACTATATTTACCTATATGTACCTCTAACTATTTCTTGCATAGTGTGTTTCGTGCTTTATTTGCTAATTATTATAATTATTTCCATGTATTTTGTTCTGAACTCTCTCTTTCTTCAATAAAATCACTTTCAGCGTACATCAGAGAATTTACACACAGAACCCAGTAATGAGAATGCACAAGAACTGACAATTCTCCCTACTTGTGTAGTGATTTCTCATCTTTTATGTTTTATTCATTTTTTTAACGTGTAGTCATAATATTTTTAATTTCTTCTATCTTTCATAGTTTCAATGATATCACTAATTGTGATTAGGGGCATAGCTTGCCGGCCTGGCAAATAAAACACCCCCATCGGGTTAGTGATATCGTTGATAAATATTGTTATTGTTAGGCTTTCACATTATTACTTTAATTTTACTCACGTTTTGTCAATTTATATATAAAATAAAATAAATAAAAATAATCACTATTAAATTGCTTTTCGCACTCACCACTCCATTTTGAACACTAAAACCGAGTTGATATTTTGTCTCTGGTCGTTTAATCTTGACCTCAACGACTGGTGCACAGGGTACCACAGTGAATTTGACTACGGTCTGGTTTTTGGTATTCTTTATGTATGTTTGGCAGGTGGAGAGCGGCAGACCGACTAGGCTCAGCCCGTTGATAGCAATCAGCTGATCGCCTATATTCAATTGTCCGCAACGTGCCGCAGCGCCAGAGCTCATTAGATTTGCAATGACGACTGTAGGAAGCATGGAGCCCCAGCCGCTTTCGACAATAACCACGCCGAGTATTTCGCCTTTGGCTTTGGGCACAACTACCTCCTTTTGTAGCTCTTTCTTAGCAAAAATCTCTAGCTCGTCGCCAAAAATCTCCTGGCTGTTGAGCACTTCTTGGTAGTCCATTTCCTTGACAAACCGATGATCCTCAATTCCATTGGCTTTTAAGAACTCCATGTACGCCACCTGGAAGGCCTGCCCAATGGATTGTGCTATGAACTGCGCCTCGTCGCTCTCGAACACGTGGCATATCATTTTGGGTGTACGATTAGGTTTTGGTGCATCGTCGATGTCCTGTGGGACGAAACGTCTACGAGCCATGAGAACAACCAGATCCCCAATATCGGCTATATAGGAGATGGTGCGCAGTGCATGATCCATCATGATCTCCTTCAAATCGGTGTTCAGCACCATTATCTTCTCTGTGGAGATGAACAAATCCACTTCCGTGCTGGGCTGCACGTCGCCATCAGGTGCCTGTCAGAGCAATAGCACGAAATTAGAGTCTTTGCAAATAATAAAAAAGTAAACAAGTAAGGAAGCTCTAGTCGATACCTCTCGACTAGGAAATACCCTGAACACTTCGAAAAGAAGATATTGGAAGCATGCTATGCTTATTTTACATATATATTGCAAGCAACACATTCACACACATATGCACGCACACCGACGTAATATGAGCACGCGCTCTGCTAACTGAGCAGCGACTGTGCTCGGGCTGCAATATGGGTATTATATTCGAAATTAAATGTTTAATCACTTTTTTTTCAGATGGACTTTCTTAAACAAATTTTCACAGTATGATTAATGCATTCATAAGTGGGTATACGCCAAAGCACAAGTCTCTAGAATTTGAAGTAGTAGTAGTATTTTTGCAAATTGGAGGCAAAGGGGGTGTGGCATCCAAAATCCAAAAACCACAAAATGTCCGCATTCACTACACCTTCTGCACAAAAAATTTGAAGTCTCTATAACTTTATTATGATATTTGCGTTAACGTATTATTAGTGGACTTCAAGAATCACTTAAAAATTTAATAAATAGTTACATTTTTTTTAATTTCCATATTTTAATAATGCCGTTTTGATTTATTTTTAGGCGGTAAGATTAAAATAAATACTCGATCTGCGATTGCTATATATGTAGCTTTAATAGGATTTGAAACCGACGATTTCCGGTATACATACAGGCGCTCGGACGGACATACGTTATGAGGTTTGCCACGCTTCCTTCTGTTTGCATTGTGTTCCCTTAACGTGTTGCATAAGGAAACCATAAATTTGAACAATTTATATAAATTAAACTAAATTATTGAGTTGAATTAAATGTTTCTAACTTTTACTTACCAGAGCCTATGAATTGCAAGTTTTCCGATTCAAACATAGATGCCAATACATGGTTCGTTTAGTGAATTCATCACATAAATAACGAGCAGATCATTTTGTTGGGTTGATGTAGAAGGCAAATAATTTATCCGAGAAAAAATTGTTATATTTAATAAATGTGGAATTTCAAGTATATATATATATATATATATATATATATATATATATATATATATATATATATATCTGGAGAAAAATCTAAATAAGCTTATCAATTATATAAATTTTGTTCGTTTTTTTCAAAACTCTAGTCGGGATGCCCGACTAGGAGATACGTTAAACTCCGCCCAATCGGGTTTTTTAAATCTACTTTACAACTTACATAGATTTATACAATTTTAAATTACATTTAAAAAAAAAACAAAAAAAGAAACTCTAGTCGCCTATCGGTAATTTTAAATTCCCTTCACAGTTTACATAGAATAATATAATTTTAAATTATTTTAAAAAAAAATAATAACTAACTTGCATAAAAAAGTTTTGACGGCAGCTTAGTGAATCGAGCCCGGGTCATCATATGGACGATCCCCGCTTCTACCATCACCGCCGTTGCACTATATGAGTGTAAGATAGCGAAGCTATTGAGCTACTGCTACTGCTGCTGAACTTCTGCTCAAAACTCATCCCCAATTTATCTTTGTTGTTGCTATGAATTCTTAGAGTTTTCTAGACGCTTCTGCTGCTGCTACCACGTGCGTTTGTACGTAATCATTTGGCAAACGTTTTGTTTAATGACAGAATAGATTTCATCTTAACAAATGTATATTATATTGACTTTATTTAAATTATATCAATATTATTCTTATTATACCTTGAACCCATTGAATATGGGAGATCATGGTATAATGTTTTTGTGAAAATGTATGTAACAGGCAGAAGGGGACGTCATAGACCACATAAAGTATATATATTCTTGATCAGCTCGACGATCTCAGCCGATATAGCCCTGTCCGTCTGTCCGTCCGTCTGTATGAACGCAAGGATCTCGTAAACCACACAAGATAGAGATCTGAAATTTGACACGTATACTCGTGAATACCAAACGCAGTTGGAGTTTGTTTTATTTTTCGATAACTTATCTCGTTTCCCAACTATCGATAAATTTCAATAAATTTGCTTTCATATATGTGACCCATTAAAGCTAGAGACTTCAAATTTACTGTGCAGATAGGTGTAGTGAATGCGGACATTTTGTAGTTTTTGGATTTCCGATGCTACCCCCATAATTTGTATAACCCGTATTTCAAAGACTAGAGACTTGTGCTTTGGCAAATAGGCACAAATATGAATGCACTGGGAAAATTTGATAAAGAAAGTCCGTCTAGAAAAAAAATTATTATTATTTTAGTTTCCTATGTCATAGGCATATTGCAGCCCGAACGCAGTCGCTGCTTAGTTAGCAGAGCGCCTGCTCTTATTACGTCCGAGTGCGTGCATATGTGTGTATGTGTTGCTTGCAATATACATATATATGTAAAATAATCATAGCATGCTTCGAATATCAGCTATTCGAAGGGTTCAGGGTATCTCCTCGTCGAGAGGTCTCGACCAGAGCTTCCTTACCTGTTTTTTAGATGGACTTTCTTAATCAAATTTTCACAGTGGGACTATTCATATGTGTCTATTTGCCAAAGAACAAGTCTCTCGTATTTGATATATGGGTTTTGCAAATTGGTGGCGAAGGGGGCGTGGCTTCCAAAATCCAAAAACTACAAAATGTCCGCATTCACTACATCTATCTGCACAGTAAATTTGAAGTCTCTATCTTTAATGGGTCACATATATGAAAGTAAATTTATTGAAATTTATCGATAATTCGGAAACGAGATGAGTTATCGAAAATAAAACTCTAACTGCGTTTGGTATTCACGAGTATGCATGTCAAATTTCAGATCTCTATCTTGTGTGGTTTACGAGATCCTTACGTTAATACAGACGGACGGACAGACGGATAGGGCTATATCGGCTCAACTCGTTGAGCTGATCAAGAATATATATATATACTTTATGGGGTCTGCGACGTCTCCTTCTGCCTGATACATACATTTTCACAAAACTATTATACACTGATTTCCCATTTTCAATGGGTTCAGGGTATAAAAATTTTAAATCTATAGTTATTATAGGTTCTGAGATAGTTTATACATACGGAGAGACAGAAAGGACGAGATATACTTATCTCGACGTTTTGACCATAATATAGAAACATATACATATATAAAACAGGTAAAAACGATGCAGGCGGGCGGAACCGAATGCGCAATACTCATTCCCACCGCAAGCTCCCAGCTCCACAACATTCCAAGCAACCAATTTACCAATTTTCCACACCCCTAATTACATATTTTGTATTTAGTGTGATGTGTATGTAATACAATTCTGGTTTTTGCTATACAGATATTTCTTAAAATTCAGTTGAAAATATAATTATTATGCTGAACATTTCATTAAAATCCGATAAGTAACACAGAAGTTGTTCAACAAAACGTTTGGGCACTTGACAAATTGCTACACAGCGAACATTTTCTTATGTTCTAAGAAATAACAAATACAATAGAATTCAGCGTGAATCATATGCTCATTAAGTTACTTGGTTACTATGAGGTTCAGTGGCGTTGCTGGTAGAAGTGACGCGCGCCGATTATGGCACCCTTGGTTCTCGCGCCTCAGGTGAGTCGGTATTTTGTACACACTTTATTTATATTCTTATTGGTTTGAAAAGCACAGCCGTGGCGTCGAGGTAGAGATGACGAATTTCGACTTGTGCAATTATGCGGAGGTTCGAATCTCGAATTTTCTATGTTGGCTTTTCTTTTATTTCTTTATTTTTTTGTTCTAAAATATATTTTTTTACATTTATAATATTTAGCAGCTCAATTAAGGTGGTAGAAGTCAATACACTGTGTTTTTATAGCTTAAGAAAAGTGGTTTAATACTATTTGCCACGCTCCCAGTGGGCGCAGAAATATAATTTTTGGCCAGTCCATGACAGGGGTGTAGGGCAATGTAACTGTGAATTTTGGACGTTTTCACTCGAAAATTACAGGGTATATTTGAATAGGTCAAAGGGCGTAAAAATATTTTTTGGCTGATCGATAGAGGAGGTCACCAGCAGCCTACCAATCCAATTTTGAAGCTCCTAGCACTAAAACTGTATGAGCCACGCCCCCTGTGGGCGTAGATATATCCGTCATAGCTTATTGAACTTGGAACGTTAATAAAAGTATGTACCAAGTCTCAAGTTTCTAGCATCAATAGTGTTCAAAATATAACAGAAGATGCAAAAATGATATATATTCAGATCCGATTCTCCAAGCCCCCAGTAAGCGGGAATATAAATTTTTTGGTCGATCTTTATAGGATCATAAAACTGTAAAAGATACAGTTTCACCCGATTTGCCACTCCCCAATAGGCGTAGAGATATCCGCCATAGCTTGTTTAACTTGGGATGTCATAGATGTATACGCGAGTATACGTTCCAAATCGTAACTCTTTAAGACTGCTACAAGTAGTATTTCTGACATACAGAAAAATTCATTTTCCAATTTGCCATGCCCCTAGCTTCAATAGCATAGAAATGGTTTGCGTTCATACGGACAGACGGACGGACAGCAAGACGGACATTGCACAAACTCAATATACTCATTTCACTTTGTGAACGAGTATAACAACTAAAGAAGCACTAATCGAGACTGCTCGACTAAGAAATACCCTGAACCCTTCGAATGCCCTTATTGGAAGCACGCTTTGATTATTTTACATATGTATATAATATATTGCAAGCAACACATACACACACATACGCACGCACGTAATATAAGCACACGCTCTGCTAACTGACCAGCGACTGCGCTCGGGCTGCAATATGCCTATGATATGGTATTCACGAGTATACATATATGTAAAATTTTTTATTTCTAGCTTTTGTGCTTTACGAGATCAGCGCGTTCATACAGACGGACAGGGGTATATCGACTAAGCTCGTGGAGCTGATCAAGAATATATATACTTAATGGGGTCTGCGATGTCTCCTTCTGCCTGTTACATACATTTTCACAAAAACATTATACCCTGATTTCCCATTTTCAATGGGTTCAGGGTATAAAAACGAGAAGAGTTATCGAATTTTTAAAATAAACTCGATCTGCGCGTGATATACATGAACCTACAAAAATTTAAGTCTCTAGCTAATATAGGTTCTGAGATCGACGCGTTCAAGCATACGGACAGGCGGACAAGGCTCAATCGACTCGGCTTGTCGTCCTGATCAAGAATTTATAGACATTATGGGGTTTCTACGCCTCTTTCTACCTGTTACATACATTTCATCACCAATTACTATTAATTATTAAATAATTATACCCAAATAGACACATATGAATTCCATAATCACACTGTGAAAATTTGATTAAGAAAGTCCAGTCTAGAAAAAAAGTTATTAAACATTTAATTTCCCATATCATAGGCATATTGCAGGCCACGCGCAGTCGCTGCTCAGTTAGCAGAGCGCGTGCTCATATTACGTTCGTGTGCGTGCGTATGTGTGTGTATGTGTTGCTTGTAATATATTATATACATATGTAAAATAATCATAACATGCTTCCAATAATGGCTATTCGAAGGGTTCAGGGCATCTCTTAGTCGAGCAGTCACGACTAGAGCTCCCTTACTTGTTAATGACTTCAGGGTGGAAAAATATATTTTTATTTGTATTTATTATATTTATAAATACAATATGTTTTGGGAAATTAAATGTTCAATAACTTTTTTGTAAATCGACTTTCCTTGAAAATTTCATATGTGTACATTTCCTAAAGTCTCTAGTATTTAAAATACGGGTTTGCGATATTTGATACTTTCAAGTCGCTTCGGCCTGCTTTTGGTGGACAGCAAAGAGTTACTGTCGTCCTACCAGCTGGAAAGTCCAGAGCTTTGATTGAACTGGCAAAGATCCGAGTTGGATGAAAGGTGTATGATGCAGGTGCGGAATTATATGTCACGCCGATAAAGCCTGCGTCAAGCCACAGGTGTAGTCTATTTGCCCAGAAAAACGAACCGCTGAAGCTCTAAGTGCCCATCATACCAAGAAGCTGACCGAAAAATGAAATGTTTAAGTTTCTACAGCTTAGCCATTGCATAGATGCCAAGGAATTGTTGGAGTAGACTACAAGAAAGAATCTGATTGACGTAGCTAGTCTAAGTGAGCCTCCTCATTTTATGACCAGCTGTCTTAGAACATAGGCCACGAACACCAGTGGCAAAGCGGCGTTGTGGCGAAATATACTCACCGAATATACTCACAAATGTCGAGCAAAATGGGCTCGTACGCGCCCGATACGGCAGTTACAGTTGCTACCTGGTCCCCAGGACACAGCTCAATGAATTCACTTCGGTCCTTGACAAGCTTGTTGACGATGCAGGGGGTTAGAATGGCATAATAGCTGCAGACTATAACACTTGGGCAATGGAATGAGGCAGTCAGTCAATAAATTCCAGATGTCGCACACTACTGGAGATCTCCGCTCTGCTCAATTCTGGATACCAGCTTGAACTTCAGAGGGCACTATATGGGTTCATAATTGATATCACCTTTGTGATCTCATCTCTTTTTCTAGAGGCAAAGTGAAGCCTTTGCGATAGCTATACAGGCAGCGATCACTCTGTCTTCGTTCACAATCAGCAAGCCTTCTGGCAGTGCGCTAACTCCGTGGAAGGAGGCTTATCGGCTGGATACCAATACTGGATACTGCTAGCCTTCTCAGAGGCCATCCAGTCGCTGGGCACATCTGGCAATGTTGAGATCAGAGCTTGCCAAGTGATAATCCAAGTACAGTGTGTACTGAATGCAGCGTCGCAGACAGTAAGCGCCTATGTTCAGAAGGAATTAAAAAATAAAAATAAAATAAAACAAAGTAAAACCTTGCAGTCGGGCGCTACCGTTAAGTAACACAGAAATTATTCAACAATACCTTTAGGCAATTGACAAATGTGCTTGGCTGCACCGCGAACATTTTTATACCCTGAACCCATTTAAAATGGGAAATCAGGGTATAATGTTTTTGTGAAAATGTATGTCACAGGCAGAAGGAGACGTCGCAGACGCCATAAAGTATATATATTCTTGATCAGCTCGACGAGCTGAGTCGATATTGCCCTGTCCGTCAGTCCGTCCGTCTGTCTGTATGAACGCAAGGATCTCGTAAGCCACAAAAGCTAGAGATCTGAAATTGGACATGTATATTCGTGAATACCAAACGCAGTACGTTTGTTTTTTTCCGATAGCTCATCCCGTTTCCGAATTATCGATAAATTTCGATAAATTCACTTTCAATGATGTGTACCATTAAAGCTAGAGACTTCAAATTTTTTTTGTAGTTTTTGGATTTTAGATGCCTCTTTGCGGACAATTTGCCAAACCCGTATTTCAAAGACTAGAGACTTGTGCTTTGGCAAATAGACACATATGAATAATCATAACCATAATCACACTGTGAAAATTTGATAAAGAAAGTCCATCTACAAAAAAAGTTATTAAACATTTAATTTCCCATATCATAGGCATATTGCAGGCCACGCGCAGTCGCTGCTCAGTTAGCAGAGCGCGTGCTCATATTATGTTCATGTGCGTGCGTATGTGTGGCTTGCAAAATACATATATGTAAAATAATCGTAACGTGCTTCCAATAATGGGTATTCGAAGGGTTGAGGGTATCTCTTAGTCGAGCAGTCTCGACTAGAGCTTCCTTACTTGTTTTCTATGTTCTACGAAATAACAAATACAAGAATTCAGCATGAATCATATGCTAATTAATTTACTCGGTCGCAATGAAATTCAGCGGCGTTGGTAATAGAAGTAAGGCGTGCCGATCATAGGCGGTACCCTTGATTTAAATATCTGCGAAATTTTTTGTAATACACATTTTATTTATTTATTGGTTTGACAAACACTGTGAATGGCGGCGTGGTAGAGATGATGAATTCTGATTCGTACAAGTAGGCGGAGGTTCGGTTTCGGTTTTTCTAAGTCGGCTTTTCTTTTATTTAATGTAATAAAAAAATGATTTTATTGTTCTAAAATATATTTTTTACATTTATAATATTTAGCAAACCAATTAAGGAGGTAAAATGACAAAAAGTCAATAAATTGTGAGTTTATAGCTCTCGTATTTGCCACGCCCCCAGTGGGCGTCGACGTATAATTTTTGGCCAGCCCATGACAGGGGTCTAGGGCAAAGTAACTGTGAATTTTGGACGCTTTCACTACACACATGCGAAAACTACAAGGGCGTACAAATAATTTATGGGCAATCGATGGCGAAGATATATTCGGTTATATTAGGTTATTGAATTTCAACTCTCTAGTACTGCTACAAATATTTCTGACATACAGAAAAATTCATTTTCCAATTTGCCATGGGCGTATCGGGAAAACCTTGACACTTTATCTGACGAGAGTATACACGAGTATATATTCCAAATTAAAACTCACTATCTTCAATAGCATAGAAATGGTTTGCGTTCATACGGACAGACGAACGGACGGCAAGTCGGACATTGCACAAAACCAATACACTCATTTCACTTTGTGAATACACCGGCAAGCATGTGAAGCCTAAGGATAGTTTGGAGGTCAAATCAAAACTTAATTTCCAGACAGACTGAGATTCACTCATGAACCCGACATACACCACCGAATTGTTTTAGCCAGCGACGAAGAAATTGTGGCAGCTGCCAGAAATCTCAGGCTCAACTCTGCTCCAGAACCGGAAGATATTCCAAATCGTGCTTCAACGTTAGCAATTGTTTTTCACCCAGGATTGTTTACAGAGTTATACAATGCATATCTAACTCAGAAAATATTCCCTGCAAAATCGGTCTCTTAAGCACCATGTGGAAGGTGTTTGAGAAATTGATCTCCTCTAGATTGGAGGCTGCAATCGGTAGCGCCGGCGTCCTGTCTTCAACCCGTCAAGCTAGGTCAGCAACGGATACTTTAGGCAAAGTGTTGTTGGCCGTGCAATCTCTGCCATCCATGGTACCAGATGGAAGCACGGATTGAAGCATTACTGCATCATAGCGACTCTTGATGTGAAAAATGCGTTCAACACAGCTATCTGAGATATGATACTGTATGCTCTGACACAATATAATATCCCTAAGTATCTTAAAGAGATAATAAAGAGCTACTTTAGGGGACTAACGCTTAAGAACAACACGTGTGAGGACCCACAAACTCATATAGTGTCATCTGGTGTCCTCAAAGGATTAGTTCTGGGGCCTCTTCTATGGAATACTATGTATGATGGTATACTGCGCCTGGAATTACTAGCAGGTGCGCACTCAATCGGCTTTGCTCATGACGCTAAATACGCAATCTTTGAGTGCGGGCGCTTCATGGAGGAGAGGCGAGAGGGTAGACGTAGCTGTGAGAAGCTGAATCATTGCGAATAACTTTGCCGAGTTCATGCTAGACACAGCGACAGCTTGGAAGCTAATAAGCTCATTCGCTGCTACATTCATGGTAGAGCTGCCGAGGTTCAGGGTATTTAATGAACTAGCGTGAACTCATGCCCTCTTTATTATCTTAATATAAACTATTGAACCAAATGAAAAAGATAATGTTCGTTTAATTAAAATAATTAATAATAGTATTACAAATAAACCTAATGATATTATTTTCTTTAGCTCTGGAAGAATATATGTTATAGTGGCCTAAACTTCAATACTTTTACAGTGCCAATACTTTTTGGCAGTGATATATATATATATATATATATATATATATATATATATATATATATATATATATATATATATATATATATATTAAAAAATATACTTAAATACATACATATATTTACATTAAAATATTCGTTCATCAAATATATTCTGGTTTATTATATATGCGTAATGGAGGTAGGTTCACCTTGATACGAGATACGGCCTCCTCGGCCTGCATCATCCGTGTCGACTTTGTGGGTTGACCCTCGCAGACCAGCTGCGTGGAGCCTAAATATTTAGCCCGAAAAAGAACGCCTTCGATGAGCACAGCGCCACCTGTCGGTGAATTAATTGTTGTTTTTGTTGTGGTTGTAATAAAACAGAGAAAAAGAATTAGTAAACGAACAGGTAACTAAACTAAATTGTGGGTGCAATCGTTTATGTTGAATATGCATGTATATTGTGATTGTTGCTTGAGCTCTCAAGTTAACCAAATATATCAATTGATGATATATACATACAGTTTGACACGAAAGTGTTTTCACAACGAAAAATTTTCATATTTTTTTACTTTAAGGCTTAAAAAAAGAGACAATGGCTAATATTTCAATAATTTGTTTAATTATAGCTAGTAATTTAAACAATTATCTCTTAAAATTAATAACAAAAAGTTCAAAACTTATTCATGTTGCTGAGATAAATAACATTAACTAAAAAATGAATTAAATTCAGGTGACACGAAAGTGTTTGCACAAACGCTAATTCTATTTTCTACTTATTCCGTTATTCGCGTTTACCGTAATTTTCGGAACTTTGAGTATGCAGCTGTGTTGCTGATGCCATATTTTGACTAATTTCATCACTTTTCGTTTGAGTTGATGAAAATTAGACACACATTTGAGAAAATTTAAAATGCCTGGAAAACGTTTATCATTTGATATGATTCAGTTGGTTTATTATAACCATTCCATTGGGAAAACGGTCCCGCAGAAATGTTCGCAATCTAAAGGAGAACTGTTTACAATATTATAAGTCGCGCTGAAAATGAGGGAAGACTGCAGCCGAAGCCTGCAATTGGACGACCTCGCGCTTTAAATGATAGGGCAGAGCGGATTATGACCCGGAAAATTAATGATAACCCCACAATTTCGACCAGAACGCTTGCCAGTGAGCTTCAAGAAGAATGTGGCATTACAATTTCTAGGGAAGGTGTTCGCAGAGCCTTGAAATGGAATGACTTTTCATCTAGAGCTGTGCGGAAAAAACCATTGATGTCGGCTGAACACATAAATAGACGCCTAACTTTCGCCAGAGTGCACGTGGAACAGCCAGACTCATATTGGAATGAAGCTATATTTTGCGATGAGACCAAAATTATGCTTTACTACAATGATGGTCCCAGCAGAGTGTGGCGGAAGCCTTTAAAAGCGCTGGAAACAAAAAATATAATTCCCACAGTAAAGTTTGGAAAACTTTCCGTGATGGTTTGGGGGTGCATCTCAAACAAAGGTGTGGGCGACTTGTGCTTTATTGAGAACACCATGGATGCTAAGCAATATTTAGACATTTTGCGCACACATTTGGTGGCGAGTGCCCACAAATTTCAGTTTTATAGGGATGGTAAGCCAACTTTTAAACTTTACCAAGACAATGACCCTAAGCACAAAGCCAACTCCGTGAGGTGCTGGCTGCTATACAATTGCAAAAAGGTGTTCGATACTCCTGCTCAGAGTCCGGATCTCAATCCAATCGAGAATTTGTGGGCCGATCTAAAAAAACGGACAGCTAAGCTACGGCCAACAAATAAAACAGATCTCAGGGCGATTATTATGGAAGAATGGGAGAAAACACCGATTGAATACGTCCAAAAGCTTATTAACTCGATGAATAGACGATTGGAAGCGGTTGTTAAAGCCAACGGTGGATACACCAAATACTAATTTTAGAATTTAAGCTGTTCAAATTGGATCTTTTTCTTTTGATTTACTTTTGTGCAAACACTTTCGTGTCACCTGAATTTAATTCATTTTTTAGTTAATGTTATTTATCTCAATTGTTTAAATTACTAGCTATAATTAAAAAAATTATTGAAATTTTAGCCATTGTCTCTTTTTTTAAGCCTTAAAGTAAAAAAATATGAAAATTTTTCGTTGTGAAAACACTTTCGTGTCAAACTGTATCTACGATGATAACAAATAAAAGTAAGTAGAAGATCCGCTGAACACTGCGAATTGCCGTTATTCCGAAAATTCTACACATTATATTATATTTTACACAGTGTGGGTCAAATAAGCAATGACATTGAAATTATAAGTTGTTTTAGTTTTTGCTATTTTCTTATTATAATAATATTGAAATAACAATTCTACGTTTAAATTTTTCAAAAATTTGTATTGGTTAAAAAGTTATGAGCAGATGAACATTTTATTTGACTGTGGGTCAAAGATGATGAATTAAGTTTTTTTCTTTTTCGTTTTATATACTGCTAATAGAGTTTTGTTAAAAATCTGGAATCGATTAATGAATTTTCCTGGGCTTTACAGCCACTCAAAGTCACAGTATCGAAACACGTATCCACACGTGGACGCCACTGTACATACAGTATGTCCATTAATTGTTTGCAAAACGAAAAAACTCACACAAGTTCAACTTTAACATCATATTTTAGTGGGAAAGGCACTTCTTTTTATAATTTTTTTTACAGTATTGATCCTTTATATATTCTTAAATAAAATAAGTAACAAAAATCATAAGAAAAGAAAGACAAACATAAAAAATAATGCAAAACAAAAGAAAACAGCAAATTTTAGCTGTCCATTAATTGTGTGCAAAATGCAAACAATTATATTATGAGATCTGTATTTCTTTAAGATCAATATGGAATTGGCTAATATTTGGTATGCCCACCATTAACTTCCATTACACACCTGAGGCGTCGCGACATTGACCAAATTAAGGCATTTATGTCGGTATTTTGCGCAAATTTTTAAAGTAGGATTTCGTTTGGCCACTTTTTTCTTCAGAAATGCCCAAAAAATTGTAATAGGACTGAGATCCGGACTTTGGGGCGGGGTGTCAATAACTTTCCTGTAGTTATAAAGCAGCCAAGTGCGATACAGCAGCTATTTGTATTTCATATCAGTGTGCTGATACAGCTTTTGAATCAGTTTCGTGTTCTTATCCGGATCAACGAAGCCAAAGTTGGTCGCTTTTTTCATTAGTTCCTTCTTTAAAATATCCAAATTGAACTCCTTTGTCATGATGTCGTTGAATATCCGCAGCTCACCGAAACATTTTGTTGAAATACAACCCCACACCATAACTGAAAGCTTGCCAAACTTAACAGTAGTTACAATGTTTTTCGCCTGGAAGTCTTTTTTGGTTTCCAAAATTTTCCACCGTCGTCATTATATTAGAGCATTATCTTCCTCTCGTCGCAAAAAATTACATCATGCCAATACTTAAAAGGAGTGTCAACATTATTGTTGCAAAGGTCAAACGTTTTTGAATATTCACAGCTGACAACAACTGTTTATTCCTTGTCACTTGTGAAGAGAACTTGTGGAAATTAAGTACTTTTCGTACAGTCTCATGGCAAACAGTCTTCTGAAGTATTTAACAGTATTTAACAGTAACCAAATCTCTGAGGCTTGTTTCTGGGTTGTTTTACACGTTTTATACTATCCGTAGAAAATCCCGCCGAGAGAGCTTTGCTGGTCTGCCTTTAGTTTAATTCAAGTCTATTTACCTTTTCCGCCCGATTAATAATATTGTAAACTGTTCTAAGCCTAATAATAAATATTTCAGCCAAATCTTTGCTGGTATTCCCTTTGTTATAATTAAAATAAACTAATTGTATAAAATTATCATCGGTGCGTTTACCAGGCATTGCGAAAACTTCAAAATCTATAAACAATTGTAGTAATTCCAAGAAATTATTGTGACGCCTGAATTCACAGGAGGCTTGGGAAAAAGACGCGACGCGTCGTTTCTGATCAGTGTTGCCATTTTGGCTTATTTTAAGCTAGATCTGGATTATTTCAAAATGAAATAGCTTGGAAAGTGGTTAAATGCTTATAGCTTGAAATCTAGCTTATTTCAAAATTCAAAAAGCTTATTTTGGCTTTAAAAAAATTTCTACATAAAGGTTTTTTTTTTAGAGATTATAAAGTATTCTTATGATCATTTAAAGGGGCAAATCAAACTAAAATAATATTTCTCGAAGACTTTTGGTATTTTGTGCCTAAATTTATGGTTATATTTCGTTATTAACATTTGGTCACACTACAGCGATATTAAGTTTGAGAAAATGCCGAAAGTTACTTATAAACAAAATTTTTGCGAATTGTGGACTACTTTTGACGAATTTAAGGAGTGGCTGCGCAAAGTCCCAACAGACCCCACAAAAGCATATTGCTCATTATGTAAAGCGACAGTTGGGGCTAAACTATGCGAATTGCGGCAGCATGCCGCTACCAAAAAACATGTCGCGTGCATGCAAGGCAATACGCAAACAAACAAAATTCAATTTATTCCAAAGTCATTTAAAACAGAGGCACAAGAGGTTGCATTGTGTTTATATATTGCCAAGCACTCAGCCATAGCACCGGTAGATCATTTATCTCAGCTATGCGTCGATCAATTTAGGTCATGCAGCGCTGCATTAAATATAAAGTTAAAACGGACAAAGTGCACTCAAATAATAAATAACATTGGGTGTCCACTTCAAGGAGGATTTACGGATGGATATCGGAACATGAATTTAGTTTGCTTGTGGATGAGTCCACCGATATAAGTGTGACGAAGTTACTGGGTAAATATAAAATAAGTTAAAAGCATTTGTATTAGTTTATATATGTCATGTTTACATGTAATGTTGGTGTATTTTTTAATGTTTAGGCGTCGTTATAAACTACTTTAGTATGAATAATAAGTGTTTGGTTAAGTTTAATACCTATTGAGGCTGGTGACGCAGTTACTATCGCAGAGGCTGTTAAAATGGAGCTGCGTAATTTAAATCTTGATGCTGATAATTTAATCGGGATCGGGACAGACAATGCTAATGTAATGATTGGCACTAGACACAGCGTTTACACAGAATTGAAGAAAAGCGTGCCCTCTCTTATATTAATAAAGTGAGTGTGTCACTCAATACAATTGGCTGTAGGCCATTGTACAAAAAAAAATTTTCCAAACCATTTGGAATTTCTCATTGCCGATACGTACTCCTGGTTTGGTCATAGTTCTCACCGGCAAACGACATACAACAAAATATATGAGTCTATAAATAATGGGAAAGTACATATGGATCTGTGTTGGTAGTTTCATTGTCAATCGTGTTCGTCCAAACAAAATATTTATATGTATTAACGTTTAATTTTCATGCTTGTGCCAATGTTTTGTAAGTAGACTAATCCGTTTGGTTTGTATAACATTGTGTTTCAGTATACTGATATGTTTTTGCATTTATTCAAGAACCCTTAAAAATTCCAAGAGTTTCTGATACAAGGTGGCTTTCCATTGGAACTGCAGTTTCGAGGATCGAGGAGCAGTGGGACGCACTCAAGTTGCACTTTGACTTAGCCGCGACAAACGAAAGCTGTCACAAGGCACAAATTTTGCGTGCATTGTATGGGGAAGACAGAAATAAGGTCTACTTAATATTTTTAAAGCCCATACTAAAAGATATGCAAAATTTAAATAAACTGTTTCAAGGCGAAAATGTGGACTCGACGAAGCTCCTTAATGAAATCATAACTGTAATAAATTCGCTTAAGTCAATGATAATTCCACCAGACGTGGATATTGACATTATGAAGGACGATTTGGAGAAATTCTCGAGACCAGATTTGTTTATGGGATACGCTTTCGAAGCTGAAATAAAAAATCCAAAATATTTTATGCACATTAGTGACATAAGACAACATTGCAAAGATTTTATAATGACATTAATCATCCAACTGAGAGAGAGGTAAGCGTAAATTTTATTTAATATGATAAATATACATTTTTAATCCCCGGTTTAATTTCAGACTTCCTAACAATTTGGATATTTTGAAGAAAATGGATGTTCTTGCCGTACACAATATGCTACGTGCGAATAAGAACCCGACTGAGACAATTCCTTTATTAAAATTTTTAAATTACTTAAATATTGAAGAAATTGTTGCTCAATTTGCAAAAATTCATTTCATAAATTGGGAGGAAAAGGAAAATACTTCCCAGTTCTGGGCCGAGGTCCTTAATTATAAGGATGCTGGCGGAAACAACACTTTTCGCCAGCTAGCATTATTTGCTATACACATTCTATCGCTTCCTTGGTCAAATGCTGCTGTTGAACGCGTATTTAGCCAAGTTAACATCGTTAAAAGTAAATTGCGAAATCAATTAAATGTTAAAGGTTTGAACGCAACTTTACGTATAAGGTTTGTTTTTGAAATGATTGGATATTTAGTGTATATTTAATATATTCCTTTTAATTTTACAGATATAGATTATGCCGTCATGGCAAATGTTGTGTTAATTATAAAGTACCTGTAAAGTATTTATCTTTAATTAAAGGCTCTGACAAATATGAAGAAACAAATAATGAAATTGATGACATAATTTCATTAATATAATTTGATATATATCAATAAAATAAAATTTATATTAAATGTTATACACCAAGTGTTTTTATAGTTAGCTTATTTTTAAGCTTTTTTCAAATATTTAGCTTATTCTAGCTTATTTTTGCCTTAAATCTAGCTTATGGTGACTCTAAATTTCTGGCAACACTGTTTCTGATTTAGATGTCCTGATAGCTTTTTTCCCGTCTTCTTTCAACCAGTGTTTGCATTTTGCAAACAATTAATGGACAGCTTTTGTTTTTCTTTCTTTTCTTATGATTTTTGTTACTTATTTTATTTAAGAATATATAAAGGAACAATACTGTAAAAAAAAAGTAAGGAAGCTTTAGTCGTGACTGCTCGACTAAGAGACACCCTGAACCCTTTGAATAGCCGATATTGGAAGCATTCTATGATTATTTTACATATATGTATGTATATTGCATACACACGCATACGTACGCACACGAACGTAATATGAGCACGCGCTCTGCTCTGAGCAGGGACTGCGCGTGGGCTGTAATATGCCTATGATATGGGAAATTAAATGTTTAATAACTTTTTTTCTAGATGGACTTTCTTCATCAAATTTTCACAGTGTGATTATGGTTATGATTATTCATACATATGTGTCTATTTTCACTCTAGTATTTGAGATACGGGTTTTGCAAATTGTGGGCGAAGGGATCGTGGCATCCAAAATCCAAAAACTACAAAATGGCCGCATTCACTACACCTATCTGCACAAAAAAATTGAAGTCTCTAGCTTTATTGGTACACATCATTGAAAGCAAATTTATCGAAATTGATCGATAATTCGGAAACGAGATGAGTTATCGAAAAAAAACTTGTACTGCGTATGGTATACACTTGCTCACATATCTCTGCGTACACCCAAGAAAATTTTTGTATTTCAAGTTTGACCATTAATAGCGCTCAGTAGAAACAAGATACCGAATTTTTTTCTTTTCTTATTTGATTTTTAATTATTAAACTTAATATTTAGTATGATTTCATTTATCAAAACAAAGAACTAAATTTTAATATACCCATTTGAAAAAAAACATAACAAAAAAAGACCTTCCAAAAGTCTGCGTACATAAAAAAAGGAACCACAAAAAATCTGCATACAATGCTTTTTAGTTTTCAATCAATATATGGTTGGATGCCCCTGTTCTTTAGCACATCCGCCAGACGTCTAGGCATCGAATCTACAAGTATCCTCAGGGGTTATTTTGTCCACTCCTCTAAAATTACCTCCTTTAGCATTGTTTTTGAGGTAATGGTATGCTGCCGAATCCTGCGCTCAAGTAAATCCCACAGATGCTCTATTGGATTCAAGTCAGGAGATTGGGGTGGCGTTGGCAACTGTTTTTCAATGTTATAGAGGAGTCATAGCTTAACGTTATGAGCTGTGTGCTTCGGATCATTATCTTGCTGGAAGTAAAAATCATCAGCAATCTCTAATTCTTCGGCACTCTTCTTCAAATTCCGCTTCAAAATGGTCATGTAGTCCTTGTGACTCCATAAATGTCAAGTTTCCAACACCACTAGCCGCCATACACCCCCAAACCATTACTCCTCCTCCTCCATGTTTCACTGTTGGCATCAAATTTTCTTTTTCGAAGGCTGCTGCTCTTTTTCTCCATACCATTTTCATCCCCTTAATGCCAAATATACAAAACTTGCTCTCATCCGAAAAGATCACCTTATTCCAGAAGCTAGTCGGCTTGGAAATGTGCTCATTGGCGAAGTCAATACGCTTTATTGTGTTTGCCTTTGAAATATGGGGCTTCCTACGGGCAACTCTTCCATTATACCCTGCCTCCTTCCAAATATGGCGAACAGCTTGATCGGACAATGTTTTGTTGAAACGTTCCGCAACTTCAAGACTTCCTTGGTGAGCAGTAATCCTTGGATTTTGAGGCACCAGCTGAACAATTCGCCTTTTCTCCCTGTCTGTCAGCAACGAAGGACGGCCAGATCGGGGCTTTGATGCAATGGAGCCTGTTGAAATGTAGTTGTCGTACACTCTTTGACATGAGGAATGAGTTCTGCCAAGTAACCGTCCGATTTCTCGCCAAGATTTGCCCTCCAAACGGAATTTTAAAATTAATTTGCGCTCTTCAACAAAGATTTCTGTTCCTTTGGTCTCCATGATGCAAAACGTGCAGAAAAGTGAAAAAATGTGCTTGCAAATTTGCCAGAAAATAATTAACGAAAAAAAGAAGCTGAAAAAGTTAACGGTAATCGCGAAGTCCCTCATTGTACGCAGAATTCTAAGCATGTACGCAGACTTTTGGAAGGTCTTTTTTTGTTATGTTTTTTTTCAAATGGGTATATTAAAATTTAGTTCTTTGTTTCGATAAATGAAATCATACTAAATATTAAGTTTAATAATTAAAAATCAAATAAGAAAAGAAAAAAATTCGGTATCTTGTTTCTACTGAGCGCTATTAATGGTCAAACTTGAAATACAAAAATTTTCTTGGGTGTACGCAGAGATATGTGAGCAAGTGTACATGTCAAATTTCTGATCTCTATCTTGTGTGGTTTACGACAGCCTTGCGTTCGGACGGACGGACAGACGGATAGGGCTATATCGGCTCAGCTCGTCGAGTTGATCAAGAACATATATACTTTATGGGGTCTGCGATGTCTCCTTCTGCCTGTTACATACATTTTCACAAAAACATTATACCCTGATTTCCCATTTTAAATGGGTTCAGGGAATAATTACGAAAAGAAGTGCCTTTCCCACTAAAATATGATGTTAAAGTTGAACTTATGTGCGTTTTTTTGTTTCGCAAACAATTAATGGACATACTGATACTGAGATACCATGAGCCCAGCGAAGTACCAATATTCTTAACATTCCATGTTAATTTTACATACATACATATGTACATATATGCATATTGCAAGCAGCACGTATACACACATACGCACGTACATTCCTGCATGCATAAAAACATTCCTTTCCGAAAATTATATTCTTTTTGAAAAACCTTTTCTTGTCAAATATTCACTGTTATTTTAATGATTTTAAATGATTTAATGATTTTAAACATAAAAAAATAAATAGTTGTTTATTAAAAAATGTATTATTAATCAACAAGTATTATTTATTAATCATATTCTTTCACTATCGAAATACGCATAATATTTATGGCAAGTGTATATGTAAAATGAATTTTCGCAATCTTCGAAGGATTCAGGGTATCTGCTAGTCGAGCGGTCTCGACTCGAGCTTCCTTACTTGTTTTAACTGGCAGTTGCAAAAAATCTTCCACTACCCGAGTTATGAAAAGCAATAGTGACTATGGCTTTGAATATTGACGTCTATAATAGGGTTGACTTTAAATAGATAGTAAAATTGCAACAATTGATCGGATAAACTCAAAGTATTTACCTTCTTTGTTCTTACTCTTTTTCAATTTTTTCTCGCCACAGTTGCTGTTGCTGCCTGCGCCGCTGCCGCTGCTGTTATTGCTGCCAATGCCAACATTGTTGTTGTTTATATTGTTGTTGGCGGCGGTGCCATTAGAAGTGCTGTTGCCATCACTTATAACAGCATTAGTCATACCGCTGGCAACACCCAAAACGCCCACGTCATTAATATCCTCACTTTCTACATCCAGCGTAACAACATCCGGAGCCGAACGCTCTAAGCCGTCGCCATTGATGGGACTACCATGAGACGGTAATACGCCAGCAGCCAGCACAGCAGAGGTGATCCCATCAACAGCTGTGGTAGCTGTTATGTTAGACGAATTATGTTCCGTACCCTCCACTTTTAATGGTGATTTGTGGCTTTGTTCCGAAGAGCTGTGCAAATTGCTGAGCTGTACGGATCCTGCGCCGACATCAATACGAATGCCGACTCCGATGCCAACGCTGACTAGATCAAGCAGTTTGCCTGCACCCGATACGTTCAGGCTGGTCGAGATTTTGGGCGGAATGGGCGGTGTAAGCTCGGGCGTAGAGCTGAGCAATGCATTGTAGCCGTTGCGGGTCTTGTTGCTTGACATCTGTTGTTGCTTGGGCGATATTTTAGAGAGGAGTGAACTGCGTGGCTTGCGATCCCAGCTCTTGTTCTCATCGTAGTAGCCCTGATCATCCAAACGCTGATGGCCCAGCAAGCGATCTGTTTCGAGATCTGTGTCCACATCCTCCTCGTCGGCGCTATGATTCTTTCCAGTACATTCGTCCAGATGCCGTGACAGCCATACGGACGAGTTCATCGCAGGCGAAGGTGAGCGTTGCACCTGCTGCATGTTACTCCGCTCTGGTATGGGTGGCGGCACAGACACTACACATCCAACACCACTAGCATCATTCATCCCACCACCGGCTACGCTGTTATTGCTGCAGTTATTGCCAGCGCTGCGTGGCTTTGTATTACCATTGGCAACGTCCATGCATGAAGTAGGTGAGCTATGCTGTACGCTGCACGTTGGCCGCATGGTTTTGCTGCCCTGCCCAGCGCCATGCAGTTTATCAACATCGGAGCTGCAGTTGAGCTTACGATGCGGCGCTGGCGCCGGCGGTGGTGGCGTCATCTGCACCATATCCGGACGGTGAAAAACATCTGTGAAGCATTAAAAAATATGAGATTAAAATATCCAGTACATATTGACTACTGTTTCCAAGGTAAACAAGTAATAACGTAGCAGACGGGCGTTACTGTTAATCATTCACACCTCTGCACACAGTTCGACAAAATTCCAAGATATAAATATACCAATTTGCCACACAACTAATTATGAATGATGAATTTTCACTCGTACATGAGTAGGCAGAGGTTCGAATTTTGGTTTTTATGTCGGCTTTTCATTTATTTCTTAATTTTTTTGTACCAAAAATTATTTTTTTACATTTATAATATTTAGCAAATTAATTAAGGTGGTAAATTCCCAAAAAATTAATAAATTGTCTGTTTACAGCAAAAATAGAGGTTTTCTGCTATTGTCCACGCCCTCAGTGGGTGTAGTGGGTGTGGGTGTATATTTTTTGCCAGTACATGACAGGTGTCTAGAGCAAGGTAACGTTTACATTAAAACATTACCTCCACAGGGGGCGATCGATAGAGGAGGTCATCAGCAACCTACCATCCAATTTTGAAGCTTCTAGCACTAAAACTCTACGAGCTATAAACTCGTGCGGTTTGCCACGCCTCCTGTGGGCGTAGATATATCCGTCATAACTTATTGAACTTCGTATGTTAATACAAGTATATATACCAAGTCTCAAGTTCATAGCATCAATAGTGTTCAAAATATAACAGAAGATGCAAAATTGCTATATAGTCAGTTCCGATTTTCCACGCCCCCAGTAAGCGTGGCTTTATATAATTTTGTTCGGGCTTTATAGGTAACAGCGTAACAGTTAATCACGTGCCAAATTTGGTCGTTTTAGCTCTAAAACTGTAGAAGATACAGTTTCACCCGATTTGCCACGCCCCCAATGGGCGTAAATATATCCGTCATAGCTTATTCAACTTGGGATGTCAAAGATGTAGATACATCCGCCATAACTTATTGAATTTGGGATGTCAACGCGAGTATACATTCCAAATCTGAGCTCCGTAGAACTTCAGCAAGTAGATACAAGAAAATACATTTGCCGATTTGCCAAGCACCTAGTGGGCGTACCGGGAAAATCTTGACACTTTATCTGACAAAAATATACAAGAGTATATATTCCAAATTTCAAGTCTCTAGCTTCAATAGCATATAAATGGTTTGCGTTCATACATACGAACAGCAGGACGGACATTGCACAAAACCAATATACTAATTTTAGTTTGCTAATGACTATACAAATTAGGCCATCTATTTTACTTTTTCGTACTTTCGTCTTAAGTAGTTTTTTTAAATAGTCTACTTACTGATAGAGTAGAGAGAGTCCAAGTCTGGATCTATATTCTTGAACACTTTGCTTTTGCTGTTAGGGCTTTGGCCAAGCAGGTCTCGTTGTGACACTTGCGACGGTTGCTGTTGCAATTGGTGATGGTTGAGGTGTCCATGACTGGTGGTTGTGGTGCTCAGTTGGTGGCCGACCCCGTTGCTGTCCGTAGTGGAGGCGGTCAGGTTGTGCATGCTGTTTAAGCTGTTATTAGTCGAGATGCGTTTCATATCCATCAGCATTGAGATGCCACCGCAAATGCTGGTACTGGCGCTGTCTGGACCTTGACCCTGACTTAGTCCATGTTTCTGGCTCGGATATACTTGAGCACCCAGCTGCTGTTTGTTTTTGTTGTTGTTATCTGTGTCACTAGTGTGGCCCGAGGAGAGCCCATCTTCCAGAACGGGCATGGCCGAGGTGTAGTACTTGGCATGGTTTGTACATGATGTTGGCATACCGCCATTTATCTCGCTGGACAGGCCTGTCAAACCGATTGGAAAATTACAGCTGTACAATAATAATATAGATTGAAAGCAAGAGACTCACTGTCAAGATCGCCGCAGTTGGAGTCATAGTCGGTGGTCTCAGGCGAGTAGCGATAGTTATGAGTACCAGTCAAACCAACACATACGGTCTGGTCACCGTTGTGGCCCAGCCCGCTACCACTACAAGTGCTCAGCAGCTGACTCTGATTGAACTCATTCTGGTCGACTTCTTGGTCGCCGCTACTGCGACTGGTCGAGTCCAATAAAAAGTCGAACTCGCGCATCAGTGGACTGTCGCTGTAATGCCGTGGTAGCAGTGCTGGCCGGGACTGTAGCTGTGCTTGCAATTGCGACTGCAATTGTGGTTCCGTGTAAGGGACATAGACATGGCGCTCGCATGCGAGAGGCTGTTGGATCAATTGTTGTTGTTGTTGCTCTTGCCGTAGTTGCTGGCGATATTCCAGCTCGATATGGTCATCTTCATCATTCAGCTTCTCGATTTCAACTTCGTCCCCTTCTGCAGCCCCATCTAAATCCTCCTCTTCGTCGCGTTCAAAATTACTGTGAAATTCATACTGTATGTCCTGCAAAAATCAAATCACAATGTTGAATCATACTAAAATTAAATATATATTTAATTTTGTAATATATAACTATATGTATATCTTTAAAATATAAATGAAGATGATCATCATAACAAGGAAACGCTAGTCGGAGGTTCCCGACTAGGAAATACCCTAAACCCCGCCTATCAGCGATTTTAAATGCACTTCACAGTTGGCATAGAATTATATAATTTTAAATAATAAAAAAAAAAATAATAATAAGTAACTTGCATAAAAACAAGTAAGGAAACTCTAGTCGGAGGTGCCCGACTAGGAAATACCCTAAACCCCGCCTATCGGCGGCTTTAAATGCACTTCAAAGTTTGTATATAATTTTAAATTAAATTAAAAAATTAAAAAAAAAAAAAAGACTAAGTAACTTGCATAAACTTGACGTCAGCTTAGAGAATCGAACCCGAGACTTTATGTCGGCGATCATCGCTTCCACCCACGCAGCCGTTGCAATACATAAGAGTGAGATAGCGAATTCCTAAGTAAAGTTATTGAGCTACTGAGCTACTGCTACTGAGCTGCTGAACTTCTGCTTAAAATTCATCCACAATTTGTCTTTGTTGTTGTTGTTATGAATTCTTCGAATTTTCTAGATGCTTCTGCTGCTGTTGCCACGCGCGTGTGTACGTAAACGTTTGGTTTAATAACATAATGCATTTCATCTATTCATATGTATATTATATTGACTTTATTTAAGTTATATCAATGTTACTCTTATTTCATATATATGTAAATATATACAGTATGTACATGTGTACATACATATGTATGTATGTATATTGCAAGCAAAGCATTCATACACACGCACACGCATACGATCTGCTAACTGCGCAGTTTACTCAGCGACTGCGCTGCGCCAATATGTGCGTTATGGAAAATTAAATGTTTAATAACTTTTTTTGTAGATCGACTTTCTTAATCAAACTTGCGCAGCGTAATTATATCATTCATATGTGTGCGTGTGGAAAAGCACAAGTCTCTAGTATTTGAAATAAGTGTTTTGAAAATTTGGGGGCATGGCATCCAAAATTTAACAAAAATCAAAATTGTATAAAAGTCCCATTAAGCTAAATACATGATTTGGAGTCTCTAACTCTCAAGATATAGAAGATATAATTTTAAAACTGAAAAATCGATTTCGTTTTTAATCGATAAAAAAAGAACGAGAAGAGTTATCGAATTTCTAAAACAAACTCGACCTGCGCGTGATATACACGAATCTATAAAAAAAAGTAAAAGTCTCTAGCTATTATAGGTTCTGAGATCCACGCGTTCAAACATACGGACAGACGGACGGACGGACAGAAAGACAGACGGACAGGGCTCAATCGACTCGGCTTGTCGTCCTGATCAAGAATATATATACTTTATGGGGTCTGCCACGCCTCCTTCAGCCTGTTACATACATTTTTAATGGGTTCAGGGTATAAAAAATTGTAGAAATAAAATTGTATTTTTCGATTGTCTACTACTTCAAAGAGGCGTACAAAGTGTTTTAGGGGATAACACAATTCTCCAGTTTTAAAGCTTTAGGGAATCTAAACGATTGTAGCAAAAATACAACAGAATTTGTAAAAATATTTTATCCGACTGCCACGCTTCTTGTGGACGACTTCAAATCATTTTTTGTAGAATATGGATTATAACAGTAAGTTACGCGCCATATTTTGTTGCGTTAGTTAAAAAACTGTCGATAACACAGCTTTAGCCGATATTTCATAACGTGTACATTTAACTGCCATATTAGACTAATTCACGAAAGTGTTCCGGATATCTCTAAGTAGAGTCGTCTCGACTAGAGCACTCTTACTCGTTTACATATATTATATATTGCACGCAACACATATACGCAAGCTCAATCACGTCGGAAATGTTAAGGCTACTTTACGGAAAATTAAACAAATAATATTTTATCGGCTTTCTTATTAAACTTTTACAGTGTAATTATGTTCTATATGTGGGTAACCAAAGCAAAAGTCTCTAGTACTTGAATTACGTTGTTTGGTATCCTGTGCACGTGCACAGGTTCAGGGTATTAAAATTAACTATTAAATTTGGAACTTCATATAAATGAAGGATGGGAGGGATGATAAGGCTCAATAATGAATCTGTATTCCCGTTATTATTGTGTACGTACAATGCTGTCCCCATCGCTGCCATTTTCCAAAATTGGGTTTTCATCGTTTGACGGACACTTGAAGAACTCCTCTAGGACTTTACGGGTCTCAGAAAATTCGTAGAGGTAATCAAATGTTGAAGATTTAGTTTGCAGGCTCAATGGAACAGGATTTGTACTAATGGCCGAAGAGTTGCTTGCGGTTACTATGGTTACAGCCAATGTGGATGTTGCTGCACCCGTGATTGTTGTTCCTGCTGTAGGTGGTGGTGAAATGGCTGAACAGCTTGTGAGCTCCTTGGATTTGGCCGTGCTGAAAACCTCTGGTGTGGCTAGGTCAGATATGGTGCCAATTTCTGAAACATCATTGCTGGTATCTTCGGCATTGTTGTCGCTGGAAGCTGCTTTGTTATTGTTGTTATTGCTTTGGTTGCTGTCATTGTTGTAATATTGCTGCTGCTGTATGGGTGAGCTACTGTGTAGCTCGCGCGGGGGCGATATTATACGCTGCAAAAACAAAATTACATTCATTTAAAAAAAGCATACGAAGATTACTCATTTTACCTGGGGAAAACCGGGTCGAACTGGATATGTATGGGGCTGTTGCAGCGGCTGGAACTGGGTCTGTGTTTCAAGTCCAGCACGAGCTGCTGTCTGCTGTAATGACTTGGCCGTACTTATATTGCAATTGAGCGACGCCACATCTGCCATTGTTGGAGTAGATTTAGTTACAGTTGGTTCGGTTTCCTCGGCAGTGGGACTGCTGCTGGTCACAAAGCCAATGCGCCTGGGTGAGCCTTCATATTCTGTGGCATTATGAGACCAGTTAAACCAATAAGTTGGATATGCATTTCTTGGCTACTCACCTATGATTCCATGACGCGACATGGCGTGCGTATAATTGCGTTCCAGCTGCCTGGCATCCCGATGTACACCGCTATCATTAAAAATTCGATGTGTATTTGTCTCCAGCATGACATGCGTGCGACCTTGGCTGCCTATTTGTGTTTTGTTAGCAGTCTGCTGCTTGCTGAATTTGATCTCCTCTGTCGTAAAAGCGTCTGATTCGGTCGTTACGCGTAGATCTGAAAAAATAACGCCAGAGCGAGAAGTGAAGAAATGCCAAAGAAATTTTTACAAGTCTCATGTTTTTTTGTCCAGGACCTTTATTCTATCGGCGGTTGCTTGGGTTCTATTTTATGTGCATTTTCATAAGCAGTGAACTTCATAACGCTTGATTATACCACTAACCATACAATACATAGACACACCATCTAGTGCACCCCCTTTCAGCCCATCAAAAGTGAGTTCTGACGCCCCATCGTCGAATTCGCTTCACTTTTAAGTTCGAGAAACGAATATATTTGACAGCGAAATCATTGAGCTGCGAGAGCTTGTTCGGCGATTGTTTGTTTTCATTTAGTATCGCTTTAACTATTGTTGCTATATATCTTTATTCCAGCGTTGCATATGGACGAAGAGTTTAAAAACATTAAGATTAATGAATGATTTTAAAAATTTTACATTCAAATATATATTACCAATTGCACTTTTTGTAATAGGTGTAAATACGATCGAACGTTTCATAATACTATTACAGGAAAAATTCGAGTCTTATACCTAGAAAATTTACCCATCAAAGAGAAAACAAGTAAGAAAGCTCTAGTCAAGAATGCTCGACTAGGAGATACCCTGAACCCTTCGAATAGCCGATATTGCAAGCATGCTTTGAATATTTTACATACATACATACAGTTTGACACGAAAGTGTTTTCACAGCGAAAAATTTTCATATTTTTTTACTTTAAGGCTTAAAAAAAGACAATGGCTAAGATTTCAATCATTTTTTTAAATTATAGCTAGTAATTTAAACAATTATCTCTTAAAATTAATAACAAAAAGTTCAAATGTATATAATATATTGCATGCAACACATACACACACATGCGCACGCACACGAACGTAATATAAGCACGCGCTCTGCTCTGAGCAGGGACTGCGCGTGGGCTGTAATATGCCTATGATATGGGAAATTCAATGTTTAATAACTTTTTCCCAGATGGACTTCAAAATGTCCGCACTACACTTGTCTGCACAGTAAATTTGAAGTCTTAAGCCTTAATGGTACACACAACTGAAAGTCAATTTATCGATAATTCGGAAACGGAATGAGTTATCGAAGTACAAAAAAAACTCGTACTGCGTATGGTATACACGAGTAAACATACTTAGTTTAAATTGAATTGTCACAATTATGTTTGTTATATTCGGGCTCAGCATTGTAAACATTGTTGTCTTACACTCAATTCAATTAAGATGCCCAACGTGAGACAGTGTTATTCAAAGTTCCGCAGAACTTTATTCTAAAGTGCTAAACTTTAGACATATACATACATACATACATATGTACATATGTAAGTACATACGTACATGTGGTGGACAATTATATATAAATATGTATGTCGTAGTTTCATTAATTTCATGTGGCTGGTCTGCCATATTAACACACAAACTTTGGGAGTGAAACGAATTCCAACTTACGCGCACACCGGTCTCAACTTTGATTGATCTGCATTTACTCATTACGCATCGATTTTATATTTCTCTGTGCACGCGCAAGCTGGGTTACACTGGGCGACAGCGCGACCACGCCATCGCCTCATTCTTACGGTATATAGGCGCCAGACGTCGTAGTCAAATCTGCGTCGCACTCAAATGCTAAGAATGATTTTACCGTAACCAAACTCACTACGCAGATGCGCCTTGCAAGCACAGTGGTCAGTGGTACTTAGCTCTTATTGTGGAATTGGTACAATGGGCGAACAAGCCTATTCTACGACACGGCCATTCTGACAAATTACACGTCCTCGTGTACTCAACATTTGACAAAATATTCAATTCAACATTTCTTTCATAAAAACTGTTAACATTTTTTCTTAATGTTAACATAATCATATTTCAAACTTTAATCAATATTTCATTATTTTACTCATAATATTTCGTCAGTTAAGGTATTTGATTTCTTGTAACCAAAATTTCAAACTTAATTTATTAATTCAATCATCGTCTCACTTGGACCGATAACCTTCGTCTCACTGGGACGGATAATTTACATAAATTTAATCCATCGTTCCTATAGAACGGATAACCATCATTTCTCTAAGATGGATAATCATCTTTCCTCTAAAACGGATAACCATCGTCTCTGCTAGACAGATAACCATCGTCTTTCCTAGGCGGATAACTTTTACTTTCTACCAGACTCTTTGGCGATCTACAATCTTCATAGTCAATATTCAACTCTTGAGGAACACCTCCAGCTTTTCATATCAACCATTCAAGCATCAATACTGTCTCTTTCAACAGTTTCATCATTAGAGTTACACAATCAAATGTCACACACGCCATGATCAAAACAAACATTAGTTTTGCACGACGTTTGCACGTTTAACGGACGCAAATACTGCCAATGTTTCGAGCTCATACGAGTGATATCTAGATTTAGCGGCGGAAGTTATTTTGTTGAAATATTCTAGAACGTGAAGTTGATTATTGATACGATGTAAGAGCATGGCACCAAATCCGATCGAGCTAGCATCAGTGTGAAATTCTATAGGGTGTTGTGGGTCGTATATTACTAGAACCGGCTCATTAGTAAGGATCCTTACAATTTTCTTTCGAATGCTTTCGAGGTAGTATTGGTTGCTCGAATTTCCCCTACCTTTATTTCATATGCCAGATACTGAACAGAGGTTTTCAAAAACTACATTTGGCGCATTTTTTTTAATCCGAACGGCATAGTTAAGAATTCATACTGGCCATCAGGAGTAACAAACGCAGTATATTCTATGGAATCGGGGTAAATTAGGATCTGGTGAAAGCCACTTTCATGTCCAGACAAGTGAAGTAATTCGCACCTCGCAATCTGGTCATTTATTAACGGCAAAGGATACCTGTCTGCTATCGTATTAGAATTTAGCTCTCTGTAATCGACACAAAGGCGATCTGAACCATTTTTCTTTTTGGAAAACCAGCGTGGGACTTGCAAAGAGGAACAACTGGGTCGCATTATATTACATTCTAGTAGGTCACTCACTTCCTCTAACGATATTTCTTTCTTCAGGACTAATTCTATAGGGGCGACGTTGTACAGTTTTGCTATAGTGCTGTTGCCTTTGGCACTTAACACTGGTTCACGGTCTTCTGTTGAAACAACCCCTTTTTGTTTGTTGATGCATCTTTTGAACATTGATTTGCAGTGTCCACACTTAAAACAAGTAACTGACGGCTTATCCCGCTGAGGTGCTGAATTGGCTTGTTGTTGTATTTTCCTTCTGCACTCGGCAATTTTGTGTCCTGGCTTCCCATAGAAATGAACCATTGCCATTTTCCTCTTCTTGATGTCAGGTCTAGAATCGTCGTCACGGTCAGCATTACGGTGTTTTTGAAACGTTAATTCATTGAGTTCAGATTATAGATCGCTTTTAGTTTCCAACTTGAATGTAAAAACAATGCGTTGCAGTCCACTTTTGCCAAATGTGCGAGAACAACTGAAACGGTTATGTCTTCTATGTTTTTACTTTGCCAATTTGCGGTTAAATTTGTCACTAAACGACTAGCTTAAACCGCGAGGCATTCACCATTGGTTGGGCGGCTGTTTAGCAAATTTAAAAACATTGCCGACGGCGTCTAGTTGCTTTTATAACGGTGAAGAAATAATTCCTTGAACTCGTGCCACTTAATGCCGGGATATGAGATTTGGGTTAGTCACTGAGAAGCACTGCCCTCCATAGCCTCGCTTAACGCCATAATCAATTTGCTTCCTTCAAGGAGATGCTCCGTTAAATTACGTCTGCGGTGATGCACCATTTCGAAGCATCGGCGTCGGCATTATCAGAAAAAAAATGTTGGCAAAGTGACGCCACGTACCTGCTGCTGTTCGCGTGTTGATGCTTGCATAGTTTTTACAAGCTTCACTAAGTTTTGATTTTGCATCTGTTGGATTATGTGTCACTGATGCTCTGAGAATGCAGGAGGTGGTGCCGATCCCACTTCTGATGTCGTAGTTTTATTAATTTCATGTGGCTGTTTTGCCATATTCACACACACAAACTTTGGGAGTGAAGGGAATCCAAACTTATGAGCACAACGGTCTCAACTTTGACTGATTTGCATTTACTTATTACGCATCGATTTTATGATCATACTTAGCTCTTATTCTGGAATTGGTACAATGGGCGAACAAGCCTATTCTACGACATATATAATTTACAATAATCAATCATATAAGCGCTATCTGTGACCCCTCGCATCACCGAGTCATCATCTCTTTTGTTCATTCATTCTTTCGCAGCAAACAGTAGCTTCTGCTTCATCATCTTACTGCCCTGCGATCCCCCCGTGATCCCAGCAGTGGCTTACTGGCGTTGTTTTCGTCTAAGCAGAAGTAAGTTCAGCTTGCATGAATTGCGCACATATGCATTCACTTACATACTACTCCACGGGTTAGCACAACAAAAACAACAACAATGAGATTCGGTGTACTCATTGTTCATCTTCCCAAATTTTCAGCGCATTTTTGGTTGACAGTCAATTTGATTATCACGTCTAACAAAAATATATAGTGAGCAGGAAAAGTTTTAATACAACACTAAACGCTATTCAAAGTATTAATAATATAAGAACAAAATCATAAGTTGTTGTTGGTCGATTCATGTTACAAGGCAACCTTAAAACACAGCCCGTGAATACTGGTTGGTATATTAACCACATTCGTAGTATAGTCGATCCCAGTTTCTTGGAAAATAGTTCAAAAATTTGTAGTTTGAGTCCCACTACTACAGCATTTTTTTTTTTTATTTCATTGAATCCATAGTAGTTTTCAGAGCTGGATATATAAATTTAAAATTATTGAAAAGGACGAGAGGCTGAGTAAATCCATTCACCTACCCAATTTCATCAAAGTTCCTATCCCCTTATATATATGTTTTATAGTTAGATTTATTATGAGGAACTTACTCTGCCAACTCTCGGGGGTATCGACTGCTCCATAGCTGCTCATAGGTGATTCGTTGGTGTTATTTATTAGACGGTGATCTCGAACGTCGCTGTTCACGTGTCCTTTGCGCTGCTGCTGCTGCAGTGCTGCTGCAAGATGGCTCAAGTGATTGTCGCGTGGCGTATGCACATCCAGTTGTTCACGATCTCGTTCTCTTTCTTTTTTCTTTTCACGCTCCTCGCGCAGCCGATGTTTACGCTGATCAGGCGACTCCCAGTCGATTGAATGATCCAACGACGATTTGCTGCCATAAAGATAGTGGCTTGCTAATGGAGTTAGCCCTTCGGCACACGGATTGCTAGCGCCAAGTGATGGTTGTTGCTGCGCACCAACAGCAGCAGCAGGCAATTTCCGATTAACGGGACTGTAGCCCGTGCGCAATACTTTTGGAGTTTGAAGGTTCTGTGACAGAAACTGTGCCTGCTTTTCCCTTTGCCCAATACTGTACAGTGGAACCAGTTGATCCCTTTGCTGATGATAAGGTCGCCTCGTCGAAGTGTGTACATGCTGTTGCTCTTGCTTTTGTTCTTGCTGCTGCGCTTGTTGTTCATGCTCATCGGAATACTCCGTGGGCGAGTGCAATAATGTTGTGGAACGTGGAGTGGGCAGCTCCCAGTAGCTCTCCTTGATAAACGGATTCTGACTGGTCAATGCAGTTTCGTTACCCATATTATTACTGCTGTTGATGTTATAGTTGGATAGCACATGATGTTGATGCTGCCTGTTGACTGATATGACGCTGTTCCGTTTGCGCGACATATCTGTACAGTTTTGGCCACTCCTGATATCGTCCGTGTGATAGTAAAAGGATGATAGATATGATGACTGTGGTACTGATTCTTCGATTAACCTGAGGTGCTGCGGTGGTTGGTGCACGCTTACGTTGTCTATCAATAGGTTGCTGTCGACTTCCGTACCGCCACCGATCTCTGGAGTCAGTGGTGCGCACAAAAATGGATTTGTCGATATGCGCGGTGTGACCGAAGACAACGACTCCGACGAGTGAGACGAATCTGACTGCGGTGGCGGAGATTGTGTTATTATGTTTACGCTTTTATAGTAACTTGGCGTCCTAATGGATGTGACAATGGGTGATTTGCTCCCAGTTATCTTTGCGGCAACTGCTGCAGCTACTGTTGTAATGCTGCCACTGTTCTGATTTACATCAGCAATATTATATTGCTGTCGATTGCTATGTGACAGCGGTAGCTGGTGCTGTTGTTTGGGTCGGCACTTGGGAAATAATAAATTAATTTGGTCGTTGAGCGGTGGGGAAAGCGCGACCAATGGCTGCGATAAATTCAATGGCTGTTGTTGCTGATAGGCGTTATTGCTGTTCGAGTTGTTTCTATCACAGTCCTCCTCTAGTCCGTTAAACGCGTAAAAATTGCGTTGCTGAGCTGCAGCTTCAACTAATAATGTCGCTGCTGTTGTTTCTGGGGCTTGCAGACGTTGGTAGCTGCTGTTGCTACTATCGTTACTATTGACTGTGCTGTGAACAGGCTGTTGTTCCTGCTGCTGCTGCTGGTGCTGATGATGATGGTGATAATGATTGCTACTACTAGTTGTTTGTCCAGCAGTTAATGTTGTTAATGTTGTACTGACCATTATTTTTGCCAATAAGCTGAAAATAAAGAGATGAAAAGTCATTGATGATTATCGACAACAGGACGTAATAGTATCGAGTTCTGCAGCGACTCTATCTGCTACTTTCTAAAGTGTTTCAGGACGTTTCAGGAAAATTCACAAATATTTATTCCCAAACTGACAATTCGGATCTAACAATATAGTAAGCTTCTAAGTTCTTTTTATATCTTGCTCACCATTGATACTAACGAGTTGAAATTTGATGAATATTCTTCAGTTGACAAATCCAGCTTAAATCAAGTAAGAAAACTCTAGTCGGAGGTGCCCGAAATACCCGAAATACCCGACTAGAAAATACCCCAAATGAATTTTACAATTAGCATAGAATTATATAATTTTAAATTAAATTGAGTAAAAAAGCTCTAGTCGAGAATGCTCGACTAAGAGATACCCTGAACCCTTCGAATAGCCGATATTGAAAGCATTCTCTGATTATTTTATATATATATTGCAAGCGACACACACATACGCACGCACACGAACGTAATATGAGCAAGCGCTCTGCTAACTGAGCAGCGACTGCGCGTGGGCTGCAATATGACTATGATATGGGAAATTAAGTTTTCATATTTCATTTTTATTTATATATAAAGAAATTTGACTAAAATCGTGAGTCAAATTACAAAATTACAAAATTACAAAATTAAAAATTATAAAACAATGGGGAAAAAATAAAGCCTAATACTTACAATATATAATAATGATATCACCAATCCGATGGGGGTGTTTTATTTGCCGGGCCGGCGAGCTATGCCCCAAATCACAGCCAGATATGGTTAGTGATATCATTGAAACTAAGCAAGATAGACGAAGTTAAAAAAAAAAAATAAAACAAGTAAAGAAACACTAGTCGGAGGTGCCCGACTAGGAAATACCCGGAACCCCGCCTATCGGCTGCTTTAAATGCACTTCAAAGTTTGTATATAATTTTAAATTAAATTAAAAAATTAAAAAAAAAAAACGATTAAGTAACTTGCATAAAAAAAGTTTTGACGCCAGCTTAGAGAATCGAACCCGAGACTTTACGTCAGCGATCATCGCTTCTACCAACACAGCCGTTGCAGTACATAAGAGTGAGATAGCGAATTCCTAAATAAAGTTATTGTGCTACTGAGCTACTGCTACTGAGCTGCTGAACTTCTGCTGAAAATTCATCCGCAATTTGTCTTTGTTGTTGTTGTTATGAATTCTTCGAATTTTCTAGATGCTTCTGCTGCTGTTCCCACGCGCGTGGCTACGTAAACGTTTCGTTTAATAACATAATGCATTTCATCTATTCATATGTATATTATATTGACTTTATTTAAGTTATATCAATGTTACTCTTATTTTATATATATGTAAATATATACAGTATGTACATATGTACATACATATATATGTACATGTATATTGCAAGGAACGCATACATACACACGCACACGCATACGATCTGCTAACTGCGCAGTTTACTCAGCGACTGCGCTGCGCCAATATGTGCGTTATGGAAAATTAAATGTTTAATAACTTTTTTTGTAGATCGACTTTCTTAATCAAACTTGCGCAGCGTAATTATATCATTCATATGCGTGTATGTGCAAAAGCGGAAGTCTCTAGTATTTGAAATAAGTGGTTTGAAAATTTGGGCGAAGGGGGCGTGGCATCCAAAATTTAACAAAAATCAAAATTGTATAAAAGTCCCATTAAGCTAAATACAACTCTAACTATCAAGATTTAGAAGATATAATTTTAAAACTGAATATAGATTTCGTTTTTAATTGATAAAAAAAGAACGAGAAGAGTTATCGAATTTCTAAAACAAAATCGACCTGCGCGTAATATACACGAATCTATAAAAAAAAGTTCAAGTCTCTAGCTATTATAGGTTCTGAGATCCACGCGTTCAAACATACGGACAGACGGACGGACGGACAGACGGACAGATAGACAGACGGACAGGGCTCAATCGACTCGGCTTGTCGTCCTGATCAAGAATATATATACTTTATGGGGTCTACCACGCCTCCTTCTGCCTGTTACATACATTTTGGCTGCAACAAAACCATTATACCCTGATTACCCATTTTTAATGGGTTCAGCGTATAAAAATGGTTCAGATCGCCTTTGTGTCGATTACAGAGAGCTAAATTCTAATACGATAGCAGACAGGTATCCTTTGCCGTTAATAAATGACCAGATTGCGAGGTGCGAATTACTTCACTTGTCTGGACATGAAAGTGGCTTTCACCAGATCCTAATTTACCCCGATTCCATAGAATATACTGCGTTTGTTACTCCTGATGGCCAGTATGAATTCTTAACTATGCCGTTCGGATTAAAAAAAATGCGCCAAATGTAGTTTTTGAAAACCTCTGTTCAGTAACTGGCATATGAAATAAAGGTAGGGGAAATTCGAGGAACCAACCATACTACCTCGAAAGCATTCGAAAGAAAATTGTAAGCATCCTTACTAATGAGCCGGTTCTAGTAATATACGACCCACAACACCCTATAGAATTTCACACTGATGCTAGAGCTCGATCGGATTTGGTGCCATGCTCTTACATCGTATCAATAATCAACTTCACGTTCTAGAATATTTCAACAAAATAACTTCCGCCGCCAAATCTAGATATCACTCGTATGGGCTCGAAACATTGGCAGTATTTGCGTCCGTTAAACGTGCAAACGTCGTGCAAAACTAATGTTTGTTTTGATCATGGCGTGTGTGACATTTGATTGTGTAACTCTAATGATGAAACTGTTGAAAGAGACAGTATTGGTGCTTGAATGGTTGATATGAAAAGCTGGAGGTGTTCCTCAAGAGTTGAATATTGACTATGAAGATTGTAGATCGCCAAAGAGTCTGGTAGAAAGTAAAAGTTATCCGTCTAGGAAAGACGATGGTTATCCGTCTAGGAGTGACGATGGTTATCCGTTTTAGAGGAAATATGATTATCCGGCTTAGAGAAATGATGGTTATCCGTTCTATAGGAACGATGGATTAAATTTATGTAAATTATCCGTCCAAGTGAGACGAAGGTTATCCGTCCTAGTGAGACGAAGGTTATCCGTCCAAGTGAGACGATGATTGAATTAATAAATTAAGTTTGAAATTTTGGTTACAAGAAATGAAAAATTAACTGACGAAAGATTATGAGTAAAATAATGAAATATTGATTAAAGTTTGAAATATGATTATGTTAACATTAAGAATAAGTGTTAACAGTTTTTATGAAAGAAATATTGAACTGAATATTTTGTCAAATGTTGAGTATACAAGGACGTGTAATTTGTCAGAATGGCCGTGTCGTAGAATAGGCTTGTTCGCCCATTGTATCCATTCTACAATAAGAGCTAAGTATGACCACTAACCATACAACGCATAGACACGCCATCTAGTGCACCGCTTTTCAGCCCATCAAAAGTGAGCTCTGACGCCCCATCGCCGAATTCGCTTCACTTTTAAGTTCGGGTAACGAATATATTTGACAGCGAAATCATTGAGCTGCGAGAGCTTGTTCGGCGATTGCCGAAGCAAGAAGCTCTTTCTGTATAACTGTGTATGCTTATTCTCTGATCTCTTCTCTCTTATATATTTTCTTCTCCGCTCTCTTCTCCCTCAAATATATCCCTCACCAGCAGCTGAGAAGAAAAATTGTTATTAGCTGGATGAGCTTCATTTTTTTCTCTTGCGAGAGTAGAGTATACCAAACTGTTCAAACGGTTTGTCATGCTCATGCAAGAGCATTAAAAACAAAAATCGATTTTCAATTTTAAAATTGTATCTTTTACATCTTTAAAGTTAGAGACTCCAAGTCTGGTATTCATTTTAATAGGCCCATTATTAAACTTTGATTTTTGTTAAATTTTGGATGACATGCCCCTTCGCCACAAATTTTAAAAACACATATTTCAAATACTAGAGACTTTTTTTTGCAAATACCAAATGCCATAATCACACTGTGAAAATTTGATAAGGAAAGTCCAGCTGAAAAAGTTATTAAACATTTAATTTCTCATATCATCGCCCAAGCGCACTCGCTGCTCAGTTAGCAGAGCGCGTGCTCATATTACGTCCGTGTGCGTGCGTATGTTTATTTATTTATTTATATAAAGAAATTGACTACATTCGTGAGTCAAATTATAAAATTACAAAATTAAAATTATAAACAGAAACAGGAAAAAGAAAAAGCCTAATACTAACAATATATAACAATGATATAACCAACCCGATGGGGGTGTTTTATTTGCCGGACCGACGAGCTATGCCCCAAATCACAGCCAGATATGGTTAGTGATATCATTGAAACTAAGCAAGATAGAAGAAGTTAAAAAAAGTTTATAAAAATGTAAGAAAAAATAAAAATCTTAAAAAGTAAAATACGATAAGAGAAATCACTACACAAGTAAGGAGAATTGCATAGGTGCATTCTCACAACTGTGGTGTGTGTGTGATTTCTCTGAAATATGCTAAAAGAGAAGATTTTATTAAGGAAAGAGAGAGTTCAGAACTAAATACATGAAAATAAGTATTGTACTTAGTACATAGAACACGAAACGCGCTGTACAAGGAATAGTTACAGTTACATAAACCAATTCTTTTCCAATTTTAATTTCTGAAATTAATGGAAATGCTATTATGGTTTCTAATATTTCTCCTGTCTCTCTTTTATCCGCTATGCGTACGTTGAAATCGTCGTTCTCTCCGGGTTCGGTTGGTATTCCTATTTGTGTGATTAAAGAACGCAGTGCTTCTTTGTGGTCACCTTTATTAAAACTGTTTAATTTGTCTCTTGATACCTCGGTATTTCCTTCAATTTGGAAAGAATCATTTATTATTCCTCTGTATAAAAAAGGAGGAAGATCTGATATTTCAAATTACAGAGGCATTGCCAAGCTTTCTGCTATTCCGAAGTTATTTGAAAAAATTATAACTTCTAATTTACAGCACTTTTGTAATTCCATTATTTCACCATCGCAGCATGATTTTATTCAGAATCGATCAACCTCCACGAACTTATTAGAATTTTCCCTAGTCAATGAAAGCTTTTTAAAGAAAATGCAAACAGATGTTATATACACTGATTTCAGAAAGGCATTTGACTCTGTTCAGCATGACATCTTGCTTCAAAAGCTTGACAAATTGGGATTTTCTCCTAAACTTCTGTTTTGGATTGCTTCCTATTTAAAGGGTAGAACCCAAAGAGTTCTGTTGAGAACATCTATTTCGAAGGTCATATTTGTCTCTTCGGGTGTTCCTCAGGGTAGTCACTTGGGCCCTCTACTTTTGTCCCTCTTTATATATGACCTTCACAGCTGTATTTCTTACTCTAGGATATTCATGTATGCATATGATGTAAAACTCTGCCTCTCATACAAGAACTTAATAGATCATCTACGCCTACAGGATGATCTAATTTCCTTTCAAAATTGGTGTAAAGCTAAACAGTTGCATCTAAATTGTTCTAAGTGTATGACAATGACTTTCTGTCGTACCACTCCATTTTTTGCTGATTACACAATCAACAATGTGTCCTTACAACGTATTTCTACAATCAAAGATCTCGGTGTGCTTTTTGACTGTAAACTTAGATTCAATACCCATATTCTAACCATCGTTAATGAAGCCAAAAGTGTACTTGGTTTTATTAAACGATGGTCTAAAGAGTTTAATGATCCGTTTGTCACTAAACTTCTTTTTGTCTCGCAGGTACGCCCTATTTAAGAATATTGTTCTATTATATGGTCGCCACAGCAGAAATTGTATCAGGACCGTATTGAATCGGTTCAGAAGCAATTTCTTCTTTTTGCCGTGCGCAATCTAAACTGGGATGGTAACCTTCGTCTATCATAATAGGCTTCTTCTTTTGAATCTTCCATCGTTAATCAATCGTGGAATAGTCTTGGGTATTACTTTTCTACATAAGTTGATTAACGGTAGTATTGATTCGCCTTCTCTTCTATTTCAAGTCAACTTCCTAGTTCCTTCCCGTGCTTCTCGTCACTTTTGTCCTCTTTATTTACCTATATGTAACTGTAACTATTCCTCGTACAGTGCGTTTCGTGTTCTATGTACTAAGTACAATACTTATTTTCATGTATTTAGTTCTGAACTCTCTCTTTCCTTAATAAAATCTTCTGCTTTAGCATATTTCAGAGAAATCACATACACACCCCAGTAGTGAAAATGCACCTATGCAATTCTCCTTACTTGTGTAGTGATTTGTCTTATCGTATTTTACTTTTTAAGATTTTTATTTTTATACCCTGAACCCATTAAAAATGGGTAATCAGGGTATAATGGTTTTGTTGCAGCCCAAATGTATGTAACAGGCAGAAGGAGGCGTGGCAGACCCCATAAAGTATATATATTCTTGATCAGGACGACAAGCCGAGTCGATTGAGCCCTGTCCGTCTGTCTGTCTGTCCGTCTGTCCGTATGTTTGAACGCGTGGATCTCAGAACTTATAATAGCTAGAGACTTGAACTTTTTCGTGTATATCACGCGCAGGTCGAGTTTGTTTTAGAAATTCGATAACTCTTCTCGTTCTTTTTTTATCGATTAAAAACGAAATCGATTTTCAGTTTTAAAATTATATCTTCTACATCTTTATAGTTAGAGACTCCAAATCTTGTATTTAGCTTAGCTTAGCTTTATACAATTTTGATTTTTGTTAAATTTTGGATGCCACGCCCCCTTCTCCCAAATTTTCAAACCACTTATTTCAAATACTACAGACTTGTGCTTTTGCACATACACGCATATGAATGATATAATTACGCTGCGCAAGTTTGATTAAGAAAGTCGATCTACAAAAAAAGTTATTAAACATTTAATTTTCCATAACACGCACATATTGGCGCAGCGCAGTCGCTGAGTAAACTGCGCAGTTAGCAGAGCGTATGCGTGTGCGTGTGTATTTATGCGTTGCTTGCAATATACATACATATGTATGTACACATGTACATACTGTATATATTTACATATATATAAAATAAGAGTAACATTGATATAACTTAAATAAAGTCAATATAATATACATATGAATAGATGAAATGCATTATGTTATTAAACGAAACGTTTACCAAACGTTTACGTACACACGCGCGTGGCAACAGCAGCACAAGCATCTAGAAAATTCGAAGAATTCATAACAACAACAACAAAGACAAATTGGGGATGAATTTTCAGCAGAAGTTCAGCAGCTCAGTAGCAGTAGCTCAGTAGCTCAATAACTTTATTTAGGAATTCGCTATCTCACTCTTATGTACTGCAACGGCTGTGTTGGTAGAAGCGATGATCGCCGACATAAAGTCTCGGGTTCGATTCTCTAAGCTGACGTCAAAACTTTTTTTATGCAAGTTACTTAATCTTTTTTGTTTTTTTTTTTAATTTTTTAATTTAATTTACAATTATATATAAACTTTGAAGTGCATTTAAAGCCGCGGATAGGCGGGGTTCCGGGTATTTCCTAGTCGGGCACCTCCGACTAGAGTTTCCTTACTTGTTTCTTATATTTTTATAAACTTTTTTTAACTTCTTCTATCTTGCTTAGTTTCAATGATATCACTAACCATATCTGGCTGTGATTTGGGGCATAGCTCGTCGGTCCGGCAAATAAAACACCCCCATCGGGTTGGTGATATCATTGCTATATATTGTTAGTATTAGTCTTTTTCTTTTTCCTGTTCTGTTCATAATTTTTAATTTTGTAATTTTATAATTTGACTCACGAATGTAGTCAATTTTTTTTATATAAATAGATAAATAAATTTTAACAATAAGATTATACCCTGATTTCCCATTTTCAATGGGTTCAGGGTATAAAAAAAAGTGACTTGCATACAATAAAGTTTTAATGACAGCTTAGAGAATCGAACCGGCGACCGCCACTTCTACCATCACCGGTGTTGCACTTCTTGCGTGTGAGATAGCGAATTCCCAAGTTAAGTTATTGAGCTATTGAGCTACTGCTGCTGAACTACTGCTACTGAGCTGCTGAATTTCTGCTGAAAATTCATTCCCAATTTTTCTTTGTTGGTGTTATGAAGCCTTAGAATACAACTTGCGCTGCGTAATTATATCTTTCATATGTCTGTATGTGCAAATGCACTCGTCTTTAGTAGTTGAAATAGATTATTTGCACATATTGGCGAAAGAGGCGTCGCATTCAAAATTTAACAAAAATCGAAATTGTATAAGGGTCCCATTAAACTAAATACAAGATTTGGGGTCTCTAACTATAAAGATGTAGAAGATATAATTTAAAAACTAAAAATCGACTTTCGTTTTTAATCGATAAAAAAAAACGAGAAGAGTTATCGAATGTCTAAAACCAGCTCGATCTGCGCGTCATATTCATCTATAAGAAAATTCAAGTCTATAGCTCTTATATGTTTTGAGATCGATGCACTCGAACATACGGACAGACGGACAGGGCTTAATCGACACGACTTGTCGTCCTGATCAAGAATATATACTCTTTATGGGATCTGTTACGCCTCCTTCTTCCTGTTACATACATCTCGGCCGCAACAAAATTATTATACCTTGATTACCCATTTTTAATGGGTTCAGGGTATAACAAGTAAGGAAGCTCTAGTCGAGAACGCTCGACTAGGAGATACCGTGAACCATTAAAATAACCGATATTGGAAGCATGCTATATTATATTACATATATATTGCAAGCAACATATACAGACACATACGTACGCACCAATAATGAGCACGCGTTCTTCTAACTGAGCAGCGAGTGCGCTGGGTCTGCAATATGCCCAGGAAATGGAAAATTAAATGCTTAATAACTTTGGTTGTAGATGGACTTTCTTAATCACAGTGTGATTATATCATTCATTTGTCCGCACTCACTACACCTATCTGAATTTGAAGTCTCCAGCTTTAATGGTACAATGTGTAGTGGTAATGTGTAATGGTACAGTAATAGTCAATTAAACGAACGACTCTCAAATTTCAGATATTTAGCTTTTATGGCTTACGAAATCGCTGCATTCATACAGACGGACGGACGGACAGATATCGGCTCAGCCGTCGAGCTGATCAAGAATATATATACTTTATGGGGTCTGCGTCTTTCAGCCTGCTGCAGAATACTCACTCACTCCAGGCCTTTACAAAATACCATAATATTGGCATATTGCAACATAAAAGCAGTTCTTGAGTAAGCTGCGGAGTTAGCTTAGGCGTACTTATTCGCATAACTCTTCGTATACCAAACAAATTTTCTTATTGTGTTTAGTTATCTCTAGCACTTACTACAAGGCGTTTATGTAAATGATTCTTTTATACTCATGCGCGGAGTGAAAAATATTGGTATATATTGATTTTTTGTCCGCCTTACTACATTTTCGTCAGTCCGATAACGTTAGCATTTTTTTAGTGTAATCGTCAAAAAATTTTAATTACCTAACCTTAAGCCCATTCGGTGGACTGATGAAAAATTATATGGCTACACTTACAGGGGGCGTGACAAAAAAAAAACACCGCTATAAACTAACAATTTAAGAACTTTGTTATTTTTGACATATTTTATTGATTTGCCAAATATTACACATACACATATATATAGGTAACAATATTTTTGTGAAAACTATGTAACAATACTACCGACACCGAAGTATTCATTCACTCCGCAGCACCCAGTTCCAAAGCTTTTAAGATATGAATTTATCGATTTGACTTGCCCCAAATTTCAAAATATTTTGTACTTAGTGTCATGTGTATTTAATACAATTTTTTTTTTATATATACCAATTTTTGTATTCATTAAGTAACATATAACTTAGCCAATTGACAAATGAGCTTGACTGCACCGCGAGCATTTTCCTATATTCTAAGTGTAATAACCCCGTATTCAAGTAAATACAATTAATAGATATTTAGTTTTTACAAAATATAAATAAATTAATTCACGCGTTTTTTTATATGTTGAGCCGCGCTCGCGGTTAAGAACCAAATAAGAAGGGAATAATAATTAGAAAACTCGTTCACAAAAGCTCATTCAGTGGCTTGTGTCGCAGAGCTTTCTGTGTGTTGATCGAATTCCACAGAAACCTCTTTCTCACGGGTTTTCACATCCTTCCATTGTTTTTGAGCTTCACTTTCAGTCCTCGTCCTGAGCTTCGACTCCAGTTTCCCGCGCTTGCGGCGTTTGCCTAGATGTGTCCGTGTCCTGAATACGATTGGTTGTCGCTGCAGCTCCATAGGTACCTGTAACTGGAATATTTTTTAAATGACTCATATCTCTTGTTAGTGTTTTGCCTCCTCCTTGCACTTGGACTATATTCCCTTTTCTGATGATTACCACGCACACGGTTGTATCAAACAATTTTGCCTCCGGGTTGGATAGTGATAGTGACGATAGTGATATGTTTTGTTAAGGCCTGTAGATACTACAATCTCACAGGTGTAGCTTTCCATTTATACACACGAGCATAGTGTCAGGGCATTCCTGGCACTTCCGAGCATGCCATACTGCGTTCATCATGGTCTTCTGCTTCACATCGGCTACACACGACATCTGCCTTGTATTTTCTTTGTGTCTGAACCGTGAGTGAGTTTCTTTACGATGTCGGCGGGTTGAACATTGCCTCTGAGTGCTCGTTCATTTGTTCTTTAACCATACACATATTTATTATCTCCTCCAGCTTGAGCTCCGATTCCAATAGGTTCTTTTTCAACGTAGCCCAGGCGTCAATCTATGCAGATTTCCTCGATTCCGATATTGGTGCCCTCAAACAAGCACTGGCTTGTTGTCTTAGCTGTAACAAGAACTCGGCGAAACACTCACCTTGACGGGGCACCATGCTAAGAAACATGTACCTTACGAATACTGCGCAACGTTGTGTTGAAAAATATTCATTAAATTTATCCACGAGAGTAATACGTCATTTTCCTTATTCGCATCGCATGGCACTAACGCGCCTGGAAGACCTCTTTAATTAAACTTATTTAAATGAAACTTCTTCTGTGTCCACACAAGTATTAAATGATCGTAGCCATATCTCCCATTAGCTGCGCCACAACGATTTTGTTATGTTCCCGAACAGAAATTGTTTAATTTCAGCCATTCTGCTGATGTGCATACACTTACACTTTTTGTGCCCAGCTTCAGATTTTTATACCCTGAGCCCATTGAAAATGGGAAATCAGGGTATAATGTTTTTGTAAAAATGTATGTAACATGCAGAAGGAGACATCGCAGACCCCATATAGTAAATATATTCTTGATCAGCTCGACGAGCTGAGTCGATATAGACCTATCCGTCTGTCCGTCCCTCCGTCCGTCCGTCTGTATGAACGCCCTGATCTCGTAAACCACAAAAGCCATTTTTGACATGAATACCATATGCAGTACAAGTTGGTTTTTATTCGATAACTCATCCCGTTTCCGAATTATTGATACATTTCCATAAATTTGCTTTCATTTATGTGACCTATTATAGCTAGGGACTTCAAATTTTTTGTGCAGATAGGTGTAGTGAATGCGGGCATATTGCAGTTTTTGGATTTTGGATGCCACGCCCCCTTCGCCCACAATTTGTAAAATACTAGAAACTTGTGCTTTGGCAAATACACACATATGAATGCTATAATCACAGTGTTTGACTAAGAAACTCCACCTAAAAAAAAGTTATTAAACATTTAATTTCCCATATCATAGTCCTATTGCAGCCCACGCGCAGTCGCTGATCGGTTAGCAGAGCGCGTGCTCATATTACGTTCGTGTGCGTGCGTATGTGTTGCTTACAATATATATGTCAAATAATCATAGCATGCTTCCAATATCGGCTATTCGAAGGGTTCAGGGTATCTCTTAGTCGAGCAGCCTCGACTAGAGCTTCCTTACTTGTTTTTCAGATGATTTAGCTTACACAGCCACGCTGTGCCGAACTTCTGGTATTTTCCCGATAATTTCGATTGATCAGTTTGTATGATCGTATGCTTTGCCTTGTTCGGCTGATTTATTTTTATATCCTGAACCCATTAGAAATAGGTTATCAGGCTATAATGGATTTGTTGCGGCCGAAATGTATGTAACAGGCAGAAGGAGACGTAACAGATCCCATAAAGTATATATATTCTTGATCAGGACGACAAGTCGAGTCGATTGAGTCCTGTCCGTCCGTCTGTCGGTCTGTTTGAACACGTCGATCTCAGAACTTATCATAGCTAGAGACTTAAATTTTTATACTCATTCACAAAGTGCAATGAGTATATTGGGTTTGTGCAATGTCCTTCTTGCTGTCCGTCCGTCAGTCTGTCCGTCTGTCCGTATGAGCGCAAACCATTTCTATGCTATTGTAGCTAGAGACTTGAAATTTTGAATATATACTCGTGTATACTGTCGTCAGATAAAGTGTCAAGATTTTCCCGATACGCCAACCAGGGGGTGGCAAATTGGAAAATGAGTTTTCCCCTTTGTCAGAAATATTACTTGTAGCAGTCCTACAGAGTTGAGATTTGAAATGTGTGCTCGCGTTGAATAAGCTATGGCGGATATATCTACGCCCCTTGGGGACGTGGCAAATCGGGTGAAACTGTATCTTCTACAGTTTTAGAGCTAGAACAACCAAATTTGGCACGTGAGTAACTGTTATGATCCTATTAAGATGATAGCTTAAATGGGTCACATAAATGAAAATGAATTTATTGAAGTTTATCAATAATTCGGAAACGGGATGAATTATCGAAAAAAAAACTCGCACTGCGTATGGTATTCACGAGTATATATCAAATTTCAGATCTCAAGCTTTTGTGGATTACGACATCAGCGCGTTCATAGGACGGACAGGGCTATATCGACTCGTCAAGCTGATCAAGAATATATATACTTTATGGGGTCTGCGATGTCTCCTTATGCCTGTTACATACATTTTAGCAAAAACAGTATACCCTGATTTCCCACTTTCAATGGGTTCAGGATATAAAAAAGGAAATAATCAATAATATGCAAATAATGTGTAAATACAAAATCAAATTAAAGAACAGAAAAAATAAAAAGTACAGAGCGCAAACAAAAATTCGTCTTTCTCTCACAAACTCAGAACTGTCTCTGAAACAGTTAAATATTAAAAAATATAACATTGATCATAAGAGTATTAATATTAATATTTATTTACTATCGAAATAGTCTATAAGAAATAAGTATGCCTGTACGTATAGTTTTTATGGTAAGTGTACATATGCAGTTAATAAATTTTGCTTTTTCATAGTTTATTTTAGTGTTATTTTGAAAAAAAAAATTAATAAATAAAATATGGAAGTGCCTATTTAATTAAAAACATAGTTAGAAGAAAAACTACGTTTAAAATTATATTATATAAAACATTATCTATCATAGTTTAGTTAATATCCAAAAGTTCTCAATTTATATATTATATTGTACGAATTAAGGTGTGATCCAGTGAAAGTAGAAATAATGTATTTTTGCTAATTGGCTACAATGTTAAAACATAAAATTTTTAAGATTTCCGATTTAGGATTACTGATGCAAGGTTCTATGCTAAATACATCATTCAGCTTTCAAATTGAATACAATTTATTTTTTATCTTAATAATACTCAGATATATCCAGTAAAATCAAAATCAAAATCTGCTGAAAACTGTTGTTTGTAGTCTATTCTTTAAATACAAGACTTGTTATGGCTAGACAAGCCTATACTTGGCGCCAGCCACCATATCCCGGCGATCAAAGCGACAGCCAATGGCTAGAACCAAACATGATCGTTTTATGTCAGAATGGGAATACCGATTCAGCAATTGGTCCGCTTTTGCAAACGTTGTACGAACCAATTGGCAGGAGGCTGATTGGGGCTGTATTTGTACACGAGACGATGCGAGAAGAACTGATCAAAAAGGTGCGCGATCGGATGACTGTTATGCATCGACAGGTGAAGAACCATGCTCTCTATGCCAAGGCACTACTTCGTGCCGAGTGTCTTGGCGCCGAGCTGATTGCCATGATGAAACCTGATGACATTGGCTTCAAATACAGCATGGTCGAGGGTTCGCCGATTGTCGTATGCGATTTTAACCAAAGCTACTTCAGCACCAATCACCCCAGCACAGTGGTTACCCTGCACACTTTTCGCCACACCGAGGAGTTGGGCGAGCTAGTTGCCAAGGAGAAACTGCCATTTGACAGCGCTTCAATTTGGTGCCCCAAAATGGCAACTGCCTACGAAATGGCCCTGATTCTCGATGTACCAATTATTTGTATCAACTGTGTCAATGTAAGTTTATTGCCCATTGCTGAAAAGTATAAGGATGTGGAGCCTCATTCAATGCTCATGGGCGATCACCATTACGAGGTAGTAATTCAAAAGCAACGAAGTAAAATCATTGTCTTTCCAGCAGCAGTTCAATTGTTCACCAAGTCGCAGAAACTGTAAAGCTTCAAACAATCCACTATGCTAATCATTTGTGCATTTTGATATATTTACCTCTGTTACTTAAGTAGAAATTACTATTACCATTAATTAATTAAATTACTGATCAGCAATGTTATACAATCTTTTCAACACTAACAACAAATTCTGTAGGTTAAACTTCATCGTGTTATTTTTGTAGAAGAGACAACATTTTATCTATTTGGTTCCTATGGAGACCAATATGTGTGACGTCAACTAAGTACTGAGCTCCAGCATTACGCTTGGGGCCTGCATGGCGGATTCAGATGTTGGAAGCAACACATACACACACATACATATGCGCACTGACTTAATAATGAACATGCGGTATGCTAACTGCGCTGCGCTTGCGCTTGGGCTGCAAGATGGATTTTCTTAGTCAATTTAAAATACGTGTTTTGCTAATTTGGTGCGCAGGAGGCGTGGCATCCATCCAAAAGCTAAAGTCTGTATTCACAGTATCTACAAAGTAAATTTGAAGTCTCTAGCTATAATGGTACACATAAATCAAAGTCAATTTATCGTAATTTATTGACAATTAGAAAGCGGAAAACAGAACAAGTAAGGAAACTCTAGTCTGAGGTGCCCGATTAGGAAATACCCTAAGCCCCGCATATTAGCGATTTTGAATGCAGTTCACATTTTGCATAGAGTTATATAATTTTAGATTTAATTAAAAAAAACAAGTAAAAACGTTGCAGTCGGGCGCTACCGACTGTGAAATACTCATTCACACCGCAAGCTCCCAGTTCCATAACATTCCAAGAAACCAATTTACCAATTTGCCACAGCCCTAATTACATACCCCTAAATTTTGTATTTAGTGTCATGTGTATTTAATACAATTTTGGTTTTTGATATACACAAATCTTATAATTCAGTTAAAAATATAATTAATATGCTGAAAATTTCATTAAAATCCGTTGAGTAACACAGAAGTTATTCAACAAAACGTTTAGGCAATGTGCTGCACAGCTCCACAGCGAACATTTTCTTATGTTCTAAAAAATAACAAATACAATAGAATTCAGCGTGAATCATATGCTCATTAAGTTACTTGGTTACTATGAGGTTCACTGGCGTTGCTTATAGAAGTGATGCACGCCGATAATGGAACCATTGGTTGTTCCAGCCTCGGATGAAGTCGGTATTTTATACACATTTTATTTATAATTATTATTGGTTTGACAAGCACAGTGGTGGCGTCGTGGTAGAGATGACGAATTTTGTCTCGTGCAAATAAGCGGAGGTTTGAGTCTCGGATTTTCTTTGTCGGCTTTTCTTTTATTTCTTTATTTTGATACCCTGAACCCATTAAAAATGGGAAATCAAGGTATAATGTTTTTGTGAAAACGTATGTAACAGGCAGACGGAGGTATCGCAGAACCCATAAAATATATATATTCTTGATCAGCTCGACGAGCTGAGTCGAACTAGCCCTGTTCGTCTGTCCGTTCGCCCGTCCGTCCGTCTGTATGAACGCCTTGATATCGTAAGCCACAAAAGCTAGAGATCTGAAAATTGACATGTATACTCGTGAATACAATACGCAGTTGGTACAAGTTGGTTTTTTTATTTCGATAACTCATCCCGTTTCCGAATTATAGATAAACTTCAATAAATTTGCTTTCAATGATGTGTACCATTAAAGCTAGAGACTTCAAATTTTTTGTGCAGGTAAGTGTAGTGAATGCGGACATTTTGTAGTTTTTGGATTTTGGATGCCAGGTCCCCTTCGCCCACAATTTGCAAAACCCGTATATCAAATACTAGAGACTTGGCAAATATACACATATGAATGCAATAATCACACTTTGAAAATTTGATTCCGAAAGTCCATCTAGAAATAAGTTATAAATTTTTAAATTTTTTTAATTTCCCATATCATAGTCATATTGCAGCCCACGCGCATTCGCTGCTCAGTTAGAAAAGCGCGTGCTGCTCATATTACGTTCGTGTGCGTGCGTATGTGTGTGTATGTGTGGCTTGCAATATATATGTAAAATAATCATAGCATGCTTCCAATATCCGCTATTCAAAGGGTTCAGGGTATCTCTTAGTCGAACAGTCTCGAATAGAGGTTCCTTACTTGTTTTGTTCTAAAATATATTTTTTTTACATTTATAATATTTAGCAACTCAATTAATATGGTAAAAGCCCAAAAGTCAATAAATTGTGTGTTTAAAGCTAAAAAATAGTGGCTTAATTCTATTTGCCACGCCCCCAGTGGGCGGAGACATATCATTTTTGGCCAGTCCATGACAGGGGTGTAGGACAACGTAACTGTGAACTTTGAACACTTACACTCAAAAAATGCGAAAGTTACAGAGTATTTTTGATTATATCACGCCTCAAAAAGGGCGTAAAAATAATTTTTGGCTGATCGATAGAGGAGGTCACCACCAAAACTGTAGGAGCTATAAACTCGTGAGGTTTGCCATGCCCCCTGTGGGCGTAGATACATTCGCCATAGCTTATTGAACTTGGGACGTTAATACAAGTATATATATACCAAGTCTCAAGTTTCTAGCATCAATAGTGTTCAAAATATAACAGAAGATGCAAAATTGATATATATTCAGATTTGCCCCACTCCCGGTGGGCGTGGATACATAACTTTTGGTCGATCTTTATAGGATCATAACAGTTACTCACGTGATTTGGTTGTAGCTCGAAAACTGTAGAAGATACAGTTTCACCCGATTTGCCACGCCAAAATAGGTGTAGATATATGCGCCATAGCTTCTTCAACTTGGGATGTGAACGCGAGTATACATTTCAATTCTCAAATCTCTAGGACTGACACAAATAGTGTTTCTGAGATACAGGAAAATTCATTTTCCAATTTGTCACGCCCCTAGTGGGCGTATTGGGAGAAGCTTGACACTTTATCGGACGAGAGTATACACGAGTATATATTCCAAATTTCAAGTCTCTAGCTTCAATTGCATAGAAATGGTTTTCATACGGACAGGTGACGGATATTCTACAAAACCAATACACTCCTTTCACTTTGTGAATGTACATACATACATATGTATATAACAATAACACCATATGTAGCAATAACAATAACACCATAATAGCAGACTAAATATATATTGTCTTCAAAGCTTTAGAGCTGTACCAACATGTGTTGGATGGCTAATTTTTTTTGGCTTATCGAATATATTAATAACCGATTGAAAAACGATATTGGCGCCAAGATTTACATTAAACTTGAATTAATCGTATCTAAATCACCTGTTTCGTGCACTGTGCAGCGCCCATATAGACACTGGCTTACAACTTACTTCCAACTTACAAATTGAGACCTTGAATATACTAAAGCTAAACTAGTAAAACTAAACTTGTGAAAATTAATGTAATAGGCAAAAGGAGACGTCGCAGACGCTATAAAGTGTATACATACATACATACATATATTCTTAATCAGCTCGAGGAGCTGAGTCGATATAGCCCTGGTCGCCTGTCCGTCCATCCGTCTTTCCGTCTGTATGAATGCAGCGATTTCGTAAACCACAAAAGCTAGAGATCTGTAATTTCACAGGTATACTCGTAAATACCATACGCAGTACGGTTTTTTTTATACCCTGAACCCATTAAAGCCCTGTCCGTCTGTCTGTCCGTATGTTTGAACGCGTGGATCTCAGAACCTATAAAAGCTAGCGACTTAAATTTTTTTATAGATTCGTGTATATCACGCGCAGGTCTAGTTTGTTTTAGAAAATCCATTTTTCGTTTTAAAATTATTTCTTTTACATTTTTGTTAAATTTTGGATGCCACACCCCCTTCACCCAAATTTTCAAAACACTTATTTCAAGTAGTAGAGACTTGTACTTTTGCACATACACGCATATGAATGATATAATTACGCTGCGCAAGTTTGGTTAAGAAAGTCCCATAACATGCACATATTGGCGCAGCGCAGTCGCTGAGTTGCGCAGTTAGCAGAGCGTATGTGTGTGCGTGTGTATGTATGCGTTGCTTGCAATATACATACATACATATATACATTCTGTATATATTTACATACATATGTACATATGTATATGGCGTAGTTTCATTCATTTCATGTGGCTGGTCTGCCATATTAACACACAAATTTTGGGAGTGAAGCGAATCCCAACTTACGAGCACAACGGTCTCAATGTTGACCGATCTGCATTTACTCATGACGCATCGATTTTATACTTCTCTGTGCACGCGCAAGCTGGGTTACACTGGGCGACAGCGCGACCACGCCATCGCCTCATTCTTACGGTATATAGGCGCCAGACGTCGTAGTCAAATCTGCGTCGCACTCAAATGCTAAGAATGATTTTTACCGTAACCAAATTTACTACGCAGATGCGCCTTGCAAGCACAGTGGTCATACTTAGCTCTTATTGTGGAATCGGTACAATGGGCGAACAAGCCTATTCTACGACACGGCCATTCTGACAAATTACACGTCCTCGTGTACTCAACATTTGACAAAATATTCAATTCAACATTTCTTTCATAAAAACTTAACATTTTTTCTTAATGTTAACATAATCATATTTCAAACTTTAATCAATATTTCATTATTTTACTCATAATCTTTCGTCAGTTAATTTTTGATTTCTTGTAACCAAAATTTCAAACTTAATTTATTAATTCAATCATCGTCTCACTTGGACGGATAACCTTCGTCTCACTGGGACGGATAATTTACATAAATTTAATCCATCGTTCCTATTGAACGGATAACCATCGTTTCTCTAAGCTGGATAATCATCTTTCCTCTAAAACGGATAACCATCGTCTCTCCTAGACGGATAACCATCGTCCCTCCTAGACGGATAACCATCGTCTTTCCTAGATGGATAACTTTTACTTTCTACCAGACTCTTTGGCGATCTATAATCTTCATAGTCAATATTCAACTCTTGAGGAACACCTCCAGCTTTTCATATCAACCATTCAAGCACCAATAATGTCTCTTTCAACAGTTTCAACATTAGAGTTACACAATCAAGTGTCACACACGCCATGATCAAAACAAACATTAGTTTTGCACTTGTGTTTGCATTATTATATAACCAAGTATTCTGCCATTTTTTTTGGCCAGCCATACAACACATTTTTTCATCCTGATTGGAGAAGTTCACTCTCTTTCGTGACTTCAAGATTCTCAATATTTTCATTTTCACTGTCTTTACAGTCTGCAATTGTATTATCAATCTCAACAATATTATTATAATCATCACACACATTCAGCTCCTTGGACACTTGCCCTTGATGTAGCTAAAACATTCTTTTCAGCCTGTGCTCTTACGTTTGGCAGATCAACCTCATTTTCAATGTCACTAGGTGGAAGTACATGTCACCTTTTCCAATAGCATTTCTAACGGACTCGCCTACGTTACATGGTTAGTTGTAAAATTGATTGCCAACTGCACCTCTCCTAACACATCTTGCCAAGACTGAGTTCCAGTTTAAGCCGCTGTTAATAAATTCTTTGGAGTGCTTGTCATGCGTTCTACTTGACCATTCGAAAGTTCGGAGCACGACTGTTTTACACTTTTTCTGTATTTTTCGAAACAACATCCCTTTTCTTAGATCATATGTTTTAATTATATCGTCTAACAGCTCGTTGAAATTCCGCTTATCAATGTCAACAATATATGGGTCCAGTTGCTGTTCGGCCAACAGAAAATTGCTTGATATTTTAGCTATGTTAACTCGCCTTTCAGGTATTTTATCCAAAACCAACGATGGTGTTGGAGGAACTGGGTTTCTAGATAGAAAATCTACGTGTGACATACGTTTCCCTTCTCTATATTGTATTGTGAAATTAAATGATTGTAAAGAACACCACCAAAGGCGAACTCTAGGAGTTAGGTCTATTTTAGTGCGTGATGCCTTCAATGAGTTGCAATCAGTATAAACCTCAAATTCTCTACCAAGTAAATAGTGGTGAAAATGTTTAATTGTCGCAAATACTGCCAATGTTTCGAGCTCATACGAGTGATATCTAGATTCAGCGGCAGAAGTTATTTTGTTCAAATATTCTAGAACGTGAAGTTGATTATTGATACGCTGTAAGAGCATGGCACCAAATCCGATCGAGCTAGCATCAGTGTGAAATTCTATAGGGTGTTGTGGGTCGTATATTACTAGAACCGGCTCATTAGTAAGGATGCTTACAATTTTCTTTCGAATGCTTTCGAGGTAGTATGGTTGGTTCCTCGAATTTCCCCTACCTTTATTTCATATGCCAGTTACTGAACAGAGGTTTTCAAAAACTGCATTTGGCGCATTTTTTTTAATCCGAACGGCATAGTTAAGAATTCATTCTGGCCATCAGGAGTAACAAACTCAGTATATTCTATGGAATCGGGGTGAATTGGGATCTGGTGAAAGCCACTTGCCATGTCCAGACAAGTGAAGTAATTCGCAACCTAGCAATCTGGTCATTTATTAACGGCAAAGGATACCTGTCTGCCATCGTATTAGAATTCAGCTCTCTGTAATCGACACAAAGGCGATCTATACTATTTTTATACCCTGTACCCATTGAAATGGGATATCAGGGTATAATGTTTTTGTGAAAATGTATGTAACATGCAGAAGGAGACGTCGCAGACCCCATAAAGTATTTATATTCTTGATCAGCTCGACGAGCTGTCCGTCCGTCTGTAGGAACGCGCTGATCTCGTAAACCACAAAAGCGATCTGAAATTTGACATGTATACTCGTGAATACCATACGCAGGACAAGTTTATTTTGTTTTTTTCGATAACTCATCTCGTTTCCGAATTATCGAAAAATTTCGATAAATTTGCTTTCATTTATGTGACGCATTAAAGCTAGAGACTTCAAATTTTTTGTGCAGATAGGTGTAGTGAATGTGGACATTTTATAGTGTTTGGATTTTGGATGCCACGCCCTTCGCCCACAATTTTCAAAACACGGATATCACATACTAGAGACTTGTGCTTTGGCAAATAGACACATATGAATGCCATGCGTATTTGATTAAGAAAGTTCACCTAGATAAAAAGTTATTAAACATTTAATTTCCCATATCATAGGCATATTACAGCCCAAGCGCAGTCGCTGGTCAGTTAGCAGAGCGCGTGCTCATATTACGTTCGTGTGCGTGCGTATGTGTGTGTATGTGTTGCTTGCAATATATATGTAAAATAATCATAGCATGCATCCAATATCGGCTATTCAAAGGGTTCAGGGTATCTCTTAGTCGAGCAGTCGCGACCACAGCTTCCTTACTTGTTTTTCTTTCAATTTAATTTAAAATTTTGTAATTCTGTGCAAACTGTGAAGTGTATTTAAAATCTCCGATAGGCGGGGTTTGCGGTATACCTCCGTACTTGTTTTTAATTTAATTTAATTTATTTGCAGCTTTTTGTCTAATACTCGCATTTATCGTAAACCTTAACTTATTTGCGGGCAAGTAGGCCAGTAATAACATCTAATATGATATTACTATGTTTATCATTATTAAATTGGGGTTTTGATAAATATAAATTCGCCGACAGTCCAGGGGATGCAGTCTTTTAAGTCTTCTTGTGCTGTTGTTAGTACCCAGATTGGGTGCGCAGAAAGTCTGTCCGCGTATCTGGAGCTGTGTCACCCATTAAGTTCTGCTACTGTAAAGCTTCTTAAGTCCCTATGCAGCACAGAATTTCGAAGTACCAATTGGCACCTGTCCATCTGCGCTTTGTTCTGTGAAATTTGTAGTCTATTTACAAATATCCTCGCCGCAGAGCCCCATAGAGGTATTCCGTACGTAAATACAGGCACTACAATAGTCTAATATATGGTGGCTTTGCTGTTAAGCGACAGTTTTCTGGAGCCTTTTGGCATCCAGTCCAGTATTGCCACCTTTGCTTTGCACCTTTTGGTCATCACGCTGATATGAGGTTTAAAGGTCAGTCTTCTATCAAACGTGACTCCCAGGTAATTTACCTTAGTGGCACCTGGGATTTGCGATCCCAGTGACACCTCAGTACAATCTCCTCGTCTTGTGGCAAATGTGGTGCGCACGGAATTTTGTGCGTTGATGGTGATGCATCACCTTTTAGCCCAGCAGAGGCAGAGACGTCTTGCGCAGATGTATCTCGCGAAAGAATAGCGGTGTCATCAGCGTATGTCATGATAAGGGTGGTATTGGACTAAGGCGTTGGCTTGTCTCCTGTGAACAATGTGTATAGCGTTGGGCCAAGAACACTACCCTGTGGTATTGCAGCTCGAACCGGTCTGTCCGTTTAGATAGCCTGCCCCTTAGACACATGGAATGTCCTTGCACTCAAATAGGAGGATAACAGCGTGAAAAATCGGTCTTATAGGGCTGTCCGCAATTTCTGCAGCAGTCCAAGGTGCCATACGCGATCAAAAGCCTGTTAGACGTCCCAAAAGACGGCGGAGCAAACATGGCGTTGCACAGCACTATTAGATAGTCTACGGTCGAGTCTGGCAGTGATCTTAGTACTCTGCCATCAATCAGAACATGTCCGGGGATTTTTTTAATCTTCATACCCTGATTTGATCATGAACCTCTTCCATTGTGCATGGTGTGATCTGGACGTCTACGGGGAGATGTGAGCGGACGATGTCCTAAGTTTCGTAAATGTCTGCGGGATCTGCGGTTATAACCGGTGTAAACTGATATTGTAGGTTGTGGGCAACGGTTTCAGCCTGTGGTTCGTCTCCCATGAGTCAGATGCCTGAAGTGCAGCGTATGGGGTGTTGACGTATCGGCTGCCTCTTTATTTTTCGCGGATATTTCCACAGCTAGAACTCTGCATTTACTGGTGACTCGGCTTGCTTCAGTGCATTGCTAATGCGCCAGTGCATCGATCATCATTTGGGGTAGGAAGACAGCCAATTGTTAAGTCTTATTGCTCAGACCATTGGCGCTCCAGGTGCCCACTCGTAGAGCCATTATTTTCAACTAAGCTTGGTTGTGAGTGCCATTAAGCTTAACATGAGGTTAGCTTGTTGGCTTTGCAGTTGTCACGTTACATTAAGCTCGGCGGTAATTGCATCAAACTGACACTGTTGCTGTTGCAGTATCTGAGCGAATAATGTATCATTTTAATGATTGCTGGATTGAGATTTTTGCCTCGAATAGCATCCGCATACGATATGCAGGAGTAATAATGATCGAGCCGGAGTTGTTCCTCGAAGGTCGCTTTGTTTCTGCATTGGGTGGTTGATCTGGATTGTGTTTTTGCACTGGAGTTTGCATCTTGAGCAGCCGCTTATATGCTAAGGAGTCCTGGTAGTTAGCAGGATGCTATAACTCACAGTGAACGCAAGTGGGTGGTTGGTCCCTTTACCTCGAACAATCCTTGGAAACGTGTTTGCCAGCGCATCTAACACACCTGGAAGCTTTGTGACAGTCGCGTTGAGTATGGCCAAATTCTTGACAGCAATGGCATTGCGTGAGATCGTTGAACTTTCGCGGCAGCTCAACAGTGTAACGTTGTCTGTAGAGAATTCTAATGTCTAGAATTTGCTTGTTATTGAGAACCTGAACTACGTCGACAAAGAATATGTTAAGCGCGGAACGGTCAATAGTTACTTTGTGGCCTTTTCCTGCCAGCTCTTCTTTTAACTTATAGATGTCGGTGCTCGAATGTAGTCCTTTGATGCAGACTCTATTCGGGTTGTCCTCCTTGAGCTGATAGCAGTAGAAATTCAGTTTCAATTCTGAAAAAAGGCTTACCACTGCGCGATAGTCATCACTGCTTATTGTTAAGACTCATTTAACCTTGGCTTTGTAACATACGATTTTGGGTCGATTGCTCTGTCGATAATTTCACTTAACTTTGTTACCGATTTGACGCCTGGACATCAATTAGAAGGCGGTAAAGGCTTTGCTTGCTGACGCTGTTGGAGTTTCGCAGGAGTCATTTTCGTCTTTTTCAAGGAGTGCAAAACGATTTTCTGATGCAAAGTTTTTATACTCATTCACAAAGTGAACTGAGTATATTGGGATTGAGCAATGTCCGTCTTGCTGTCCGTCCGTCTGTCCGCATGAACGCAAACCATTTCTATGCTATTGAAGCTAGCGACTTGAAATTTGGAATATATACTCGTGTATACTATCGTCAGATAAAGTGTCAACATTTTCCCGATACGTCCACTAGGGACGTGGCAAATTGGAAAATGCATTTTCCTGTATGTCAGAAATACTACTTGTAGCAGTCCTACAGAGTTGAGATTTGAAATGTATGCTCGCGTTGACATTCCAAGTTGAATAAGCTATGGCGGATATCTACGCCCATTGGGGGCGTGGCAGGTCGCGTGTAACTGTATCTCCTACAGTTTTAGAGACAACCAAATTTGGTACGTGAGTAACTGTTATGATCCTATAAAGATGGACAACAAAATTATATGACTGGGGACGTGACAAATCGAATCGGAATATATATCAATTTTGCATATATATCAATTTTGCATCTTCTGTTATATTTTGAACCCTATTGATACTAGAAACTTAAGAGTTATTACATATACTTGTATTAACGTCTCAAGTTCAAAAAGCTATGGCGGATATATCTACGCCCAAAGGGGGCATAGCAAACCGTACGAGCTCATAGCTACATTTATAGTGCTAGAAGCTTCAAAATTCTATTGGTAGGTTGCTGGAGACCTCCTCTATCGATCAGCCAAAAATTATTTTTAAGCCCTTTTTGGGTCGTGACCTATTTAAAAATACCCTGTAATTTTCACATTGCTTGAGTGTAAGCGTCCAAAGTTCACAGTTACGTTGTCCTACACCCCTGTCATGGACTGGCCAAAAATTATATGTCTGCACCCACTGGGGGCTTGGCAAATAGAATTATTTTTTTGCTTTAAACACACTATTTATTGACTTTTACCACCTTAATTGAGTTGCTAAATATAATAAATGTAAAAAATATATTTTAGAACAAAAAAATAAAGAAATAAAAGAAAAGCCGACATAGAAAATTCGAGCTTCGAACCTCCGCCTACCTGCGCGAGTCGAAATTCGTCATCTCTACCACGACGCCACCACTGTGCTTGTCAAACCAATAATAATTATAAATAAAATGTGTATAAAATACCGACGCATCCGAGGCGCGAGAACCAAGGTTGCCACGATCGGCGCGCGTCGCTTCTACTCGCTACTGAAGCTCATAGTAAACAAGTAACTTAATGAGCATATGATTTACGCTGAATACTATTGTATTTGTTATTTCCTAGAACATATGTAAGAAAATGTTCGCTGTGCAGCTGTGCAGCACTTTTGTCAATTGCCTAAACGTTTTGTTGAATAACTTCTGTGTTACTCAACGGATTTTAATGAAATTTTCAGCATATTAATTATATTTTTAACTGAATTATAAGATTTGTGTATATCAAAAACCAAAATTGTATTAAATACACATGACACTAAATACAAAATTTAGGGGTATGTAATTAGGGGTGTGGCAAATTGGTAAATTGGTTTCTTGGAATGTTATGGAACTGGGAGCTTGCGGTGTGAATGAGTATTTCGCAGTCGGTTGCGCCCGACTGCAACGCTTTTACTTGTTTCACTTTGTGAATGAGTATAAAAAGGGTATTTTTCTGAATGACAATTTAAAAATTTGTTCTTTTTCTTGATCTCTTCCAACCATTATGACATCAACGCAAATTCAATTCGGGTAAAATTCCCCAAAATTTAGAGCCACTCCTTCATTAGAACAGATTTACCGTATTCTTTCGTAAAATTCCGTGGTCAGAGATATTCTTTTAGAGAAAATGGCGATATTGGTGGGAGAACGAATTATTCTGTCCAGAGATCATCAATAATTATAATTTGACTGGCTCCCTTAATTAAAACCATGTTCTTGAAGACCGTCAACACTGACGAACGAGAGAAGTGGGAAATGCTGAACGCGGTGCGGAAGATTGGTCAGGAAGTCGAAAAGAATTATTAAAAAGACCTTTAGAAGAAACCATTTAAAAATTAAAAAAAAAAAAACATTTAAGTGCCATAGTGCTCGATGGAACTCATTTACTTCAGAAGCAACCAGTAAGGAAGCTCTAGTGGAGACCGCTCGACTTGAAGATACCCTGAACCCTTCGAATAGCAGATATTGGAAGCATGCTATGATTGCTTTACATATATATTGCAAGCAATACATACACAAGAGAGAGTTCTGAGTTTGTGAGCGTAAGACGCGTTTTTTGTTTGCGCTCCGTACTTTTAAATATTTCTGTTCTTTAATTTGTTGTAAATTTATACATTATTTGTGTATTGGTGATTATTGCATTTTTAGTTTTGATACTGCCGTGATTTTTGCTTCTAAACATTGTGTTTTTTATTTTATTTACAATAGTTTTGTGAGCGTCGGTGTATATATAAATTGCAATTTTCGTTTTAGTATTTCTATTCTTTCGTTGTTCTTATTTGCTTTTCTGTTCTTTTTTTTTTAAACGCGTTAGTGTGTGTGTTCGCTGTCGCTTGTTCACGCTCAGCTTTTTACACGGGTTAGTGTGTGTGTTCGCTGTCGCATCGCTCACGCTTAGCTTAGCGTTTTGTTTTTGTTTCTTGCGAAATTTATTGCGTTTGTAGTGCAGCTCTCTCCCGCTCTATTTTCTGTTTCTTCATCTACTTTTTATTCTTTTGATCTTTGTAGTAGCTGAGTGTTGTTGTTTGTGATTTTTGTTTCTCTCAATCACAGTTAATCAACTCTTTGTTTTTTATCTTTTTTTTTTTTGCTATCTAAATCTGTTTGTATTTTTGTTTTGATTATCTCCCCTACTTGCCAATATGATATGCTGTAAGAAATCCTGTACATTTCGGCAAGTCACTGATTCTGCACAAATGCAATTTGTTGGGTGCTGGTTGTGCGAGAATCTAATGAACATTAAATGTGCTGGCATCTCGGGGCGTGACTGTGATAGAGTCATGGCTGCTCCCAAAAGTGGGTGTGGTGGATTACGCTAGTCTTGCCCGGATTGTTTGGAAAAACAATTAAGTTTTTCCAAGATGTATAATTCTGTGCGGGTTCAGTATTCAAATCTGAGCAAATTTTCAAAACAGCTTGAAGAGGAACTAAAAGCTGGAGAAGAAATATTGTGTCAGTATAAGTTTGATTCTACGCTGAATACAGTGATTAGTCCATCACTGATAGTTCCCCCCTCCATTCAATTATCGTCTCCTATCTTATCAACCCCTTGTCAAGAATTATCAATTCCAATAACTGATGATTCTGTTGAAATATCTGGGTCTAGTGTCAGCACAGACATTCAAAGGCCACTACTAAAAAAAGTAAAGTTTCTCCGAGTGTTGCTCAATCTAAAAACAACATTCAGACACCGTCTCCTACACCGTCTCCTACTCCTATATTACCCCATTTATCTGTTGTGTCTCCTCGAAAGCAAGTTTTCTTATCTAGGCTTTCATCAGATACGACATGTGAGGCTGTGTCTGCTTTTATTGAAAGTAAAATTTCATCTAAAGTATTTATAACGAAGTTTAATTTTGCGACTCCTCGTGAAATTGCTTCGTTTAAAGTCAATGTCCCAATATGTGATCCAAACTTTTGGCCACCTCATGTTGTTGTACATGAATTCAAACCTAAGACTCGGAATAGAATTTCTCCAGTATCTTTAAATCCCGTTTCGGCTCAACCTTCATCTGAGGCTGTATCAAAAAACTAAGTTTCTTTCCATCTTTTCCGCAGCTATCTATTATTTATCAAAATGTTCGAGGCCTTAATTCTAAATTAAAAAATCTATTTCTGCATAGCTGTAGTGTCCAATCTGAACTTATAGCCCTCACTGAAACGTGGTTAAGCCAAAATGTTTATAATAGTGAGGTTTTTTCAAATAATTTCACTATATATAGACTTGATCGCGCGTCTCGTAGAGGGGGTGGTGTTTTAATAGCTGTTAAATCCCATTTCCTCTCTGAATCTTTTACATTCTCATCAATTCACAATGTTGAGATTATTGGAGTTAATATGACTCTTCTGTCTTGTTCCCTATACGTTACTTGTTCATATATCCCCCCCTCTTCCGATTTACAAGTTTATAGTCATCATATATCTTGTATTAAAGAAATATATGAATATGTTCAAGATAATGACTTATTTCTTGTGTTGGGTGATTTTAATATACCTAACACTTCTTGGGCCTCATTTCCTAATTCGAATTATCTTATTCCAACAATTGATCATTATTTTTTTGATGAATTGTTTAATCTTTCTATGTATCAGATGAACTCAATTTCTAATCATTTAAATCGTTCTCTTGTTTTTGTTTTTACTAATGATGACGCCAGCATTAATGTTTTAAGATCATCCCCCTTTTGTATACCTGAGGATTTGTATCATCCAACATTAGAGGTTTTAATACCTATTTACTGTCCACCAATTTTTACGCGCTCATCATCTAAAAGCGTCGTTGTTTTAATAAATGTAATTTTGTTTTGCTTAATGATCTCATTAATGCAACAGATTGGGCTCCTTTATATGAGGCAGTTGATGTAAACTTAGCAGTTTCAACATTCTACAATACTTTAAATGCTATTCTAGACAAGTGTGTTCCTATGTGTCTTCCCAAATCGCTTTCTAATAAACCTCCCTGGTTCACTTCGACTCTTTCAACTCTAAAAAATTTTAAATCTAAATGTTTTAAAAAGTTCAAAAAGTCGGGTTCGGTCGTTGATTGGTCTAAATACTCCTTAGCTAAAGCCAATTTCAATATTTTAAACTCTCATTGTTATGAGAATTACCTTATACGCTGTAAAAGGCAGTTTGCTCGTGATCCCAAAAGATTTTATTCATTTGTAAATTTGAAGCGTAAATCTTCTGGGTTTCCATCCTCGTTTTTCCTAGGTTGTGACAGTACTTGCAATGATCAAGATACCTCAGATCTATTTTCTGAAACCAATTCTTTTCCAATTTTAAATTCTGAAATTAATGGAAATGCTATTATGGTTTCTAATATTTCTCCTGTCTCTCTTTTATCCGCTATGCGTACGTTGAAATCGTCGTTCTCTCCGGGGGCGGATGGTATTCCTAGTTGTGTGATTAAAGAATGCAGTGCTTCTTTGTGGTCACCTTTATTAAAACTGTTTAATTTGTCTCTTGATACCTCGGTATTTCCTTCAATTTGGAAAGAATCATTTATCATGCCTCTGTATAAAAAAGGAGGAAGATCTGATATTTCAAATTACAGAGGCATTGCCAAGCTTTCTGCTATTCCGAAGTTATTTGAAAAAAATTATAACTTCTAATTTACAGCACTTTTGTAAATCCATTATTTTACCATCGCAGCATGGTTTTGTTCAGAATCGATCAACCTCGACGAACCTATTAGAATTTTCATCCCTAGTCAATGAAAGCTTTTTAAAGAAAATGCAAACAGATGTTATATACACTGATTTCAGTAAGGCATTTGACTCTGTTCAGCATGACATCTTGCTTCAAAAGCTTGACCAATTGGGATTTTCTCCTAAACTTCTGTTTTGGATTGCTTCCCATTTAAAGGGTAGAACCCAATGAGTTCTGTTTAGAACATGTATTTCGAAGGTCATATTTGTCTCTTCGGGTGTTCCTCAGAGTAGTCACTTGGGCCCTCTACTTTTGTCCCTCTTTATAAATGACCTTCACAGCTGTATTTCTTACTCTAGGATATTTATGTATGCAGATGATGTAAAACTCTGTCTCTCATACAAGAACTCAATAGATCATCTACGCCTACAGGATGATCTAATATCCTTTCAAAATTGGTGTAAAGCTAATCAGTTGCATCTAAATTGTTCTAAGTGTATGACAATGACTTTCTGTTGTACCACTCCATTTTTTGCTGATTACACAATCAACAATGTGTCCTTGCAACGTATTTGTACAATCAAAGATCTCGGTGTGCTCTTTGACTGTAAACTTAGATTCAATACCCATATTCTAACCATCGTTAATGAAGCCAAAAGTGTACTTGGTTTTATTAAACGATGGTCTAAAGAGTTTAATGATCCGTTTGTCACTAAACTTCTTTTTGTTTCGCTGGTACGTCCTATTTTAGAATATTGTTCTATTATATGGTCGCCACAGCAGAAATTGTATCACGACCGTGTTGAATCGGTTCAGAAGCAATTTCTTCTTTTTGCCTTGCGCAATCTAAACTGGGATGGTAACCTTCGTCTACCGTCTTATCGTAGTAGGCTTCTTCTTTTGGATCTTCCATCGTTAATCAATCGTAGAATAGTCTTGGGTATTACTTTTCTACATAAGTTGATTAACGGTAGTATTGATTCGCCTCCTCTTCTATTTCAAGTCAACTTCCTAGTTCCTTCACGTGCTTCTCGTCACTTCTGTCCTCTTTATTTACCTATATGTAACTGTAACTATTCCTTGTACAGTGCGTTTCGTGTTCTATGTACTAAGTACAATACTTATTTTCATGTATTTAGTTCTGAACTCTCTTTCCTTAATAAAATCTTCTCTTTTAGCATATTTCAGAGAAATCACACACACACCCCAGTTGTGAGAATGCGCCTATGCAATTCTCCTTACTTGTGTAGTGATTTCTCTTATCGTATTTTACTTTTTAAGATTTTTATTTTTTCTTATATTTTTATAAACTTTTTTTAACTTCTTCTATCTTGCTTAGTTTCAATGATATCACTAACCATATCTGGCTGTGATTTGGGGCATAGCTCGTCGGTCCGGCAAATAAAATACCCCCATCGGGTTGGTGATATCATTGTTATATATTGTTAGTATTAAGCTTTTTCTTTTTCCTGTTCTGTTTATAAATTTTAATTTTGTAATTTTATAATTTGACTCACGAATGTAGTCAGTTTTCTTTATATAAAATAAAATAAACAAGTAAGGAAGCTCTAGTCGAGACTGCTCGACTAAGAAATACCCTGAACCCTTCGAATAGCCGATATTGCAAGCACGCTATGATTATTTTACATACATATGTATATATTGCAAGCAACACATACACACACATAGGCACGCACACGAACGTAATATGAGCACGCGCTCTGCTAACTGAGCAGCGCTCGGGCTGCAATATGGCTATGATATGCAAAATTAAATGTTTAATAACTTTTTTTCTAGATGGACTTTCTTAATGAAATTTTCACAGTGTGTTTATGGCATTCATATGTGTGTATTTGCTAAAGCACAAGTCTCTAGTATTTTAAATACGGGTGGGCGCAGGGGGCGTGGCATCCAAAATCCAAAAACTGCAAAATGTCCGCATTCACTACACCTATATTCACAGTAAATTTGAAGTCTCTAGCTTTAATGGGTCACTTAATTGAAAGTCAATTTATCGAAACTTATCGATAATTCGGGAACGGGATGAGTTATCGAAAAAATAAAACAAACTCGTATAGCGTATGGTATTAACGAGTACACATGTCAAATTTCAGATCTCTAGCTTCTGTGGTTTACGAGATCAGCGCGTTCATACAGACGGACGGACGGACGGACAGACGGACAGGGCTTAATCGACTCAGCTCGTCGAGCTGATCAAGAATATATATACTTTATGGGGTCTGCGATGTCTCCTTCTGCCTGTTACATACATTTTCACAAAAACATTATACCCTAATTTCCCATTTACAATGGGTTCAAGGTATAAAAATAAATAAAATAAAATATGAATGCCATAATCACACTGTGAAAATTTGATTAAGAAAATCCATCTAGAAAAAAAGTTAGTAAACATTTAATTTCCCATGTCATAGGCATATTGCACGCCACGCGCAGTCGCTGCTCAGTTAGCAGAGCGCGTGCTCATATTACGTCCGTGTGCGTGCGTATGTGTGTGTGTTGCTTTTAATATACTAACATACATGTATGTATGTATTTGTAAAATAAGAATGTTTTTGAATTTCGACGCAACAGAGGGTTCTTCTAGTCGAATAGTCATGATTAAAGCATTTACTTGTTTTCGTATAAATATATTGCAATATACATATATAAAATAATCATAGCATGCTTCCAATATCGGCTATTCGAAGGGTTCAGGGTATATCCTAGTCGAGAAGTCTCGACTAGAACTTCCTTACATGTTTTAAATTTTATTTTAAATTGTCTAAATCTATGCAAGCAGTAAAGTGCATTTACAAATTTACCACAAGCCCTGTGGGCGTAGATATACCCGCAATAAATTCTGATCATGGGATTCTAATACGAGAATATTTAAGAAATATCAAGTCTCTAAGTTAGAGAGACTCTAACATCAAAATATCATAGAATTTGCAAAATTGCTATGTATCCAATTTGCTATATCCGATTTGCCACTCCCCAGTGGGTATACAGTTTTTTTTGTTGATATTTATAGAATCGTAACATTTAATTTTAAATTAAATTTAAAAAAAATAAATATATATGTATATATAAGTAACTTGCATAAACAAAATTTTGACGGCAGCTTAGAGAATCGAACCCGGGTCTTTATGTCCGCGATCGTCGCTTCTATCAACTCCGCCGTTGCACCACATGAGTGTAAGATAGCAAATTCCTAAGTAAAGTTATTGAGCTACTGAGCTACTACTACTGAGGTGCTGAACTTCTGCTTAAAATTCATCCCCAATTTGTCTTTGTTGTTGTTGTTATGAATTCTTCGAATTTTCTAGATGCTTGTGCTGCTGTTGCCACGCGCGTGTGTACGTAAACGTTTGGTAAACGTTTCGTTTAATGACATAATGCATTTCATCTATTCATATGTACATTATATTGACTTTATTTAAGTTGTATCAACGTTACTCTTATTTTATATATATGTAAATATATACAGTATGTACATGTGTACATACATATGTATGTATATTGCAAGCAACGCATACATACACACGTACACGCATACGCTCTGCTAACTGCGCGTGTTATGGGAAACTAAATGCTTAATAACTTTTTTTGTAGATGGACTTTCTTAATCAAACTTGCGCAGCGTAATTATATCATTCATATGCGTGTATGTGCAAAAGCACAAGTCTGTAGTATTTGAAATAAGTGGTTTGAAAATTTGGGTGAAGGGGGCGTGGCATCCAAAATTTAACAAAAATCAAAATTGTATAAAATTGGAGTCTCTAACTATCAAGATTTAGAAGATATAATTTTAAAACTGAATATCGATTTCGTTTTTAATCGATAAAAAAAGAACGAGAAGAGTTATCGAATTTCTAAAACAAACTGCGCGTTATATACACGAATCTATAAAAAAAAAGTTCAAGTCTCTAGCTATTATAGGTTCTGAGATCCACGCGTTCAAACATACGGACAGACGGACGGACGGATAGACGGACAGACAGACAGACGGACAGGGCTCAATCGACTCGGCTTGTCGTCCTGATCAAGAATATATATACTTTATGGGGTCTGGCACGCCTCCTTCTGACTGTTACATACATTTGGGCTGCAACAAAACCATTATACCCTGATTACCCATTTTTAATGGGTTCAGCGTATAAAAATGGTTCAGATCGCCTTTGTGTCGATTACAGAGAGCTAAATTCTAATACGATAGCAGACAGGTATCCTTTGCCGTTAATAAATGACCAGATTGCGAGGTGCGAATTACTTCACTTGTCTGGACATGAAAGTGGCTTTCACCAGATCCTAATTTACCCCGATTCCATAGAATATACTGCGTTTGTTACTCCTGATGGCCAGTATGAATTCTTAACTATGCCGTTCGGATTAAAAAAAATGCGCCAAATGTAGTTTTTGAAAACCTCTGTTCAGTAACTGGCATATGAAATAAAGGTAGGGGAAATTCGAGGAACCAACCATACTACCTCGAAAGCATTCGAAAGAAAATTGTAAGCATCCTTACTAATGAGCCGGTTCTAGTAATATACGACCCACAACACCCTATAGAATTTCACACTGATGCTAGCTCGATCGGATTTTGTCCCATGCTCTTACATCGTATCAATAATCAACTTCACGTTCTAGAATATTTCAACAAAATAACTTCCGCCGCCAAATCTGGATATCACTCGTATGGGCTCGAAACATTGGCAGTATTTGCGTCCGTTAAACGTGCAAACGTCGTGCAAAACTAATGTTTGTTTTGATCATGGCGTGTGTGACATTTGATTGTGTAACTCTAATGTTGAAACTGTTGAAAGAGACAGTATTGGTGCTTGAATGGTTGATATGAAAAGCTGGAGGTGTTCCTCAAGAGTTGAATATTGACTATGAAGATTGTAGATCGCCAAAGAGTCTGGTAGAAAGTAAAAGTTATCCGTCTAGGAAAGACGATGGTTATCCGTCTAGGAGTGACGATGGTTATCCGTTTTAGAGGAAATATGATTATCCGGCTTAGAGAAATGATGGTTATCCGTTCTATAGGAACGATGGATTAAATTTATATAAATTATCCGTCCAAGTGAGACGAAGGTTATCCGTCCTAGTGAGACGAAGGTTATCCGTCCAAGTGAGACGATGATTGAATTAATAAATTAAGTTTGAAATTTTGGTTACAAGAAATGAAAAATTAACTGACGAAAGATTATGAGTAAAATAATGAAATATTGATTAAAGTTTGAAATATGATTATGTTAACATTAAGAATAAGTGTTAACAGTTTTTATGAAAGAAATATTGAACTGAATATTTTGTCAAATGTTGAGTATACAAGGACGTGTAATTTGTCAGAATGGCCGTGTCGTAGAATAGGCTTGTTCGCCCATTGTATCCATTCTACAATAAGAGCTAAGTATGACCACTAACCATACAACGCATAGACACGCCATCTAGTGCACCGCTTTTCAGGCCATCAAAAGTGAGCTCTGACGCCCCATCGCCGAATTCGCTTCACTTTTAAGTTCGGGTAACGAATATATTTGACAGCGAAATCATTGAGCTGCGAGAGCTTGTTCGGCGATTGCCGAAGCAAGAAGCTCTTTCTGTATAACTGTGTATGCTTATTCTCTGATCTCTTCTCTCTTATATATTTTCTTCTCCGCTCTCTTCTCCCTCAAATATATCCCTCACCAGCAGCTGAGAAGAAAAATTGTTATTAGCTGGATGAGCTTCTTTTTTTTCTCTTGCGAGAGTAGAGTATACCAAACTGTTCAAACGGTTTGTCATGCTCATGCAAGAGCATTAAAAACAAAAATCGATTTTCAATTTTAAAATTGTATCTTTTACATCTTTAAAGTTAGAGACTCCAAGTCTGGTATTCATTTTAATAAGCCCATTATTAAACTTTGATTTTTGTTCAATTTTGGATGACATGCCCCTTCGCCACAAATTTTAAAAACACATATTTCAAATACTAGAGACTTTTTTTTGCAAATACCAAATGCCATAATCACACTGTGAAAATTTGATAAGGAAAGTCCAGCTGAAAAAGTTATTAAACATTTAATTTCTCATATCATCGCCCAAGCGCACTCGCTGCTCAGTTAGCAGAGCGCGTGCTCATATTACGTCCGTGTGCGTGCGTATGTTTATTTATTTATTTATATAAAGAAATTGACAACATTCGTGAGTCAAATTATAAAATTACAAAATTAAAATTATAAACAGAAACAGGAAAAAGAAAAAGCCTAATACTAACAATATATAACAATGATATCACCAACCCGATGGGGGTGTTTTATTTGCCGGACCGACGAGCTATGCCCCAAATCACAGCCAGATATGGTTAGTGATATCATTGAAACTAAGCAAGATAGAAGAAGTTAAAAAAAGTTTATAAAAATGTAAGAAAAAATAAAAATCTTAAAATGTAAAATACGATAAGAGAAATCACTACACAAGTAAGGAGAATTGCATAGGTGCATTCTCACAACTGTGGTGTGTGTGTGATTTCTCTGAAATATGCTAAAAGAGAAGATTTTATTAAGGAAAGAGAGAGTTCAGAACTAAATACATGAAAATAAGTATTGTACTTAGTACATAGAACACGAAAAGCGCTGTACAAGGAATAGTTACAGTTACATATAGGTAAATAAAGAGGACAGAAGTGACGAGAAGCACGGGAAGGAACTAGGAAGTTGACTTGAAATAGAAGAGAAGGCGAATCAATACTACCGTTAATTAACTTATGTAGAAAAGTAATACCCAAGACTATTCTACGATTGATTAACGATGGAAGATTCAAAAGAAGAAGCCTACTATGATAAGACGGTAGACGAAGGTTACCATCCCAGTTTAGATTGCGCACAGCAAAAAGAAGAACCGATTCAATACGGTCCTGATACAATTTCTGCTTTGGCGACCATATAATAGAACAATATTCTAAAATAGGGCGTACCTGCGAGACAAAAAGAAGTTTAGTGATAAACGGATCATTAAACTCTTTAGACCATCGTTTAATAAAACCAAGTACACTTTTAGCTTCATTAATGATGGTTAGGATATGGGTATTAAATCTAAGTTTACAGTCAAAGAGCACACCGAGATCTTTGATTGTAGAAATACGTTGCAAGGACACATTGTTGATTGTGTAATCAGCAAAAAATGGAGTGGTACGACAGAAAGTCATTGTCATACACTTAGAACAATTTAGATGCAACTGATTAGCTTTACACCAATTTTGAAAGGAAATTAGATCATCCTGTAGGCGTAGATGATCTATTGAGTTCTTGTATGAGAGACAGAGTTTTACATCATCTGCATACATAAATATCCTAGAGTAAGAAATACAGCTGTGAAGGTCATATATAAAGAGGGACAAAAGTAGAGGGCCCAAGTGACTACCCTGAGGAACACCCGAAGAGACAAATATGACCTTCGAAATAGATGTTCTCAACAGAACTCTTTGGGTTCTACCCTTTAAATGGGAAGCAATCCAAAACAGAAGTTTAGGAGAAAATCCCAATTTGTCAAGCTTTTGAAGCAAGATGTCATGCTGAACAGAGTCAAATGCCTTACTGAAATCAGTGTATATAACATCTGTTTGCATTTTCTTTAAAAAGCTTTCATTGACTATGGATGCAAATTCTAATAAGTTCGTCGAGGTTGATCGATTCTGAACAAAACCATGCTGCGATGGTAAAATAATGGATTTACAAAAGAGCTGTAAATTAGAAGTTATAATTTTTTCAAATAACTTCGGAATAGCAGAAAGCTTGGCAATGCCTCTGTAATTTGAAATATCAGATCTTCCTCCTTTTTTATACAGAGGAATAAGAAATGATTCTTTCCAAATTGAAGGAAATACCGAGGTATCAAGAGACAAATTAAACAGTTTTAATAAAGGTGACCACAAAGAAGCACTGCATTCTTTAATCACATAACTAGGAATACCATCCGAACCCGGAGAGAACGACGATTTCAACGTACGAATAGCGGATAAAAGAGAGACAGGAGAAATATTAGAAACCATAATAGCATTTCCATTAATTTCAGAATTTAAAATTGGAATTGAATTGGTTTCTGAAATGGCAGTTGAATAAGTGGATTGGAAGAACTTTGCAAATAGATCTGAGGTATCTTGATCATTGCAAGTACTGTCACAACCTAGGAAAAACGAGGATGGAAACCCAGAAAATTTACGTTTCAAATTTACAAATGAATAAAATCTTTTGGGATCACGAGCAAACTGCCTTTTACATCGTATAAGGTAATTCTCATAACAACGAGAGTTTAAAATATTGAAATTGGCCTTAGCTAAGGAGTATTTAGACCACTCAACGACCGAACCCGACTTTTTGAACTTTTTAAATCTAAATAGATTTAAAATTTTAAAAGGTTGGAAGAGTCGAAGTGAACCAGGGAGGTTTATTAGAAAGAGATTTGGGAAGACACATAGGAACACACTTGTCTAGAATAGCATTTAAAGTATTGTAGAATGTTGAAACTGCTAAGTTTACATCAACTGCCTCATATAAAGGAGCCCAATCTGTTGCATTAATGAGATCATTAAGCAAAACAAAATTACATTTATTAAAACAACGCGGCTTTTTAGATGACGAGGGCGTAAGAATTGGTGGACAGTAAATAGGTATTAAAACCTCTAATGTTGGATGATATAAATCCTCAGGTATACAAAAGGGGGATGATCTTAAAACATTAATGCTGGCGTCATCATTAGTAAAAACAAGATCAAGAGAACGATTTAAATGATTAGAAATTGAGTTCATCTGATACATAGAAATGTTAAACAATTCATCAAAAAAATAATGATCAATTGTTGGAATAAGATTATTCGAATTGGGAGATGAGGCCCAAGAAGTGTTAGGTATATTAAAATCACCCAACACAAGAAATAAGTCATTATCGTGAACATATTCATATATTTCTTTAATACAAGATATATGATGACTATAAACTTGTAAATCGGAAGAGGGAGGGATATATGAACAAGTAACGTATAGGGAACAAGACAGAAGAGTCATATTAACTCCAATAATCTCAACATTGTGAATTGATGAGAATGTAAAAGATTCAGAGAGGAAATGGGATTTAACAGCTATTAAAACACCACCCCCTCTACGAGACGCGCGATCAAGTCTATAAATAGTGAAATTATTTGAAAAAACCTCACTAATATAAACATTTTGGCTTAACCACGTTTCAGTGAGGGCTATAAGTTCAGATTGGACACTACAGCTATGCAAAAATAGATTTTTTAATTTAGAATTAAGGCCTCGAACATTTTGATAAATAATAGATAGCTGCGGAAAAGATGGAAAGAAACTTAGTTTGTTGATACAGCCTCAGATGAAGGTTGAACCGAAACGGGATTTAAAGACACTGGAGAAATTCTATTCCGAATCTTAGGTTTGAATTCATGTACAACAACATGAGATGGCCAAAAGTTTGGATCACATATAGTATCGAAAAATTCAATTGGTATATTGATTTTAAATGAAGCACTTTCACTTTATATGAAATTTTACTTTCAATAAAAGCAGACACAGCCTCACATGTCGTAGCTGATGAAAGCATAGATAAGAAAACTTGCTTTCGGGGAGACACAACAGATAAATAGAGTAATATAGGAGTAGGAGACGGTGTCTGAATGTTGTTTTTAGATTGAGCAACACTCGGAGAAACTTTACCTTTTTTAGTAGTGGCCTTTTGAGTGTCTGTGCTGATACTAGACACAGATAGATAACAGAATCATCAGATATTGGAATTGATAATTCTTTACAAGGTGAAAATGGGGTTGATAAGTTAGGAGACGAAACTTGAATGGAGGGGGGAACTAGCAGTGATGGAGTAATCACTGTATTCAGCGGAGAATCAAAATTATACTGATACAATATTTCTTCTCCAGCTTTTAGTTCCTCTTCAAGCTCTTTTGAAAATTTGCTCAGATTTGAATACTGAACCCGCACAGAATTATAAATCTTGGAAAAACTTAATTGTTTTTCCAAACAATCCGGGCAAGACCAGCGTAATCCACCACACCCACTTTTGGGAGCAGCCATGACTCTATCACAGTCACGCCCCGAGATGCCAGCACATTTAATGTGCATTAGATTCTCGCACAACCAGCACCCAACAAATTGCATTTGTGCAGAATCAGTGAAGTGTACATGATTTCTTACAGCAAATCATATTGTAGGGGAGATAATCAAACCAAAAATACAAACAGATTTAGATAGTAAAAAAGATAAAAGATAAAAGACAAAGAGGGATTAACTGTGATTGGGAGAAATAAAAATCACAAACAACAACACTCAGCTACTACAAAGATCAAAAGAATAAACAGTTGATGAAAACAGAAAATAGAGCGGGAGAGAGCTGCACTACAAACGAAATAAATTTCGCAAGAAACAAAAATAAAACGCTAAGCTAAGCGTGAGCGATGCGACAGCGAACACACACACTAACCCGTGTAAAAAGCTGAGCGTGAACAAGCGACAGCGCACACACACTAACGCGTTTGACAAAAGAACAGAAAAGCAAATAAGAACAACGAAAGAATAGAAATACTAAAACGAAAATTGCAATTTAGATATACACCGACGCTCACAAAACTATTGTAAATAAAATAAAAAACACAATGCTTAGAAGCACAAATCACGGCAGTATTAAAACTAACAAGTAAGGAAACTCTAGTCGGAGGTGCCCGACTAAGAAATACCCTGAACCCCACCTATCCTTTAAATGCACTTCAATGTTTGTATATAATTTTAAATTAAATTAAAAAATTTAAAAAAATAATAAAGATTAAGTAACTTGCTTAAAAAAAGTTTTACGTCAGCTTAGAGAATTGAACCCGAGACCTTATGTCGGCGATCATCGCTTCTACCAACACAGCCGTTGCAATACATAAGAGTGAGATAGCGAATTCCTAAGTACAATTATTGAGCTACTGAGCTACTGCTACTGAGCTGCTGAACTTCTGCTGAAAATTCATCCCCAATTTGTCTTTGTTGTTGTTATGTATTCTTCGAATTTTCTAGATGCTTCTGCTGCTGTTACCACGTGCGTGTGTACGTAAACGTTTGGTAAACGTTTCGTTTAATAACATAATGCATTTCATCTATTCATACATATGTATATTATATTGACTTCATTTAAGTTATATCAATGTTACACTTATTTTATATACATATGTATATGTAAATATATACAGTATGTACATACATACATATGTATGTATGTATGTATATTGCAAGCAACGCATACATACACACGCACACGCATACGCTCTGCTAACTGCGCAGTTTTCTCAGCGAATGTGTTGCGCCAATATACATACATACATATGTATGTGTGCACCTTATGGGAAATTAAATGCTTAATAACTTTTTTTGTAGACCGACTTTCTCAATCAAACTTGCGCAGCGTAATTATATCATTCATATGCGTGTATGTGCAAAAGCACAAGTCTCTAGTACTTAAATACATAAGTGTTTTAAAATTTGGACGAAGAGGGTGTGACGTCCAAATCGACTCGGCTTCTCGTCCTGATCAAGAATATATATACTTTATGGGGTCTACCACGCCTCCTTCTGCCTGTTACATACATTTGGGCTACAACAAAACCATTATACCCCGATTACCCATTTTTAATGGGTTCAGGGTATAAAAATGCAATAATCACTAATATACAAATAATGTATAAATATACAACAAATTAAAGAACAGAAATAATTAAAAGTATTGAACGCAAACAAAAACACGTCTTACTCTCACAAACTCAGAACTCTCTTTGTCTATGTTGGTATAATTTTAAAATTGAAAATCGATTTTCGGTTTTAATCGATAAAAAAAAAAACGAGAAGAGTTATCAATTAAAACAAACTCGATCTGCGCGTGATATACACGAATCTATGAAAATTCCAAAATTCAAGACTCTACCTATTATAGGTTCTGAGATCGACGCTTTTAAACATACGGTTAGACAGACAGACAGACGGACAGGGCCCAATCGACTCGGCTTGTCGTCCTGATCAAGAATATATGTATATACTTTATGGGGTCTGCCACGCCTCCTTCTGCCTGTTACATACATTTGGGCTGCAACAAAACCATTTACTTTGATTAATCATTTTTAATGGGTTCAGGGTATTAAAAGGTTATTAAACATTTAATTTCCCATATCATTGCAGCCAACGCACAGTCGTTGCTCAGTTAGCAGAACGCGTGCTCATATTACGTTCGGTTGCGTGCGTATGTGTGTGTATGTATGCAAACTGTGAAGTGCATTTAAAATCCTTACTTGTTTTGTAGATGAGCTTTCTTAATAGAAATGCCCAAACACAAGTCCCTAGTATTTGAAATAAGTGTTTTGCAAATTGAAGGCGAAGGGGACATGGCATCTAAAATCCAAAAACTACACAATGTCCGCAATCACTACGTCTATCTACACAGTAAATTTGAAGTCTCTAGCTTTACTGGTACACGTAAATAAAAGTAAATTGATCAAAATTTATTCGGAAACGATGAGGATGAGTTATCGAAAAAATAACACAAGTATTTGTTGGAACTTCATCGATTTGATTCATAGTAGCGTACTTAGCGAAGCGAGTTTCGGTGCTTATGCTTCCGCGTTTCTTTCTAAACTGCCTGACAACGCCAGTGTCATTTTCTTAGCATAGCTCCGAACCACACTCGACGACAGCGTTGTAGCGCTGTCGTCCCGCTAAAACGGTACTTCTTTAAGCGACAAAAATGCAAAGGACCAATCAGAGCGCAGTTAGCGGCTGATGCAATATTACTAATATGATGAAATTAGGAAATCTGGTGAAAACCAGAATTCTCATACTCCGCAACACACATACACAGTGTGTGCATACCGTTCGCTTTGACAAATGTAAGATTCTGGTGTAAACCAGAATATCCATACACATATACACAGCCACACAGTGTGTACGTGCAGTACACAGCAACAATCACATACAGAGCGTACATACAGTACGCTCCGACATATACATGTCAAAGATCTCTAGCTTTTATAGTTTATGAGATCCTTGCGTGCACACAGACGGACAGAAGGACAGACGGATAGGGCTATATAGACTCAGCTCGTTGAGCTGACCAAGAATATACATATATACTTTATGGGGTCTGCGAAGTCTCCTTCTGTCTTGGCCCAACGCTATACACATTGTTCACAGGAGACAAGCCAACGCCTTAGTCCAATACCACCCTTATCATGACATACGCTGATGACACCGCTATTCTTTCGCGAGATACATCTGCGCAAGACGTCTCTGCCTCTGCTGGGCTAAAAGGTCATGCATCACCATCAACGCACAAAATTCCGTGCGCACCACATTTGCCACAAGACGAGGAGATTGTACTGAGGTGTCACTGGGATCGCAAATCCCAGGTGCCACTAAGGTAAATTACCTGGGAGTCACGTTTGATAGAAGACTGACCTTTAAACCTCATATCAGCGTGATGACCAAAAGGTGCAAAGCAAAGGTGGCAATACTGGACTGGATGCCAAAAGGCTCCAGAAAACTGTCGCTTAACAGCAAAGCCACCATATATTAGACTATTGTAGTGCCTGTATTTACATACGGAATACCTCTATGGGGCTCTGCGGCGAGGATATTTGTAAATATACTACAAATTTCACAGAACAAAGCGCAGATGGACAGGTGCCAATTGGTAATTCGAAATTCTGTGCTGCATAGGGACTTAAGAATCTTTACAGTAGCAGGACTTAATGGGTGACACAGCTCCAGATACGCGGACAGACTTTCTGCGCACCCAATCTGGGTACTAACAACAGCACAAGAAGACTTAAAAGACTGCATCCCCTGGACTGTCGGCGAATCTAAATCTATCAAAACCCCAATTTAATAATGATAAACATAGTAATATCATATTAGATGTACTTGCCCACAAATAAGTTAAGGTTTACGATAAATGCGCTATACAGTAATAGACAAAAAGCTGCAAATAAATTAAATTAAATTAAAAACAAGTAAGGAAACTCTAGTCGGAGGTGTACCGCAAACCCCGCCTATCGGAGATTTTAAATACACTTCACAGTTTGCCAGCAAAGCCACCATATATTAGACTATTGTAGTGCCTGTATTTACATACGGAATACCTCTAAGGGGCTCTGCGGCGAGGATATTTGTAAATAGACTACAAATTTCACAGAACAAAGCGCAGATGGACAGGTGCCATTTGGTACGTTCAAAATTCTGTGCTGCAGAGGGACTTAAAAATCTTTACAGTAGCAGAACTTAATGGGTGACACAGCTCCAGATACGCGGTTAATGATGGTTAGGATATGGGTATTGAATCTAAGTTTACAGTCAAAGAGCACCCCGAGATTTTTGATTGAACAAATACGTTGCAAGGATACATTGTTGATTATATAATCAGCAAAAAATGGAGCGGTACGACTGAAAGTCATTGTCATATACTTAGAACAATTTAGATGCAACTGATTAGCTTTACACCAATTTTGAAAGGATATTAGATCATCCTGTAGGCGTAGATGATCTATTGAGTTCTTGTATGAGAGACAGAGTTTTACGTCATCTGCATACATGAATATTCTAGAGTAAGAAATACAACTTGGAAGGTAATTTATAAAAAGGAACACCCGAAGAGACAAATATGACCTTCGAAATACATGTTCTTAACAGAACTCTTGGGGTTCTGCCCTTTAAATCGGAAGCTATCCAAGACAGAAGTTTAGGAGAAAATCCCAATTGGTCAAGCTTTTGAAGCAAGATGTCATTCTGAAAAGAGTCAAATGCCTTACTGAAATCAGTGTATATAACATCTGTTTGCATTTTATTTAAAAAGCTTTCATTGAGGAGGGATAAAAACTCTAATAAGTTCGTAGAGGTTGATCGATTCGATTATTTCCAAATTGAAGAGAATACCGAGGTATCAAGGGACAAATTAAACAGTTTTAATAAAGGTGACCACAAAGAAGCACTGCATTCTTTGATCACACAACTAGGAGAGAACGACGATTTCAACGTATGCATAGCGGATAAAAGAGAGACAGGAGAAATATTAGAAACGATAATGGCATTTACATTCATTTTAGAATTTAAAATTGGAAATGAATTGGTTTCTGAAATGGCAGTTGAGTAAGTGGATTTGAAGATATTTGCAAATAGATCTGAGGTATCTTGATCATTACAAGTTTTGTCACAACCTAGGAAAAACGAGGATGGAAACCCAGAAGAATTACGCTTCAAATTTACAAATATATATAAATATGATCATGAACGATCACGAGCAAACTGCCTTTTACAGCGTATAAGGTAATTCTCATAACAACGAGAATTTAAAATATTGAAATTGGCCTTAGCTAAGGAGTATTTAGACCAGTCAACGACCGAACCCGACTTTTTGAACTTTTTAACACATTCAGATTTAAAATTTTTTAGAGTTGAAAGAGGGAGAAGTGAACCAGGGAGGTTTATTAGAAAAAGATTTAGAAAGACACATAGGAACACACTTGTCTAGAATAGCACTTAAAGTACTATAGAATGTTGAAACTGCTAAGTTTACATCAACTGCCTCATGTAAAGGAGACCAATCTGGTGCATTAATGAGATCATTAAGCAAAACAAAATTATATTTATTAAAACAACGACGCTTTTTAGATGATAGGGGCGTAAAAATTGGTGGACAGTAACTAGCAGAACTCGCAAATAACAATTGAGTGGTTTTTTCTTTACACTCAATGTTTGAAGATAAGCGAAAAAACTCAAAAGATTTGCTCGCACTCTGAGCAAGAGAGTGTTTTTCTACTTTGCTTCGGCTTTCGCTTGAGCGATGTTGTTGAGTGCTTCGTGTTAAACTCGTTTAACGATTGTCTGTTCGGGAGTGATAAAATAATCGCTCGCGAGTTGAGACTCAGTAAGTGAGTGAATGACTGAATAAGTTAATTCAAAAAGTCGTGCAAATACTCTTTAAGGAATTTCTTTGATAGATAATATTTTTAATTTTATTTTATTTATTTATTTTTAATATTTATTTATTGCAGCTTTTGTCTTTGACTTTTCAGCGCATTTATATGTGAGCCTTAGACTATTGTGTTGGCTAGGTGCCTATTTCAGATATTAACTTATTATGTAATTAATTAATTTACGGTATCTAAGGGATGTGCTTTTTTCAGTCTTCTGCTGATTGTATTGTGGGCTAAGTTGGTTTCAAGCTGGTTTGGATGAGAAGACAGCCGGTCCGCGTACCTCGAGCTATGTCTTCCAATAATTTCGGCTATTGTCGGCACGTTTAGGTCTTTGTGTAGAGTTTGATTTCTGACGTTCCAATCAGCTCCCGTCCATCTCCGTAGAGCTCCAGAAAGGGATCGCATAATTGAAGACCACGGCCACTATGAAGCTGTAAATTGTTATTTTGCTGCTTATTGACAGCTTGCTGCCGCTTTTCAGCATCCAATAGAGCTTCCCACTTTTTGGATGTTTGGCTAATGTGCGGGCCGTATGTCACTCTTTTATTTAGTATGACTCCCAGATATTTGACTTTATTGGCTTTTGGGATTGGTTTACCTAGTGTTACTTTTGGACACTCCCCTCTTCTGATGGCAAATGTCACTTGCGTCGATTTTTGCGCATTGATGGCAATGCTCCATCGTCTAGTGCAAGAATGGAGTTCGTTTAAAAACGTGTGCAGCAAAGCAGATGCTTCTATCGGCGACTCATTCCTGCTTAGAATTGCAGTGTCGTCAGCGTACGTTGCGATGTACATTCCAGTGTTGGGACTGGCATGTCAGCGGTGTACAGGGTGTACAGAGTCGGGCCAAGTACGCTGGCCTGAGGTACGCCAGCTCTAACTCGTCGATGCGATGAGGTTGCCTGTCCTTTTGTCACTTCGAACGTTCTGCCAAAGAGGTAGCTAGAGAAGATCCTAAAGAATGAAGGGAGACTAGCTCTGATTTTCTCAAGGAGTCCAGGATGCCATACCCTGTCGAATGCCTGTTTCACATCGATGAAAACAGCACAGCAGTATTTTTTCTACTCAAATGCGCCAAGGATGTGGTGGACGACACGGTGCACTTGTTCGGGTGTGCCTTCACGGCACCACCGGCACAAATTGATGGTTTGGGATTGTTTGCCTTTATCCGAGCTCAGCCAGTACTCTACGCAGAAGTATTCGTTCAAATATTTTGCAGAGTACCGCTAGCAAGGTGATGGGTCTATAATATCCGATTTCTTTATCGGACTTTCCTGGCTTTGGAATCATCACAATCACAGCCGTTTTCTACCACACTGGAAAATGTTGGATTCGAAGGATGGCGTTGCACAGCACTACTATAAAGTTTATTGTTGAATCTTGCAGAGCCCTGAGAACTTTGCAATCAATACCGTCATGTCCTGGCGCCATTTTTGGTCTTACTGTTTTTATCCATTCGACGATTTCAGCCTTTGTGCAGGGTTCAATTGGAGTGTCTTCTTGGATAGGCCCGCTCATCGCTCTTCCCATGTCTTCTACCTCAGATCGTTCGGTGGTCAGAAGTGGTTAGAACTGCTCTTCAAGGTGTTCGGCAAATGCCTCGGCCTGGGCTTCGTCACCAACTATCCACACGGCATCCACATTTTTGCACGTATATCTTCATAGCTGTTATATGGAATCGGGGCTGTATTCTATGGAATCGGGGTAAATTAGGATCTGGTGAAAGCCACTTTCATGTCCAGACAAGTGAAGTAATTCGCACCTCGCAATCTGGTCATTTATTAACGGCAAAGGATACCTGTCTGCTATCGTATTAGAATTTAGCTCTTTGTAATCGACACAAAGGCGATCTGAACCATTTTTCTTTTTGGAAAACCAGCGTGGGACTTGCAAAGAGGAACAACTGGGTCGCATTATATTACATTCTAGTAGTTCATTCAACTTTCCTCTAACGATATCTCTTTCTTCAGCACTAAGTCTATAGGGTCGACGTTGTACAGTTTTGCTATGGTCAATCAATCGGATTTTCATTTCACCTGTAGTCATACGTGTAGATGGTGTTCCCTGGATAAGTGCAGTCAAATAATCCTCAAGTAATTTCATTAACTTATTTTTATCAGATACACACAACTCTGTATCAAGATTGGTAAGATCAACTGGATTCACATCTACTGAACAAATATTTACAGATTTGGCTTTCACGATTTCGAACTTGTTTGAAGATATAATAACATTAAATCCTTGATTAATAATTTCACGACCAATAACAATGTCGGTTTTCAAATATTTATCATGAACAACATGAAATAATATTTTAAATTAATTTTCATTTATAGTAACCTGAATTAAAATTTGTAATGTTGATATATATACCAGGATCACCAATGCCTTTTAACATGATAATATTATTAAAGCGCTTTTCGGACAACTTGTTACTCATTTTCTCTTTTATAAGTGAACAATCTGCACCGGAATCAAAAGTAATTGGATAGATCTCACCTCGCTGTATCACACTTCCTGTTGGCTCTGGCACTTAACACTGGATCACGGTCTTCTGTTGAAACAACCCCTTTTTGTTTGTTGATGCATCTTTTGAACATTGATTTGCAAAGTGTCCACACCTAAAAAAAGTAACTGACGGCTTATCCCGCTGAGGTTCTTCATTGGCTTTCTTTCTGCACTCGGCAATTTTGTGTCCTGGCTTCCCACAGAAATGACACACTATTGCTGACATTCGTCTTTTCTTGATGTCAGGTCTAGAATCGTCGTCACGGTCAGCATTACGGTGTTTTTGAAACGTTAATGCATTGAGTTCAGATTGTACATCGCTTTTAGTTTCCAACTTGAATGTAAAAACAATGCGTTGCAGTCCACTTTTGCCAAATGTGCGAGAACAACTGAAACGGTTATGTCTTCTATGTTTTTACTTTGCCAATTTGCGGTTAAATTTGTCACTAAACGACTAGCTTAAACCGCGAGGCATTCACCATTGGTTGGGCGGCTGTTTAGCAAATTTAAAAACATTGCCGACGGCGTCTAGTTGCTTTTATAACGGTGAAGAAATAATTCCTTGAACTCGTGCCACTTAATGCCGCGATATGAGATTTGGGTTAGTCACCGGGAAGCACTGCCCTCCATAACCTCGCTTAACGCCATAATCAATTTGCTTCCTTCAAGGGGATGCTCCGTTAAATTACGTCTGCGGTGATGTACCATTTCGAAGCATCGGCGTCGGCATTATCAGAAAAAATGTTGGCGAAGTGACGCTACGTACCTGCTGCTGTTCGCGTGTTGACGCTTGCATAGTTTTTACAAGCTTTGCTACAAGCTACGCCACACTCTTACGGTATATATGTAGGCGCCTGTCATATTCTACGTCGTAGACAAATTCTACATCGCAGTCAGCTGCTAAGAATGATTTTACCGTAACCAAACTCACTGCGCAGCTGCGCCTTGCAAGCATAGTGGGCATACTTAGCTCTTATTGTAGAATGGGTACAATGGGCGAATAAGCCTATTATGTGTATATACATACATATATATATATATATGTATGTAATTATATTATATATGTAAACTGTAAAGTACATTTAAAATTGCCGATATATGGGGCTTAGGGTATTGCCTAGTCGGGCACCTCCGACTAGAGTGTCCTTACTTGTTATACCCTGAACCCATTAAAAACGGGTAATGAGGGTATAATGGTTGTGTTGCAGCCCAAATGTATGTAACAGGCAGAAAGAGGCGTGGCAGACCCCATAAAGTATATATATTCTTGATCAGGACGACAAGCCGAGTCGATTGAGTCCTGTTCGTCTATCCGTCCATCCGTCTGTCCTAATGTTTGAACGCGTGGATCTCAAAACCTTTAATAGCTAGAGACTCGAATTTGTTTTATAGATTCGTGTATATTACGCGCAGGTCGAGTTTGTTTCAAAAATTCGAGAACTCTTCTCGTTTTTTGTTATCGATTAGAAACGAAAATCAATTTTCAGTTTTAAAATTATATCTTCTACATCTTTGTAGTTAGAGACTCCAAATTAATGGGACCTATATACAATTTTGATTTTTGTTAGATTTTGGATGCCAGGCCCCTTCGCCAAAATTTTTAAAACTCTTATTTCAAGTACTAGAGACGTGTACTTTTGCACATGCACGCACTTGAATGAATGAATTTCCCATAACATACACATATTGGCCCAGCGCAGTCGCTGAGCAAACTGCACAGTTAGCAGAGCGTATGCGTGTGCGTGTGTATGTCAGTTAAATTTTTATAATTCAATTTGGTTGGTTTTAAAGTATTTTTAATAATGCAGCGCCATGTGCGTCTGCCGATGTTCCCCTTAAAAAAGAAGTTCCAGAATTCACCTAAGCTGCTTGAAGGTTAAGTTGCAGAAGTTTTTGTAATTAACATATGATTCCCAGGTATGCTAGGCAGCGGCAATAGCTTGAAAAGCTGAGCTTGCTCCTCGTGCAAGCATTGCGCTCCACCAGCATCACGCGAGGGGGAAGGCACAAAGCGCATTGTCAGTATTTTAGCAACCCTGTATAATTCGGCAAGCGCATGATGTTCGTTGTTAACTACTCCCCTCCTAAAACATGAGCGTCCTCGGTCATCTTATGCTTTCGCAGAACCTCCTGGACACTCTCATGCTGGGCCTTCTTCTTCTTGCGCCAAATGACCCACGCAATGACAGACACCACACCGCACAGCATCAAGCAACTGGATAACGTAATCAGTGGTCCAACGGTCACCTGCGACTGAAGTTCGTCAATGCGTCTCAGGTTGTCTTCACTCAACTGATGGAGAAACGGCAGGCTCAACACCTTCTGATGTTCGATGACGTTGAGCGCCGGCACCGATGCAGAGCCAGGGATCATCTTGACGATGCCGTTGATGTTAGTGAACTTGGTACCATTCACGTATGCGGTGCGGTCAAACGTGACAAGGTACGTTCCGATGACCGCACTTTCCGTCTCGTCATCAATGGTAACTCGGGCGGGACTGTCGTTAAGTATGAGCACGCCGTCATCGACCGAAGTTACTGCGGCCAGGTGACTCGGCTGGGTGTTGCAATGTGCCGTTTTCCCCGCGTGTAGCTCCTGTGCGCAGGTGTTACTCATAGACTCCTCGCAGAAAGACATCTTTGATGGCCCCTCGCATGATATTATTGGGACGATCCTGCCGTCACAGTCAGCCACGACGTTCTCATTGATTTTCAGCGTGACTCCGGCGTGCGCGACAGGGAAAATCAGAACCTTCTTACAAACGAGCTTAGGATTAGGTAGAGTGATAATAAAATGAATTTCTTGATCACTCGCTAGGATTTTGATTTTTGAAACACTTAAAATACTTGTTACACTAATTCCTGTGGAACCCTTGCTCAGGATTACTTCACCGTCATTGATGATGACTGGGTTTATCATATTTGCTGAAGCCAAAGTGATTGCCACTATTAAATTTTCAATTTCCAAGGTCAAAATTCTATTTCTTGTCAGAAGGACCTCGTACAAATATGAAGTATCTTACGCATGTGCGACTGGGGGAATAGTTTTGTCATGTCCGTTGTCTCCCGCGCGAGCCTGTCATATTCCGTCAGGTTTGTAGAATGTCTCAGATTCTTCGTCTCATTCCACACCACAGCAGTCCCGTCCATCACCGGAATGTAACGCGAATGGGAACAGGCAACCCGCTCTATCTTATTTTATCTATCCTCTTACAATAATAATAATTTTTTTTATAATTTTTTTATTTTGTATATTATTTTTTTTATATTTATTGATTTTTTTTTTTTTTTTTTTTTTACTTAAGGTTGTCCTTATGGACCACCCTCCCTTTAATGAGAACTCTTGTTCCCAAATCTGCTTCTACCTTCTCCTCAACGTACAAGGGGTTTAGTTTATTACCTAGCCGCCTATTTGACCGTACTAAAACGGCTTCGCCGACTTGAAACACCCGATTCTGCCTGGAAGGGTTGTTTCTATCCAACTGCAGAGCCTGAGCTTTCAGTAACTTGCTCATTACTTCCTGTTTCAACTCTTCCGGTGCCGAGTGAAGTACATCGATCGGAGTTTTGTCGATGACAGAATGAAATGACTATTATACTCCACGGTAGCCTGCAGTATGGCTTCGACCGTGTCTGTTATACCTCTCTGCTGGGACAGGCACCTCGCCATGTCGCCTAAGGTGCTGTGGAAGCGCTCTATTTGGCCGTTCGATGTGCTGTGGAGTGGCGGCGCATTCACGATATCGATGTCATAGTTGTCCTTCAGCATTGTCCGCACAGTTTCTGAACTGAACGACGCTTCATTGTCACAATATATTGTCTTAATCTTTGGGAACAGGTTCACCAGCTGCAGTAATGGCCCTTTCACGTCCGCGATTGTACGCAAGCTTATTACCTGGACAACCGCGAACTTGGAAAATTTATCGATCGCTGTCAAGAATTGTCTCTTCGCAGTAGAGTAAATGTCAATATGGATTATCTCCCCCGCATATGACGGAATTGGGGTAGGACCGAGCTCCTGCTTTTTAGGGTGTCGTTCGTATTTAGCGTTGGCGCAGATCCGGCAACCCAAAACAATTTCTGCAGCTACCTTGCTCATGGCAGGGAAAAAATAATTTTTAAGCACCTGCTTGACGTTCTCTTGCGCTGCCCGATGGGCGCGATTATGCTCCGCCAAGATTATTTCCTTTTGCTCGTCTTTATTGATGATATCAGCAACCCGGTACTTACAGTACCAAAACTTGGTTGAAGGGAAAGCCTGGACAAGCGCATGTTGAATGCGCGCTAAAACCGGCAAGCTACAGTGTATGGCATTCACCACTTGTGTGTTTACCACATCCCTGACCTGGTCAATTAACGTCTCCCAATCTCTGAACAAAATCTCGTGCCGCGTTTTCTCTTTGAAGAGTACGAACGTGCGGTGCCACGGATGTTCTGCCTCCTCCAGAATTATCTGGTTCCTGAAGCAATTTACAGGCTTTTCGGTTGCCTCTATCGTGTAGGGCAATGATTGTTCACTGTGAATTGTGCCGGCGTCAGATCGCGCTTCGGCTTCAAGGGAATTAATGTTTTGCCTTGATAGGGCGTCCGCCACATAATTTTCTTTACCGGGCTTATATAAAATCTTTGCCCCGTGTTCATCAATAAAGGACTTCCACCTCTTTATTTTAGAATTAGGGCTTCTGTCCGACACGGCAAAGGTCAAAGGTCGGTGGTCAGTGTAAATATTGATGTCGGTCACGCCGTACAAATAGTGGCGAAGGCTACCTAATGCCCATACTATTGCCAACAACTCCCGCTCGTTTGTCGCGTAGTTGACTTCCCTGTCTTTAAGGGTCCTAGATATCATCGTGATTGGTCTTCCCTCCTGGGACAGTACGGCTCCGATGCCCGAGGGCGAAGCGTCCGTCGTAAGGTCGAATGGTTTTTTAAAATCTGGGTAATGAAGAATGACATCTTCTGACGCCAAGACATTTCTGAGTTTGTCGAAGGCCTCAAACTGTGAATAGGTCAGATTTACAGACACTTTCTTAGAGCTCTGTTTGCTTACCTTCCCGTTTTCCCCTTTTAAGATGTCCGTCAATGGCTTCGCGATTGCTGCAAAGTCCCTTACGAAGCATCTGTAGTAGCTTGCCAGTCCTAAGAAGGACCTGACAGCGAAAAGATTGGTTGGTTCTGCAAAGTTTTTGATTGCATCTACCTTTTCCTGGCTCGTTCTAGTGCCGCTACTAGACACAACGAAACCTAGGAACTAGACACTCTTTCTAAAGAAGTGCGACTTTTCTTTGGATACCCTCATATTGGCCTCCCGAAGACATTCAAGGACCTGTTTAATATCCCTGACATGATCGAGTTTGGTTTTTGAGAAGATGATGACATCATCGACGTAGACGTAGCAAGTCTTGCCGATGTGCTCTCGCAGTACATCATCTATTGCTCTCTGGAAAATACTCCCAGCGTTCTTGAGGCCGAACGGCAGTCGGCAGAACTCGTATTTTCCTCCATTAACGGAGAAGGACGTCTTTTCACGGTCCTGTTCCGCGAGGGTAATTTGGTGATAGCCCGATTTCAAATCTAAGGTAGTGAAGAACTGGGCTTTGCCCAAGTTTGCCAGTATCATTGAGATGCTCGGCATGGGGTATCTATCTGCAATAGTTTTTTCGTTTAACTTGCGGAAGTCTATTACTAGCCGCTTTTGTGCCGCCCCTGAGTCGTCAACGCCTTTCTTGCCTACGACCCAGATAGGGTTATTGTATGGTGAGCGAGAAGGCCGTATAATGCCGTTCTTTAAAAGCTCTTTGACTTCTTTGTTTATAAAGTCAATAGCGCCCACTGGAAATGGGTACAATTTTGAGTAAACGGGTTCGTTGTTCTCGGTGCGGATCGTTCCGACCACTGACGTGTTGAAAGGTAACTTTTCGCTCGGATCAGCAAAGACTTTGATGGTTTTTCTGATCATATTAATGAATTCGTCTTTTACAGACAAAGGGACTTCGATGTCCTTTACGCTGGTGAAATTCACGTTCTGACATTTGTAGAACTGAATTTGTTCCCAGCCATTGTCATGTTTTATGGCCTTGTCCTTTAAATTTATGGTAGCGTGTACCTTTGACAGGAGATCTAGTCCGATTATTCCATCGAAAGTTGATAGAGTCGGCAAGATAAAAAATGGGCTTTTACACCCGAAGATGGACAGGGTGCGTTTGTGTGTGACCCCTTCCATACCGTGAATTGACTTTACGTTGAAGGGCGTTTGAACGGGGGCGAGGCTGTGTCCCTCAAGGCAATTAGGTCGTAAGTAATTTTTTGAGGCCCCCGTGTCTATTAAAAATTTTAAATTGGTCCCCGCGACCGTTCGCTGGATGAACGGAAGCAGGGAGACACCCCTAAAAAATTAATAGTATTGACGCTATATGCATCTTCGTCGTCCTCGAGCTGAGCGACGGCCGCAGACGCAACATGGTCATATTGATCGTCCTCTTGGGGCGGTGCTTCCTGGTTAGGCAGTTGATCCTCTGCCTCCTTTGATCCCAGGTATGCTAGGCGGCGGCAATCGCTGGAAACGCTGAGCTTGCTCCTCGTGCAAGCATTGCGCTCCACCAGCATCACGCGAGGGGGAAGGCACAAAGCGCATTGTCAGTATTTTAGCAACCCTGTATAATTCGGCAAGCGCATGATGTTCGTTGTTAACTTGTATGCGTTGCTTTCAATATACATACATATGTATGTACACATGTACATATTGTATATATTTACATATATATAAAATAAGAATAACATTAATATAATTTAAATAAAGTCAATATAATATACATATGTATAGATGAAATCTATAATGTTATTAAACAACACGTTTACCAAACATTTACGTACACACGCATGTGGTAACAGCAGCAGAAGCATCTAGAAAATTAGAAGAATTCATAACAACAACAAACGCAAATTGAAGATGAATTTTCAGCAGAAGTTCAGCAGCTCAGTAGCAGTAGCTCAGTAGCTCAATAACTTTACTGCGGAATTCGATATCTCACACTCATGTAAATCAACGGCGGCGTTGATGGAAGCGCCGATCGCCGACATGAAGACCAGGGCTCGATTCTCTAAGCTGCCAACTTGAGTTTCCTTACTTGTTTTATATTTATATTTTGCAAAACAATAAAAGTGGTCAAGGGCAAAAAGTCATTCAATTTAGATGTTATTGCTCTGTGTGCATAGATCTATCAGCAATTAATTTTTGATCCTGGGATATTCATATAATATACCTAGTCTCTAGCATCAAATTATAATAAAATATAACATTCCAAATCTTTACTCTCTATGACTTAAACAGGTAGTGATTCTGATATACAGGAAAATGACAATTGAAAATTTATCTGACGAGGATATTCACGAGAATATATTACAAACTTTAAGTCTCAAGCTTCATTAACATAGAAAACCAATAAACTCATTTCACGTTGTGAATGAAAAAAAAAAAATAATAAATATATATCCATATACAAATTAAAATAAAGTTTACTTTCAGTATGAAATACATTCTAATTTTTGTAACTTTCCGCCGAGTTATCAAAGCAAATTGCGCTTACCGTAAAGCAATGCAAACCAGGAGAAGGTACTTCAGATACATTCGAGACTTACCTGAAAAGAGAAATCAAGTAAAAGATTAATTTAATAAATTCAATAGACGCATAATTCGTTTAATATACTAGTACTGTACAAAAGTAAGTTGCAATTACAATTCCTTACAGTCATCGACTCTCTTGTTCAAAGCAGACGCGTCTCTATGTAATCGCGATATATCAGCAGTTCTTGCTGTAAATAAACTTCCTTATCTTTTTATACTCGTTCACAAAATGAAATGAGAATATTGGGTTTGTGCAATGACCGTCTTGATGTCCGTGCGTCTGTCCGACCGTTCTTCAGATAAAATGTTAAGATTTTCCCGATACTCCCACTAGGGGCGTGGAAAATTGGAAAATAATAATAATTTACAGCACTTTTGTAAATCCATTATTTCACCATCGCAGCATGGTTTTGTTCAGAATCGATCAACCTCCACGAACTTATTAGAATTTTCATCCCTAGTCAATGAAAGCTTTTTAAAGAAAATGCAAACAGATGTTATATACACTGATTTCAGTAAGGCATTTGACTCTGTTCAGCATGACATCATGCTTCAAAAGCTTGACAAATTGGGATTTTCTCCTAAACTTCTGTTTTGGATTGCTTCGTATTTAAAGGGTAGAACCCAAAGAGTTCTGTTGAGAACATCTACTTCGGGTCTTTTCGGGTGTTCCTCAGGGTAGTCACTTGGGCCCTCTACTTTTCTCCCTATTTATAAATGACCTTCCCAGCTGTATTTCTTAGTCTAGCTGTATTTCTTATTCATGTATGCAGATGACGTAAAAGTCTGTCTCTCATACAAGAACTCAATAGATCATCTAAGCCTACAGGATGATCTAATATCCTTTCAAAATTGGTGTAAAGCTAATCAGTTGCATCTAAATTGTTCTAAGTGTATGACAATGACTTTCCGTCGTACCACTCCATTTTTTGCTGATTATACAATCAACAATGTGTCCTTTCAACGTACATATTTGTATAATCAAAGATCTCGGTGTGCTCTTTGACTGTAAACTTAGATTCAATACCCATATTCTACCCATTGTTAATGACGCCAAAAGTGTACTTGGTTTTATTAAACGATGGTCTAAAGAGTTTAATGATCCGTTTGTCACTAAACTTCTTTTTGTTTCGCTGGTACGTCCTATTTTAGAATATTGTTCTATTATATGGTCGCCACAGCAGAAATTGTATCACGACCGTGTTGAATCGGTTCAGAAGCAATTTCTTCTTTTTGCCTTGAGCAATCTAAACTGGGATGGTAACCTTCGTCTACCGTCTTATCATAGTAGGCTTCTTCTTTTGAATCTTCCATCGTTAATCAATCGTAGAATAGTCTTGGGTATTACTTTTCTACATAAGTTGATTAACGGTAGTATTGATTCGCCTCCTCTTCTATTTCAAGTCAACTTCCTAGTTCCTTCACGTGCTTCTCGTCACTTCTGTCCTCTTTATTTACCTATATGTAACTGTAACTATTCTTTGTACAGTGCGTTTCGTGTTCTATGTACTAAGTATAATACTTATTTTCATGTATTTAGTTCTGAACTCTCTCTTTCCTTAATAAAATCTTCTCTTTTAGCATATTTCAGAGAAATCACACACACACCCCAGTTGTGAGAATGCACCTATGCAATTCTCCCTACTTGTGTAGTGATTTCTCTTATCGTATTTTACTTTTTAAGATTTTTATTTTTATACCCTGAACCCATTAAAAATGGGTAATCAGGGTATAACGGTTTTGTTATACCCTGAACCCATTAAAAATGGGTAATCAGGGTATAATGGTTTTGTTGCAGCCCAAATGTATGTAACAGTCAGAAGGAGGCGTGCCAGACCCCATAAAGTATATATATTCTTGATCAGGACGACAAGCCGAGTCGATTGAGCCCTGTCCGTCTGTCTGTCTGTCCGTCTGTCCGTATGTTTGAACGCGTGGATCTCAGAACCTATAATAGCTAGAGGCTTAAACTTTTTTTTTATAGATTCGTGTATATCACGTGCAGGTCGAGTTTGTTTTAGAAATTCGATAACTCTTCTCGTTCTTTTTTTATCAATTAAAAACGAAATCGATTTTCAGTTTTAAAATTATATCTTCTACATCTTTATAGTTAGAGACTCCAAATCTTGTATTTAGCTTAATGGGACTTTTATAAAATTTTGGTTTTTGTTAAATTTTGGATGCCACGCTCCCTTCGCCCAAATTTTCAAAACACTTATTTCAAATACTACAGACTTGTGCTTTTGCACATACACGCATATGAATGATATAATTACGCTGCGCAAGTTTGATTAAGAAAGTCGATCTACAAAAAAAGTTATTAAGCATTTAGTTTCTCATAACACGCACATATTGGCGGAGCGAAGTCGCTGAGTAAACTGCGCAGTTAGCAGAGCGTATGCGTGTGCGTGTGTATGTATGCGTTGCTTGCAATATACATACATATATGTACATATGTACATACTGTATATATTTACATATATATAAAATAAAAGTAACATTGATATAACTTAAATAAAGTTAATATAATATACATATGAATAGATGAAATGCATTATGTTATTAAACGAAACGTTTACCAAACGTTTACGTACACACGCGCATGGCAACAGCAGCAGAAGCTCTAGAAAATTCGAAGAATTCATAACAACAACAACAAAGACAAATTGGGGATGAATTTTAAGCAGAAGTTCAGCAGCTCAGTAGCAGCAGCTCAGTAGCTCAATAACTGTACTTAGGAATTCGCTATCTCACTCTTATGTGTTGCAACGGCTGTGTTGATAGAAGCGATGATCGCCGACATAAAGTCTCGGGTTCGATTCTCTAAGCTGACGTCAACTTTTTTTATGCAAGTTACTTCATCTTTTTTTTAAATTTTTTAATTTAATTTAAAATTATATACAAACTTTGAAGTGCATTTAAAGCCGCCGATAGGCGGGGTTCAAGGTATTTCCTAGTCGGGCACCTCCGACTAGAGTTTCCTTACTTGTTCCTTATATTTTTATAACCTTTTTTAAACTTCTTCTATCTTGATTAGTTTCAATGATATCACTAACCATATCTGGCTGTGATTTGGGGCATAGCTCGTCGGTCCGGCAAATAAAACACCCCCATCGGGTTGGTGATATCATTGCTATAGTATTAGGTTTTTTCTTTTTCCTGTTTCTGTTTATAATTTTTAATTTTGTAATTTTATAATTTGACTCACGAATGTAGTCAATTTTCTTTATATAAAATAAATAATAAACAAGTAAGGAAACTCTAGTCGGAGGTGCCCGACTAGGAAATACCCTGAACCCCGCCTATCGGCGGCTTTAAATGCACTTCAAAGTTTATATATAATTTTAAATTAAATTAAAAAATTAAAAAAAAACAAAAAAGATTAAGTAACTTGCATAAAAAAAGTTTTGACGTCAGCTTAGAGAATCGAACCCGAGACTTTATGTCGGCGATCATCGTTTCTATCAACACAGCCGTTGCAATACATAAGAGTGAGATAGCGAATTCCTAAGTACAGTTATTGAGCTACTGAGCTGCTGCTACTGAGCTGCTGAACTTCTGCTTAAAATTCATCCCCAATTTGTCTTTGTTGTTGTTGTTATGAATTCTTCGAATTTTCTAGAGCTTCTGCTGCTGTTGCCATGCGCGTGTGTACGTAAACGTTTGGTAAACGTTTCGTTTAATAACATAATGCATTTCATCTATTCATATGTATGTATGTACATACATATGTACATATATTATATTGACTTTATTTAAGTTATATCAATGTTACTCTTATTTTATATATATGTAAATATATACAGTATGTACATGTGTACATACATATGTATGTATATTGCAAGCAACGCATACATACACACGCACACGCATACGCTCTGCTAACTGCGCAGTTTACTTAGCGACTTCGCTGCGCCAATATGTGCGTGTTATGGAAAATTAAATGTTTAATAACTTTTTTTGTAGATCGACTTTCTTAATCAAACTTGCGCAGCGTAATTATATCATTCATATGCGTGTATGTGCAAAAGCACAAGTCTGTAGTATTTGAAATAAGTGTTTTGAAAATTTGGGCGAAGGGAGCGTGGCATCCAAAATTTAACAAAAACCAAAATTTTATAAAAGTCCCATTAAGCTAAATACAAGATTTGGAGTCTCTAACTATAAAGATGTAGAAGATATAATTTTAAAACTGAAAATCGATTTCGGTTTTAATTGATAAAAAAAGAACGAGAAGAGTTATCGAATTTCTAAAACAAACTCGACCTGCACGTGATATACACGAATCTATAAAAAAAAAGTTTAAGCCTCTAGCTATTATAGGTTCTGAGATCCACGCGTTCAAACATACGGACAGACGGACAGACAGACAGACGGACAGGGCTCAATCGACTCGGCTTGTCGTCCTGATCAAGAATATATATACTTTATGGGGTCTGCCACGCCTCCTTCTGCCTGTTACATACATTTGGGCTGCAACAAAACCATTATACCCTGATTACCCATTTTTAATGGATTCAGGGTATAAAAATAAGTAACACCACTGAATCTCATAGTAACGAAGTAACGTAATGAGCATATGATTCACGCTGAATTCTATTGTATTTGTTATTTCATAGAACATAAGAAAATGTTCGCTGTGGAGCTGTGCAGCACATTTGTCGATTTCCGAAACGTTTTGTTGAATAACTTCTGTGTTACTCAACGGATTTTAAAGAAATTTTCAGCATGTTAATTATATTTTTAACTGAATTGTAAGAAATTGGTGTATAACAAAAACCAAAATTGTATTAAATACACATGACACTAAATTCAAAATTTAGGGATAATTAGGATAATTATGGGTGTGGCAAGTTGGTAAATTGGTTTCTTGGAATGTTATGCAACTGGGAGCTTGCGGGGTGGATGAGTATTTCGCAGTCAGTAGCGCCCGACTGCAACGATTTTACTTGTTTCGTTCTCCGTTTTTGTCGGGCACCGTAAGTCTAAGCCCACTAGTGTACATATAACTGCAGAAGCATGCTCTCAGGGCATAGCCCATTGGGGGATAACCAGTTTGCTTTGCTATCCGACCCATATTAACATAAATAAATTAAATATTTCCACAAACCTATGGTCTCATTCCCTGGTCTTCCAGTGATACAATTACTAAATCCAAGAGTAGATTTTAGCTCTGCTGATGCAACTTAACCATTGAGTGATTATTTATGTTTAGCTATACATCGTGAGTAGGATCTCATCAGCAAGGACTATTACAAAATAAGCACATTAAAAGACGGTAAACTACTGATCCTCACTAAAGACTGCATCATTTTCTGGCCGCAAATGACCTTGTAGGCATCTGAAAAATCAAATACCAACTACATGAAACCCTGAACTTAACCAAAAATACCGTGGATATCTCATGGCTCAAAGTCAAAGTCCGTTTCTATACTCCATACCCCATGCGTTGCAAAAATTGCCAACTATTCGCCCATGCCAGCAAGCGCTGCACTTAGCACTCCATGTGCGAAAACTGCATTCTTTATTCTCACGAGGGCAATTGCTACGTACGCAATGCGCAAACTGCAGAGTGAACATCCTTCATCCAGCAACAGATGCCCGAAATTCACCCAAGAAAACGATATCTTAAAAATTATAGCCCAGACCAAATGTGCCGCCAGCGCTATGGCTGCTAGCTAGAAATGCCGACCAAACAAGAAAACACACTTTACATACTAAACAAAATGTAACAACTAACGAAACCAACAAAACAAAACAAAATACTACTAAAATACTCTACAACAAAACACCACTTACCTAACAGTTAATACAACAACTAACTACGCCGCGGACAAATACCCAAAACCATCCAAAAAACCCAAAACCGTAAACGATTAACCAAATACTAAAATTACTTCTTACTCTTCTATCAACGAGAGTTTGTCTACCAGAATTCTCACTCATTCACAAAACTATCTTCCCTCGAGTGATATGATTATCACCGACTCCGAAGACTCCACCTAACAAACTAAAATCAATTATGAATTGATAAGGCGAGTTTTACTTGACATTTCTTGTCGCCCACGCTCATGCTTTGCAATAGCAAAACAAAACTGATGGGCTCGGCATATTCTTGTTTTTTTTTTTAACTTCTCATACCTGTAAAATTTCAAATATATTTAGCTCTATTTATTTTTTACTTTATTCTACAATGATTTTACAATCCGTTATTCAATGGAATATTAATGGTCTACTTAATAACTTAACAGACTTGCAGGTGCTTATTAAACAGCATAACCCTAATATTCTTGCTTTACTATAAACTTACTTGAAATATGTTTCAACCTCAACAATCTCAAATAACTACTTAATGGAAGTAATGGAGTAATGACTCCCACATCAACTCCAACAAACAGGGTATCGCTCGCTAATAAAATTATACCCAATTTCTTCACTATCTCTTCTTTAGCGATGGAAGTAAACATCGGCTATAAATTATCAATTATTAACATTTATATTCCCCCTGAGCAACATTTTTCCCCAAGTGACCTCTCAGATGTCGTCTGCAACACAGCTCCGCCTTATCTTATTATAGTAGACTTTTATGCCTAGAGCCCTCAATGGGGCTCGCTCAAAACAAACCAAAGGAGCAAAATTATTGAAAATATTCTCATTAATCAGAGTGTCAGCTGCCTTAACAACGGTAACCCCAACCACTTCTCTACACACCACTCATTCAACCATGTTGGCCTCTCTATCTGCTTCTCCAATCTGCTCCCGTATTCTTTTTCGTCTACACTCAACTCTCTTTCTCCACTTTCCGCTGAAGATATTAATCCGAACCAGTCAATCTTTACAGCAACACTTTATGAGCAAATTCCTTACTCAAAGGCCGATTGAGCTACTTTCCAGTTCTTTCTAAATGCCAAGACAAACAAGTAAGGAAGCTCTAGTCGAGACTGCTCGACTAAGAGATACCCTGAACCCTTCGAATAGCCGATAGTGGAAGCATGATATTTTAATTTTACATATATATTGCAAGCAACACATACACACACATACGCACGCACACGAACGCAATAATAAGCACGCTCGCTCTGCTAACTGAGCAGGGACTGCGTTCGGGCTGCAATATGTTTATGATTTGGAAAATTAAATGTTTAATAACATTTTTTCTAGATAGACTTTCTTAATCAATTTTTCACAGTATGATTATGGCATTCATATGTGTCTATTTGCCGAAGCACAAGTCTCTAGTATTTGAAACAAAAATCTGCACAAAAAATTTGAAGTCTCTAGCTTTAATGGGTCAGATAAATGAAAGCAAATTTATCGAAATTTATCGATAGTTCGGAAACGGTATGAGTTATCGAAAAAAAACTTGTACTGCGTATGGTATTCACGAGTATACATGTCAAATTTCAGATCTCTAGCTTCTGTGGTTTACGAGATCAGCGCGTTTATACGGACGGACGGACGGACGGACGGACAGAGGGACAGGGCTAGTTCGACTCAGCTCGTCGAGCTGATCAATAATACATATATACTTTTTGGGTCTGCGATGTCTCCTTCTGCCTGTTACATACATTTTCACAAAAACATTATACCCTGAATTCCCATTTTCAATGGGTTCATGGTATAAAAATCTTATCTTGAGTGCAAATATAAACAAGGATATGACCTATATCCACAAAATAATTAGAGCTGCGGCATACTACAACATTCCTCAATCCAAGGCCACCTTTAGAAAAAAAAAAATATCATAACTAGTGGAACAGCCAAATAGACTTCCTAAGGGACAAAAGTATGGTGTGGTATCAAACTTCTTTGTGGCAGTGACACCAACTCCAAAATAAACTTTATAAATACTTCAAATGGTCCTATATACGATCAACATGATCAAAAATCTTCCAAAGAGTCTAAGTCTTCTGATTATTGAGGCTTTCAACAATTCCCTAAAACAAGGAATTCCCTCAAACAATGCTGGAAGCTCGCTTATTCCTGCCCATCCCTAAACTAATTAAAAACCCCACGGAACTACAAAGTTCCCGACCTATATCACTACTTTCCAGCCCAATTATTTGAAAAAATTATTTCAAGACGCATAATATAAAACGTTATCTCAGTGAACACCAGTTCGGTTTCAAACCAAACCATAGCACCCTAGACCCTTCACTACTCTTTGACCACTTCACCACCGAAGCTCTCTCCACCCGGTATCATGTCCTGGCTCTTAGTCTCGAATTTGTAAAAGATTTCGACCGCATAGGCACCGATATAGTTTTAAAAGCCAAGATGAAAAAAGGTCAGAAAATATTTTTTTAATAGAGTAGGTCTCCAGCAACCTATTAATAAATTTGTGAAGCTGCTAGAACTGAAACTGTGGAAGCTATAAACTCGTGCAGTTTACCACGCCCATTGCAGGTGTAGATATATCCGCCATAGCTTATTGAATTTGGGACGTTATTACAGGTATATGTACCAAGTCTCAAGTTTCTAGCATCAATAGTGTTCAAAATATAACAGAAGATGCAAAATTGATGTAGGATCATAACAGTTGCTCACGTGCCAAATTTGGTCGTTCTAGCTCTAAAACTGTAGAAGATACAGTTTCACCCGATTTCCCACGCCAAAATATGTGTAGATATATGCGCCATAGCTTCTTCAACTTGGGATGTGAACGCGAGTATACATTTCAATTCTCAAATCTCTAGGACTGACACAAATAGTGTTTCTGAGATACAGGAAAATTCATTTTCCAATTTGTCACGCCCCTAGTGGGCGTATCGGGAGAAGCTTGACACTTTATCGGACGAGAGTATACACTAGTATATATTCCAAATTTCAAGTCTCTAGTTTCAATTGCATAGAAATGGTTTTCATACGGACAGGTGACGGATATTCCACAAAACCAATATACTCATTTCACTTTGTGAATGTACATACATATGTATATAACAATAACACCAATTTACATATGTATGTATATGCAATTTTTTTTAAAGATGGAAAGCTGGTGGAAATAGCAGACTAAATATATTTTGTCTTCAAAGCTTTAGAGCTGTACCAACATGTGTTGTATGGCTAGTGGCTGTACGCATATTGGAAGAAAAGCGAAGCGATTAATTTTTTTTGGCTTATCGAATATATTGAACTTGAATTAATCGTATCTAAATCACCTGTTTCGTCCACTGTGCAGCGCCCATATAGACACTGGCTTAAAACTTACTTCCAACTTACACATTGAGACCTTGAATATACTAAAGCTAAACTAGTAAAACTAAACTTGTGAAAATTAATGTAATAGGCAAAAGGAGACGTCGCAGACCCCAAAAAGTGTATACATATATACATATATTCTTAATCAGCTCGACGAGCTGAGTCAATATAGCCCTGGTCGCCTGTCCGTCTATCCGTCCGTCCGTCTATATGAATGCAGCGATTTCGTAAACCACAAAAGCTAGAGATCTGTAATTTCACAGGTATACTTGTAAATACCATACGCAGTACGGGTTTTTTTATACCCTGGACCCATTAAAAATGGGTAATCAAGGTATAATGGTTTTGTTGCAGCCCAAATGTATGTAACAGGCAAGCCGTCTCGATTGAGCCCTGTCCGTCTGTCCGTCCGTCCGTCTATCCGTATGTTTGATCGCGTCAATCTCAGAACCTATAATAGCTACAGACTTTTTTTTGTAGATTCGTATATATCACGAGCAGATCGGGATTTTTTTTTTTATTTCGATAACTCTTCTGGTTTTTTTTACATCGATTAAAAACGAAAATCTTGTATTTAGTATAATGGGATATTTATATAATTTTGATTTTTTTAAGTTCAGGATACCACGCCCCCTTCGCCCAAATTTTCAAATCACGTATTTCAAACATTAGAGACTTGTGTTTTTGCACATACTTACGTATGAATGATATAATTACGCTGCGCAAGTTTGATTAAGAAAGTCCGTCTACAAAAAAAATAATGAACTATTTAATTTAATGTAATTTAATGTATGTTCTTGATTACCTCGAAGAGGTGAGTCGTGTCCGTCTGTCCTTTTGCATGAACGTCGTAAGCCACAAAAGCTAGAGAAATGAAATTTTAAATGTACATATATCCGTACCATACCATACCATACGTACAAGTTTTTTTTTTTTTTCGATAACTTATCTCGTTTCTGTATTTTGCCGTATTGTAAATACTAAAGACTTGCGGCTTTTTTTTTTTTGTGGCTGAGTTAGGTAAAAATGCTTTATGCACCGTCAGTCATGTCGTCACTATGACTGGTGTGTCGGCCTGTCTTAATGATTACCGACTAAAAAACCTCCTCAATTCAAGGGCTGTCATTCCACCTTGGAACCAGGAAATATCCCGCATTAACCTTCAAGGTGGAGCCCTTGTATATATCTATCTGAGCATTGCCATCCGTGTTGCTGCGTCCAGGTCCCACTTTTTCCGCCGCAGAGTCTTTTCGGCGAAGTCACAAACTCTTTTCCAAGCATCTATACTATTTTACATCTGCTGTACAATAGTCTCTACTTTGACTCCACTGACAGTTTCTGCCATGTCAATACGTTCTTCTGACCACCTTTCGCAGTCAAAAAAACGTGTGCACTTCGTCATCCATTGCATTTTCACAGTAAATACAGCTGGATTCGGCAGTTTTCCCCATCTTATTTAGGTACTTTCGGAAGTAACCATGTCCAGAGAGCATTTGTGTCAGATAAAAAGACGTTTCACCGTGCTTTCTATTTATCCACTTCTCTAGGTCGGGGATAATTTTTGCTGTTCATCTCCCATACCTCTCGCTTGACCATCTACTCTTCCAAAAAGCTATTGTCTGCCGTCGAACCGTCTTTACCGCCTGTACCGAGAATTGTCCGCTTTTGCGGAGATCCCATATCGTCCTGCTCTCTTGCGCAAGCAGGTCTATAGGTATGACTGATGCTATTAGCTTAACCGGCGGTCCGACAACTGTACGGTACGCCGAAGCTATCCTTAAGGCTGCTCTTCTCTGCACCGATAGTATCGGTTTCCGCCTGACTTCTGATTTTAGGGTGTCGGCCAACACTTCACTACCATACAGTAGTATCGCGTTTGTGGTTTCCATTAAAAGCTTTCGTTTCCCTGCTGTCGGTCCGTCAACATTAGCCATTAGCCTACTCAGAAGCCCTGTTGCTACCACTGTTTTTCGCGTGGCATACTGCAGCTGCCCCCAGAAAGTTAATTTATTATATAATCTAACGCCCAGATAATTTACTGTTCTCTAAGTCTTTAGTAAGTTATAGCTTACTCGCATCTCAATTTCGTTTGGAATGCAAGTAGCTCCTGACCATACCCATCAAATATTTCGGTATGTGAAAACGCTGTTGCTATCACCTTCAGTATTTCCGCTGGAATGTTATCTGATCCCGAGCCCTTGTTATTCTTATTGAGAATAGCGGGGCTGAGCAGTGATGAACTACAGGAGCCCGTTCTTGCGATCTGCTATCTGCCTCCATATTTTTTGTGCGTTTTTGGCATCGAAACACTACATGCCGAGACAATAGCTTTTAAACTATATTCGACTACTTCTTTTGTATTTAAGGTATCGTCGAATAAAAGTAATTTCTCCGAGTCAAGTCTGATTATATCCCATCTATGGGAAGTCTTTAGAGGGGGGGTTTTGCCTACTCTTATTTTGGAAGCTGTAAAGTTGTCAAGTATTTTCCAGTCCTTGATCCGATCTACGATATGTTCGGATCCAAGGGTTATATCTGGAATTGTACCTTCGCATACAGGCCTATTGAAGGTATCCCATAGTCCACTGCTCTTGCGTTGAAGTCGCTTGGCACTATGAAGGGTTGCAGTCGGTCAACGAGCATATCCTCAATCGCGTCTAGCTTTCTTTGAAAAGTATGTCGTCACTGGGTGTCAAGTAGCAGCTGACCACTGCTACGTCTTTGAAACGTGCGTAGACGTAGCAGTTTCCCCGTTTACTTTCTTATAGAGGCAGAACAGAGCCCCTAGGTATTCACAATGCCGCAGTTTTCGTTTCTAGCCAAACTCCGTTGACTTTTTGTTTATATTGCTCACTTATGACCACTACATCGATAGCGTACTCCGTTACGATCTGGGTCAAGAGCGCGTCTGCAGTTTTGCTGCGGTGTAGATTTGCTTGAAGAATCTTTATCATTTTGTTGCAGCTTGTCGAGTACCTGGCCATTTCTGCGATCCCGGCATATGGTCGACTGGGCTACGTCCTGCATCTGCATATATGCAGCATTTCGGTGGCTTTTTGCACTCCTTCATTTTGTGGCCTGCTTCGCCACATTTAATGCAGAGGCCTCCACCACCATTTCGGTCTGGTCCTGTGCAGTTGGTCTGCAAGAGACCTACCCCAAAGCATCGGTAGCATCTCCGGATACTTTGGCACATTCTCATTCTAGCTCTAACGAACCCTATTTTTATATTGCCTGTGTTAAGCAAAGTTTCTGTTAGTTGGCTTTTGAGCATTACGATAGCTCTAACTTGCTCTCGGCTGTTTGGAGCCATAACTGTAATGCGTAACTCCAGTGATGGGTTTGCAAGGGCTTTACGCACTGCCTCTTCGACCTCCGTCTTTACTGTCAGTGACTCGAGATCGCAGATTTCGATTGTCGTCGTAGGTTTTAGCTCCGCTACCGTGGCTGTTTCCTTGACGGTAGCCCTTAGCTTTTCTACAAGCTCCGGTTGTAGTTTTTCTCCCTTGTTGAGTTCTAAAAGGAGTGTTCCGGTTCGTGTTTTCCTTATTCCTCTTATATTTGTCTTATCATCCTGCTGGATTGTGCTGCGGATGTTTCTTAAAACATCTACGTAGCTTTGTCCTCCCTCAGGTTTTGTTAATATCGCTTCTGTTTGGGGCATCTTTTTTATCTCTTTTGGTTTTTTATTTGGAACTGCTTTGGGCTTTTCTATCTGGGCCGTAACAGTCTTTTCCACGTTCCTTTGCGGGGCACCTCTTCTAGTGACTTTTTGCCACAGATTTGGTTGTCTCCCGCACAGTTTCTTCCCAGATTCCGACTCCAGTGGGCTGGATGCTTGCCTCTTTTGCAGAGTGGGTGTTTCCACTGTTCTCACACTCTTCCTCGCTGCTTTTTGCTTGTCAACTTCAGCTTCAAGCTTCTTCCACGAGTTCCTGCAGTGTCCTAACACGTCCAGCAATTCGTCCAGGTCGGAGACGCCGCTTCTCACATCGAGACTGATGTTCTTCTGCTTCGCCACAGCCGCATTAATGCGCCGCAACGCCTGACGGCATTTTAGGATGGCATCTTCTTCCTCGGCCCGGAGCTTCAGAATGTATTCTTGTCTTAACGATATTGCCATTTCTGCTTGCGTGCTCCGTGCATCATTTTCCGTCATTGTTGTTTTTCGAGTCTCCTCTGCATTTCTTGGTGTCGCTTTGGCTACTGGGCTTCTTTGGACCCTTGAGCTTTTGGCGAAAGCCAGCCTGGGGTCAGCATACCGCGGGTCATTTTCTTCTTGTGGTTGTGGTGTGTTGTTTTTAGTTGCTTCTATTTTTACAGGGTCCCGACTCCAAGCCGCTATCTTAGCTCGGTTGTACAGTCACTCATAGCGATCCCCATGGTTATCTATGCATAGCAAGGAGACCATGCGAGAGTTGACGCTGGTCCTTATGGGAGCCATCGTTCAGAGCCAGGATCTCGCACAGATTAAGGATATATATCAACTTGAACCTGTACCGCCAATAATACAATTGGCGACGAGCTTCGAACGTACTTGGAGGCCTGCCAGGGTTTTAACGGGACGGGGGCAGTAGCAGTATTTCCTTAGGAGCCATTTCAACACGATATCACTCATGTCTACTGAGGTCCTAGAATGCTACACCTGTCAGCCCAGGGGCAATTAATTCAAAATCGTTTGTCTGTTCGTAGTCAGTGGTCGGTCAAAGATTTCGCTCTACAAAGCTCCATCTTTCTAATTCATCTAAAGTCGCTGCACACATTAGTTAAGAAATTGGGCGATTGCCCAGTTGTTTATCCAGTGAGGCCGATCGCGGAGGCTGTGTGTCAACTTGGATTACCAGGGACAAGGATTGCCACTGAGGGTCCCCAGATGAGTATCCTCTAGTAGCGTTGCCTTGTTTTTGTAAACCCATCCCACCAAGACTTGTGACTTGGCAAATAGACACATGTGAATGATATAATCAGACTGTGAAAATTTGATTAAGAAAGTCTATCTACAACAAAAGTTATTAAACATTTAGTTTCCCATATAATAAGGCATATTGCAGCCCAAGCGCACTCGGTGCTCAGCAGAGCGCGTGATCATTATTGCGTCCGTGTGTGTGCGTATATATGTGCATGTGTTGCTTTAAATATAATGTGAAATAATCATAGCATGCTCGCAATATCTATTCAACAATAGCTATTCGATGGGTTCGGGTTATCTCCTTGGTGAATCAGGGGTACGTGGGGCCAAGGTATATCACTTCTTTTTATACTCATTCAAAAAGTGAAATGAGAATATTGGTTTTGTGCAATGTCCGTCTGAATATATATCAATTTTGCATCTTCTGTTATATTTTGAACACTATTGATGCTAGAAACTTGTGACTTGGTATATATACTTGTATTAACGGCTCAAGTTCAATAAGATATTGCGGATATATCTACGCCAGCTTATAGCTTCTACAGTTACTAATGCTAGAAGCTTCAAATTTGATTGCTGGTGACCTCCTCTATTGATGGACAAATTATTTTTACGCCCTTTTTTGGCATGACATATTCAAAAGTAACCTGCGTCCAAAATTCACAGTTACGTTGCCAAACACCCCTGTCATGGACTGGCCAAAAATGATATGTCTACGCTCACTGTGTGCGTGGCAAATAGAATTAATCCATTATTTTTGAGCTATAAACTCACAATTTATTGACTTTTTTGGCTTTTACCATCTTAATTGAGTTGCTAAATATTATAAATGTAAAAAAATATATATATTTTAGTACAAAACACATGTAAGGAAGCTCTAATCGAGACTGCTCGACTAAGAGATACCCTGAACCGTTCGAATAGCCGATATTGGAAGCATGCTACGATTATTTTACATATATATTGCAAGCAACACATACACGCACATACGCACGCTCACGAACGTAATATGAGCACGCGCTCTGCTAACTGAGCAGCGACTGAGCGTGGGCTGCAATATGCCTATGACATGGGAAATTAAATGTTTAATAACTTTTTTCTAGATGGTCTTTCTTAATTAATCTTAATCTTAATCTTAATTTTCAAACTGTGATTATGGCATTCATATGTGTCTATTTGCCAAAGCACAAGTCTCTAGTATTTGATATACGGGCTTTGCAAATTGTGGGCGAAGGGGGCTTGGCATAAAAAATCCAAAAACTACAAAATACCCGCATTCACTGCACCTATTTGCACAACAAATTTCAAGTCTCTAGCTTTAATGGGTCACATAAGTAACAGCAAATTTATCGAAATTTATCGATAGTTCGGAAACGGGATGAGTTATTGAAAAAAAAACAAACTTGTACTGCGTATGGTATTCACGAGTATACATGTCAAATTCAGATCTCTAGCTTCTGTGGTTTACCAGATCAGCGCGTTCATACGGATGGACGGACGGACAGATGGACAGGGCTAGTTCTCCTTCTCCCTGTTACATACATTTTCACAAAAACATTATACCCTGATTTCCCATTTTCAATGTGATCAAGGTATAATACAGAAATAAAAGAAAAGGCGACATGGAAAATCCGAGATTTAAACCTCCGCCTACTTGCAGGAGTCATAAGAAAATGTTCGCTGTGCAGTGTGCAGCACATTTGTCAATTGTCTAAACGTTTTGTTGCATAACTTCTATGTTACGTAACGGATTTTAATGAAACTTTCAGCATAGTAATTATATTTTCGCCTGAATTGTAAGAAATTGATGTATAGCAAGAACCAAAATTGTTTGAAATACACATGACACTAAATACAAAATTTGGGGATAATTAAGTGTGTGGCAAATTGGTAATTTGGTTTCTTGGAGTGTTATGGAGTTGGGAGCCCGACTGCAACGTTTTTACTTGTTTAATTTTATTTAAGCTGTTGAAAATACTTATGTCTTGAACTAGCTCTCGTTTTTGTTCTCATTCTCACTATCAATAAAAACTAAGAAGACTGAAAATTACTTTTTAATTAGTGTAGTTACCTTACCCCTACAATCCGAAAACCAAGAAAATCTTCCCCCCAAAAATTGTTATTGTAGCCAATTAGCCTCTGTGTATCTAGCTCGTTTGTTTATTAAACTAATTTTCCCTAATAATTCAGCTATATATTTACGACAAGCGGACGTTAATTCTACAATTATTTTGTTGTACACACACAATCTGTAGTTAGAGTAATGCTCAAGTTTTTCAAATAGATTTAACACTGGATAAACAATATGTAAATACATTTCTGTCCTGCTTCTTTTAAATTCATAAACTTGTTCGTGGTTATCGATTAAAAACGAAAATTGAAGTTATTAGTGTGCTGGGACTTTTCTAAAAGTTTGGTTTTAGGTATATATTGGATGCTACGCCCCCTCGCTTAAAATTTTCAAATTACGTATTTCAGATATGACTTGCGCTTTGCGCTTATGTGTGTGCGGGAATATGTAAAATAAGCATAATATTGGTATAATTATATTTATTATCAATATATATAGGTAAAATATATTATGTTATTAAACAAAACATTTATTACCAAACGCTCGTGGCAGCAGATGCATCTAAAAACTGTAAAAATTCATAACCAAAGTTAAATTGGTGATGAATGTGCAAGAGCGGTGTTGGTTTTATTTTTGTATTCTCTGATCCCATCGAAAATGAAAAATCAGAGTATAATGTTTTTGTGAAAATGTGTGCAACAGGCAGAAAGAGCAGTCGCAGACCCCAAAAAGTATATATATCCGAGCTGAATCGATATAGCCCCGTCCGTCTGTTTGCCCATCCGTCTGTGTGAACACTGCGATCTCGAAAACCACAAAAGCGAGAGATCTGAAATTTGACATGTATACTCGTGAATACCTCTGTGCGAGTTTTTTTCTTTTCTTTATGATGAGTCTTCCCGTTTTCCTAATCTATTGTCCGGATAGGTGTACTGAATACAATCAAGTTTGTAGTTTTTGGATTTTGTATGCCACGCCTCCTTCGTTCCAAATTTTCAAAAAACTTATTTCAAATACTAGCGTCTAGTGCTTTAGCAAATATAAACATATGGATGCTATAGTCCATTTGTGAAATCTATCCTTCCACAAAAAGGTATTAAACATTTAATTTCAGATAATATTGGCATTATGCAGCGCAGTCCGTGCGTAGTTAGCAGAGTGCGTTCTCATTCTTGCGGCCGTGTGTGTGCGTGTGTTTGAGTCAAACACACACATCGCCAAGCTCTGCAAGTACCGAAGTTTATTCATACATGTTGGGGGTGGGATAGCAACTGCATATCCACAAGCTTCCGTAACGGGCGAGTACGAACCAATTGAATGATTTGACATTTGTTAGTACATTCGCTGAGTTGCGGATCTCGATATGCGGGGACTGGGTTAGCGAGTTAATCATCGTGCGTTCGCCACAGGGTCTTGACAGATTCACTGAACACCTCAGCACTATGTTTTCTGCTGATCTGTCTTTCTAATTCCATGCACGTATCCGCTAAGGTGCTTTACGTTCGGATCACTCCGAACAACGCGAAACATATTAGCCTCTCGATGGGATTTCCAGGAACAGCCTGAAGAGCCATTGGCTCCTTCGCGCCCACTATTTTTGGACCGTTTAGCTTAAACTTTTTTGAGGGAGACTTCCTCTGCTCAAAAGCATCACCCTTCGAACGCTTGGGCGTATTATTACGTTTTTGAACTAACACGCCGTCAAACAGCTGTTATCCTAAGCTGCTCTTCAGAGTGGTTGGTGCTTCTAATTCGGTCGAAAGAGACTGAACTAGTAAAGTCTGCTGTGGCGCCATCTGTTGTCTGTCTAGTGGGCAAAAAGTGACTAGTATTTCACTTCATTGCTGACTCAACAACACACCAGAATTTGGTAGTTGATTTGAAAGTTGATTGTCTGCTGCAGTACCCACTAGTACTAACAGATGTTACGGAGGATGTGCCTAATACTTATTGTTTGCCTAAGAGTGTGTAAGCTGCGTCCGCAGCTTGCACGTTTGTTATTTTTATACCCTGAACCCATTAAAAATGGGTAATCAGGGTATAACGGTTTTGTTATACCCTGAACCCATTAAAAATGGGTAATCAGGGTATAATGGTTTTGTTGCAGCCCAAATGTATGTAACAGTCAGAAGGAGGCGTGCCAGACCCCATAAAGTATATATATTCTTGATCAGGACGACAAGCCGAGTCGATTGAGCCCTGTCCGTTTGTCTGTCTGTCCGTCTGTCCGCCCGTCCGTCCGTCTGTCCGTATGTTTGAACGCGTGAATCTCAGAACCTATAATATCTTCTATATCTTGATAGTTAGAGACTCCAAATCTTGTATTTAGCTTAATGGGACTTTAATACAATTTTGATTTTTGTTAAATTTTGGATGACACGCCCCCTTCGCCCAAATTTTCAAATCACTTATTTCAAATACTACAGACTTGTGCTTTTGCACATACACGCATATGAATGATATAATTACGCTGCGCAAGTTTGATTAAGAAAGTCGATCTACAAAAAAAGTTATTAAGCATTTAGTTTCCCATAACACGCACATATTGGCGCAGCGCAGTCGCTGAGTAAACTGCGCAGTTAGCAGAGCGTATGCGTGTGCGTGTGTATGTATGCGTTGCTTGCAATATACATACATATGTATGTTCACATGTACATACTGTATATATTTACATATATGTATATATGTATACATGTATATAAAATAAGAGTAACATTGATATAACTTAAATAAAGTCAATATAATATACATATGTACATATGAATAGATGAAATGCATTATGTTATTAAACGAAACGTTTACCAAACGTTTACGTACACACGCGCGCGCTAACAGCAGCAGAAGCATCTAGAAAATTCGAAGAATTCATAACAACACCAACAAAGGCAAATTGGGGATGAATTTTCAACAGAAGTTTTAGCAGCTCAGTAGCAGTAGCTCAGTAGTTCAAAAACTTTACTTAGGAATTCGCTATATCACTCTTATGTACTGCAACGGCTGTCTTGGTAGAAGCGATGATCGCCGACATAAAGTCGCGGATTCTATTTTCTAAGCTGACGTCAAAACTTTTTGTATGCAAGATACTTAATCTTTTTATACCCTGAACCCATTAAAAATGGGTAAACAGGGTATAATGGTTTTGTTGCAGCCCAAATGTACAGTAACAGTCAGAAGGAGGCGTGCCAGACCCCATAAAGTATATATATTCTTGATCAGGACGACAAGCCGAGTCGATTGAACCCTGTCCGTTTGTCTGTCTGTCCGTCTGTCCGTCTGTCCGTCCGTCTGTCTGTCCGTCCGTCTGTCCGTATGTTTGAACGCGTGAATCTCAGAACCTATAATATCTTCTATATCTTGATAGTTAGAGACTCCAAATCTTGTATTTTGCTTAATGGGACTTTTATACAATTTTGATTTTTGTTAAATTTTGGATGCCACGCCCCCTTCGCCCAAATTTTCAAATCACTTATTTCAAATACTACAGACTTGTGCTTTTGCACATACACGCATATGAATGATATAATTACGCTGCGCAAGTTTGATTAAGAAAGTCGATCTACAAAAAAAGTTATTAAGCATTTAGTTTCCCATAACACGCACATATTGGCGCAGCGAAGTCGCTGAGTAAACTGCGCAGTTAGCAGAGAGTATGCGTGTGCGTGTGTATGTATCAGTTGCTTGCAATATACATACATATGTATGTACACATGTACATACTGTATATATTTACATATATATAAAATAAGAGTAACATTGATGTAACTTAAATAAAGTCAATATAATATACATATGAATAGATCAAATGCATTATGTTATTAAACGAAACGTTTACCAAACGTTTACGTACACACGCGCGTGGCAACAGCAGCAGAAGCTCTAGAAAATTCGAAGAATTCATAACAACAACAACAAAGACAAATTGGGGATGAATTTTAAGCAGAAGTTCAGCAGCTCAGTAGCAGCAGCTCAGTAGCTCAATAACTGTACTTAGGAATTCGCTATCTCACTCTTATGTATTGCAACGGCTGTGTTGATAGAAGCGATGATCGCCGACATAAAGTCTCGGGTTCGATTCTCTAAGCTGACGTCAAAACTTTTTTTATGCAAGTTACTTAACCTTTTTTTTTTCTTTTGAATTTTTTAATTTAATTTAAAATAATTATATATAAACTTTGAAGTGCATTTAAAGCCGCCGATAGGCGGGGTTCAAGGTATTTCCTAGTCGGGCACCTCCGACTAGAGTTTCCTTACTTGGTTTGTATATTGTTGTGGAAAACCTGCATTCAACTTAAAGTTTCCAAGGAAGCCGACCGTACTGTGTATGTGTATGTGTATGGTGTAGAAAGGGTCTGGTGTTAAAAAATGTTATTGATTCGAAACTAAACCGTAATTAGCCTATTAAATTAAATCTAGTTTATCTTTGGAACTATAGTCAAATTTTGCACTTAGCTTCATGTGCATTTTATACAATTCTTATTAATTAAATACCACGGAACCTTTGCCGCAGACGCAGGATGATGCTCTAGAACGTGATTATTGCGTCATCTTTTTTCGCGGGGGGAATCAGTGGACAGGAGACAAAAATTTAGCGTGGTTATCTAATGGCCCTAGTTAAATTGTAGTACCCTTGAGTCACTTCGACGGGAAATATTGGGATTTTTCTTTCCCCACGTTTTACGGGAACGGTCGATATACATGTATAAAAGGCAACTGTATTATTCTGAGTATCGATTAACATACTTACTGATGTGTTGTTCTCAGCGCATATTTATTTAAAATATAGATCAAACGATTTGAAGAGACCAGATCCACGTTTAAACATCCAGCAAAAGGACAACTTGTAAGACCATAGATTATATTGAGAGGGTGAAGGAGTCAGTACGAAAAAATACGCAAGTGTCTACTCGGAACTGATCGGCAGCTTTAATCTTGTCGCGACGTAGTTTACAGCGAAATTTGAAGATGGATTTTAAGCTACTTCCTTATAAGCTCCAGTTAACACATGAATTAATAGAGTCCGACTTCGGAGAAGGTTGGCATTTGCTGAAGAAATGACTCTATAGTGATTGAAAGATAGGAAACGCGCTACCGACAGCGAAATACTAATTCACACCGCAAGCTCCCAATTTACCAATTTGCCACACCTTTAATTATCCTCAAACTTTGTATTTAGTGTCATGTGTATTTAATACAATTTTGATTTTTCCTATACACCAATTCCTTACAATTCAGTTTAAAATATAAGTAGTATGCTGAAAATTTCATTAAAATCCGTTAAGTAACACAGAAGTTATTCAGCAAAACATTTAGGCAATTGACAAATATACTTGGCTGCCCAGCGAACATTTTCCTATGTTCTAAGAAATAACAAATACAATAGAATTCAGCGTGAATCATATGATAATTATGTTACTTGGTTACTATGAGGTTCAGTGGCGTGCCGCGAAGTGCCGCGTGAGTTACCGTCCCGGCACCCTGCAAAATACCTCCGCTATGCCCCAACAGAATGTTGCTAGACTTAAGTTGAAATGGCTCTTGGCCGAATGTCATAAACTTAGTTGGCCGAATGTTACTAGACGTAGTTGAAATGACACTTGGCCGAAAAAGTTTAATTTGTACTTGTAAATCGAACAGAGCGGACGTTTCATTCTGATTTCACATTTATATGTACAAGAGGACTGCACATAATCGTGGCCGATTGTTGTTTGTCATAACTTGCGCCGATCATGGCACAGTTGGTTGGTATTTTGTGTGAATTTTGGACGCTTACGCTCAAAAAATGCGAATATTACAGGGTATTTTTGAATAGGTCACGCCCAAAAGGGGCGTAAGACTAGATCGATAGAGGAGGTCACCAGCAACCTACCATTCCAATTTTGAACTTCCTAGCACAACTGTAGGTGATATACGCCCGTGCGGTTTGCCACGCCCCCTTTGGGCGTAGATATACCCGCAATAGCTTATTGAACTTGGGATGTTAATAAAAGTAAATATACTAAGTCTCAAGTTTCTAGCAACAATATTGTTAAAAATATAACAGAAGATGCAAAATTGATATATATTCAGACGGACATTGCACAAAACCAATATACTCATTTCACTTTTTGAATGAGTATAAAAAGAAGTGATATCCCTTGGCCCCACGTACCCCTGATTCACCAAGGAGATAACCCGAACCCATCGAATAGCTATTGTTGAATAGATATTGCGAGCATGCTATGATTATTTCACATTATATTTAAAGCAACACATGCACATATATACGCACACACACGGACGCAATAATGATCACGCGCTCTGCTGAGCACCGAGTGCGCTTGGGCTGCAATATGCCTTATTATATGGGAAATTAAATGTTTAATAACTTTTGTTGTAGATAGACTTTCTTAATCAAATTTTCACAGTCTGATTATATCATTCACATGTGTCTATTTGCCAAGCCACAAGTCTTGGTGGGATGGGTTTACAAAAACAAGGCAACGCTACTAGAGGATACTCATCTGGGGACCCTCAGTGGCAATCCTTGTCCCTGGTAATCCAAGTTGACACACAGCCTCCGCGATCGGCCTCACTGGATAAACAACTGGGCAATCGCCCAATTTCTTAACTAATGTGTGCAGCGACTTTAGATGAATTAGAAAGATGGAGCTTTGTAGAGCGAAATCTTTGACCGACCACTGACTACGAACAGACAAACGATTTTGAATTAATTGTCCCTGGGTTGACAGGTGTAGCATTCTAGGACCTCAGTAGACATGAGTGATATCGTGTTGAAATGGCTCCTAAGGAAATACTGCTACTGCCCCCGTCCCGTTAAAACCCTGGCAGGCCTCCAAGTACGTTCGAAGCTCGTCGCCAATTGTATTATTGGCGGTACAGGTTTAAGTTGATATATATCCTTAATCTGTGCGAGATCCTGGCTCTGAACGATGGCTCCCATAAGGACCAGCGTCAACTCTCGCATGGTCTCCTTGCTATGCATAGATAACCATGGGGATCGCTATGAGTGACTGTACAACCGAGCTAAGATAGCGGCTTGGAGTCGGGACCCTGTAAAAATAGAAGCAACTAAAAACAACACACCACAACCACAAGAAGAAAATGACCCGCGGTATGCTGACCCCAGGCTGGCTTTCGCCAAAAGCTCAAGGGTCCAAAGAAGCCCAGTAGCCAAAGCGACACCAAGAAATGCAGAGGAGACTCGAAAAACAACAATGACGGAAAATGATGCACGGAGCACGCAAGCAGAAATGGCAATATCGTTAAGACAAGAATACATTCTGAAGCTCCGGGCCGAGGAAGAAGATGCCATCCTAAAATGCCGTCAGGCGTTGCGGCGCATTAATGCGGCTGTGGCGAAGCAGAAGAACATCAGTCTCGATGTGAGAAGCGGCGTCTCCGACCTGGACGAACTGCTGGACGTGTTAGGACACTGCAGGAACTCGTGGAAGAAGCTTGAAGCTGAAGCTGACAAGCAAAAAGCAGCGAGGAAGAGTGTGAGAACAGTGGAAACACCCACTCTGCAAAAGAGGCAAGCATCCAGCCCACTAGAGTCGGAATCTGGAAAGAAACTTTGCGGGAGACAACCAAATCTGTGGCAAAAAGTCACTAGAAGAGGTGCCCCGCAAAGGAACGTGGAAAAGACTGTTACGGCCCAGATAGAAAAGCCCAAAGCAGTTCCAAATAAAAAACCAAAAGAGGTAAAAAAGATGCCCCAAACAGAAGCGATATTAACAAAACCTGAGGGAGGACAAAGCTACGTAGATGTTTTAAGAAACATCCGCAGCACAATCCAGCAGGATGATAAGACAAATATAAGAGGAATAAGGAAAACACGAACCGGAACACTCCTTTTAGAACTCAACAAGGGAGAAAAACTACAACCGGAGCTTGTAGAAAAGCTAAGGGCTACCGTCAAGGAAACAGCCACGGTAGCGGAGCTAAAACCTACGACGACAATCGAAATCTGCGATCTCGATTCACTGACAGTAAAGACGGAGGTCGAAGGGGCAGTGCGTAAAGCCCTTGCAAACCCATCACTGGAGTTACGCATTACAGTTACGGCTCCAAACAGCCGAGAGCAAGTTAGAGCTATCGTAATGCTCAAAAGCCAACTAACAGAAACTTTGCTTAACACAGACAATATAAAAATAGGGTTCGTTAGAGCTAGAATGAGAATGTGCCAAAGTATCCGGAGATGCTACCGATGCTTTGGGGTAGGACAGGACCAGACCGAAATGGTGGTGGAGGCCTCTGCATTAAATGTGGCGAAGCAGGCCACAAAATGAAGGAGTGCAAAAAGCCACCGAAATGCTGCATATATGCAGATGCAGGACGTAGCCCAGTCGACCATATGCCGGGATCGCAGAAATGGCCAGGTACTCGACAAGCTGCAACAAAATGATAAAGATTCTTCAAGCAAATCTACACCGCAGCAAAACTGCAGACGCGCTCTTGACCCAGATCGTAACGGAGTACGCTATCGATGTAGTGGTCATAAGTGAGCAATATAAACAAAAAGACAACGGAGTTTGGCTAGAAACGAAAATTGCGGCATTGTGAATACCTAGGGGCTCTGTTCTGCCTCTATAAGAAAGTAAACGGGGAAACTGCTACGTCTACGCACGTTTCAAAGACGTAGCAGTGGTCAGCTGCTACTTGACACCCAGTGACGACATACTTTTCAAAGAAAGCTAGACGCGATTGAGGATATGCTCGTTGACCGACTGCAACCCTTCATAGTGCCAAGCGACTTCAACGCAAGAGTAGTAGACTGGGGGATACCTTCAATAGGCCTGTATGCGAAGGTACAATTCCAGATATAACCCTTGGATCCGAACATATCGTAGATCGGATCAAGGACTGGAAAATACTTGACGACTTTACAGCTTCCAAAATAAGAGTAGGCAAGTCGAGACGGCTTGTCGTGCTGATGAAGAATATTTATACTTTATGGTCTGCCACGCCTCCTTTTGCCTGTTACATACATTTGGGCTGCAACAAAACCATTATACCTTGATTACCCATTTTTAATGGGTCCAGGGTATAAAAAAACCCGTACTGCGTATGGTATTTACGAGTATACCTGTGAAATTACAGATCTCTTAGCTCGTCGAGCTGATTAAGAATATATGTATGTATGTATGTATGTATACACTTTATGGGGTCTGCGACGTCTCCTTTTGCCTATTACATTAATTTTCACAAGTTTAGTTTTACTAGTTTAGCTTTAGTATATTCAAGGTCTCAATTTGTAAGTTGGAAGTAAGTTTTAAGCCAGTGTCTATATGGGCGCTGCACAGTGGACGAAACAGGTGATTTAGATACGATTAATTCAAGTTCAATATATTCGATAAGCCAAAAAAAATTAATCGCTTCGCTTTTCTTCCAATATGCGTACAGCCACTAGCCATACAACACATGTTGGTACAGCTCTAAAGCTTTGAAGACAAAATATATTTAGTCTGCTATTTCCACCAGCTTTCCATCTTTAAAAAAAATTACATATACATACATATGTAAATTGGTGTTATTGTTATATACATATGTAAGTACATTCACAAAGCGAAATGAGTATATTGGTTTTGTGGAATATCCGTCACCTGTCCGTATGAAAACCATTTCTATGCAATTGAAACTAGAGACTTGAAATTTGGAATATATACTCGTGTATGCTCTCGTCCGATAAAGTGTCAAGCTTCTCCCAATACGCCCACTAGGGGCGTGACAAATTGGAAAATGAATTTTCCTGTATCTCAGAAACACTATTTGTGTCAGTCCTAGAGATTTGAGAATTGAAATGTATACTCGCGTTCACATCCCAAGTTGAAGAAGCTATGGCGCATATATCTACACATATTTTGGCGTGGGAAATCGGGTGAAACTGTATCTTATACAGTTTTAGATCTAGAACGACCAAATTTAGCACGCCCTCAGTGGGCGTAGAAATATAATTTTTAGCCAGTACATGACAGGGGTCTAGAGCAACGTAACTGTGTGTGTGTGTGTGTGTATATTTGGTTTGTGCAATGTCCGTCTTGCTGTACGTCCGTCTGTCCGTATGAACGCTAACCATTTCTATGCTCTTAAAGCTACAGAAATTTGGAATATATACTCGTGTATACTCTCGTCAGATAAAGTGTCATGATTTTCCCGATACGTCCACTAGGCGCGTGGCAAATTGGAAAATGAATTTTCCTGTATGTCAGAAATACTACTTGTAGCAGAGTGTTGAGATTTGGAATGTATACTCGCGTTGACATCCCAAGTTGAATAAGCTATGGCGCATATATCTACGCCCATTGGGCCACACCTTTAATTATCCCCAAACTTTGTATTTAGTGTCATGTCTATTTAATACAATTTTGATTTTTCCTATACACCAATTCCTTACAATTCAGTTTAAAATATAAGTAGTATGCTGAAAATTTCATTAAAATCCGTTAAGTAACACAGAAGTTATTCAGCAAAACATTTAGGCAATTGACAAATATACTTGGCTGCACAGCGAACATTTTCCTATGTTCTAAGAAATAACAAATACAATAGAATTCAGCGTGAATCATATGATAATTATGTTACTTGGTTACTATGAGGTTCAGTGGCGTGCCGCGAAGTGCCGCGTGAGTTACCGTCCCGGCACCCTGCAAAATACCTCCGCTATGCCCCAACAGAATGTTGCTAGACTTAAGTTGAAATGGCTCTTGGCCGAATGTCATAAACTTAGTTGGCCGAATGTTACTAGACGTAGTTGAAATGACACTTGGCCGAAAAAGTTTAATTTGTACTTGTAAATCGAACAGAGCGGACGTTTCATTCTGATTTCACATTTATATGTACAAGAGGACTGCACATAATCGTGGCCGATTGTTGTTTGTCATAACTTGCGCCGATCATGGCACAGTTGGTTGGTATTTTGTGTGAATTTTGGACGCTTACGCTCAAAAAATGCGAATATTACAGGGTATTTTTGAATAGGTCACGCCCAAAAGGGGCGTAAGACTAGATCGATAGAGGAGGTCACCAGCAACCTACCATTCCAATTTTGAACTTCCTAGCACAACTGTAGGTGATATACGCCCGTGCGGTGTGCCACGCCCCCTTTGGGCGTAGATATACCCGCAATAGCTTATTGAACTTGGGATGTTAATAAAAGTAAATATACTAAGTCTCAAGTTTCTAGCAACAATATTGTTAAAAATATAACAGAAGATGCAAAATTGATATATATTCAGACGGACATTGCACAAAACCAATATACTCATTTCACTTTTTGAATGAGTATAAAAAGAAGTGATATCCCTTGGCCCCACGTACCCCTGATTCACCAAGGAGATAACCCGAACCCATCGAATAGCTATTGTTGAATAGATATTGCGAGCATGCTATGATTATTTCACATTATATTTAAAGCAACACATGCACATATATACGCACACACACGGACGCAATAATGATCACGCGCTCTGCTGAGCACCGAGTGCGCTTGGGCTGCAATATGCCTTATTATATGGGAAATTAAATGTTTAATAACTTTTGTTGTAGATAGACTTTCTTAATCAAATTTTCACAGTCTGATTATATCATTCACATGTGTCTATTTGCCAAGCCACAAGTCTTGGTGGGATGGGTTTACAAAAACAAGGCAACGCTACTAGAGGATACTCATCTGGGGACCCTCAGTGGCAATCCTTGTCCCTGGTAATCCAAGTTGACACACAGCCTCCGCGATCGGCCTCACTGGATAAACAACTGGGCAATCGCCCAATTTCTTTGACCGACCACTGACTACGAACAGACAAACGATTTTGAATTAATTGCCCTGGGCTGACAGGTGTAGCATTCTAGGACCTCAGTAGACATGAGTGATATCGTGTTGAAATGGCTCCTAAGGAAATACTGCTACTGCCCCCGTCCCGTTAAAACCCTGGCAGGCCTCCAAGTACGTTCGAAGCTCGTCGCCAATTGTATTATTGGCGGTACAGGTTTAAGTTGATATATATCCTTAATCTGTGCGAGATCCTGGCTCTGAACGATGGCTCCCATAAGGACCAGCGTCAACTCTCGCATGGTCTCCTTGCTATGCATAGATAACCATGGGGATCGCTATGAGTGACTGTACAACCGAGCTAAGATAGCGGCTTGGAGTCGGGACCCTGTAAAAATAGAAGCAACTAAAAACAACACACCACAACCACAAGAAGAAAATGACCCGCGGTATGCTGACCCCAGGCTGGCTTTCGCCAAAAGCTCAAGGGTCCAAAGAAGCCCAGTAGCCAAAGCGACACCAAGAAATGCAGAGGAGACTCGAAAAACAACAATGACGGAAAATGATGCACGGAGCACGCAAGCAGAAATGGCAATATCGTTAAGACAAGAATACATTCTGAAGCTCCGGGCCGAGGAAGAAGATGCCATCCTAAAATGCCGTCAGGCGTTGCGGCGCATTAATGCGGCTGTGGCGAAGCAGAAGAACATCAGTCTCGTTGTGAGAAGCGGCGTCTCCGACCTGGACGAACTGCTGGACGTGTTAGGACACTGCAGGAACTCGTGGAAGAAGCTTGAAGCTGAAGCTGACAAGCAAAAAGCAGCGAGGAAGAGTGTGAGAACAGTGGAAACACCCACTCTGCAAAAGAGGCAAGCATCCAGCCCACTAGAGTCGGAATCTGGAAAGAAACTTTGCGGGAGACAACCAAATCTGTGGCAAAAAGTCACTAGAAGAGGTGCCCCGCAAAGGAACGTGGAAAAGACTGTTACGGCCCAGATAGAAAAGCCCAAAGCAGTTCCAAATAAAAAACCAAAAGAGGTAAAAAAGATGCCCCAAACAAGCGATATTAACAAAACCTGAGGGAGGACAAAGCTACGTAGATGTTTTAAGAAACATCCGCAGCACAATCCAGCAGGATGATAAGACAAATATAAGAGGAATAAGGAAAACACGAACCGGAACACTCCTTTTAGAACTCAACAAGGGAGAAAAACTACAACCGGAGCTTGTAGAAAAGCTAAGGGCTACCGTCAAGGAAACAGCCACGGTAGCGGAGCTAAAACCTACGACGACAATCGAAATCTGCGATCTCGATTCACTGACAGTAAAGACGGAGGTCGAAGGGGCAGTGCGTAAAGCCCTTGCAAACCCATCACTGGAGTTACGCATTACAGTTACGGCTCCAAACAGCCGAGAGCAAGTTAGAGCTATCGTAATGCTCAAAAGCCAACTAACAGAAACTTTGCTTAACACAGACAATATAAAAATAGGGTTCGTTAGAGCTAGAATGAGAATGTGCCAAAGTATCCGGAGATGCTACCGATGCTTTGGGGTAGGACAGGACCAGACCGAAATGGTGGTGGAGGCCTCTGCATTAAATGTGGCGAAGCAGGCCACAAAATGAAGGAGTGCAAAAAGCCACCGAAATGCTGCATATATGCAGATGCAGGACGTAGCCCAGTCGACCATATGCCGGGATCGCAGAAATGGCCAGGTACTCGACAAGCTGCAACAAAATGATAAAGATTCTTCAAGCAAATCTACACCGCAGCAAAACTGCAGACGCGCTCTTGACCCAGATCGTAACGGAGTACGCTATCGATGTAGTGGTCATAAGTGAGCAATATAAACAAAAAGACAACGGAGTTTGGCTAGAAACGAAAATTGCGGCATTGTGAATACCTAGGGGCTCTGTTCTGCCTCTATAAGAAAGTAAACGGGGAAACTGCTACGTCTACGCACGTTTCAAAGACGTAGCAGTGGTCAGCTGCTACTTGACACCCAGTGACGACATACTTTTCAAAGAAAGCTAGACGCGATTGAGGATATGCTCGTTGACCGACTGCAACCCTTCATAGTGCCAAGCGACTTCAACGCAAGAGTAGTAGACTGGGGGATACCTTCAATAGGCCTGTATGCGAAGGTACAATTCCAGATATAACCCTTGGATCCGAACATATCGTAGATCGGATCAAGGACTGGAAAATACTTGACGACTTTACAGCTTCCAAAATAAGAGTAGGCAAGTCGAGACGGCTTGTCGTGCTGATGAAGAATATTTATACTTTATGGTCTGCCACGCCTCCTTTTGCCTGTTACATACATTTGGGCTGCAACAAAACCATTATACCTTGATTACCCATTTTTAATGGGTCCAGGGTATAAAAAAACCCGTACTACGTATGGTATTTACGAGTATACCTGTGAAATTACAGATCTCTTAGCTCGTCGAGCTGATTAAGAATATATGTATGTATGTATGTATGTATACACTTTATGGGGTCTGCGACGTCTCCTTTTGCCTATTACATTAATTTTCACAAGTTTAGTTTTACTAGTTTAGCTTTAGTATATTCAAGGTCTCAATTTGTAAGTTGGAAGTAAGTTTTAAGCCAGTGTCTATATGGGCGCTGCACAGTGGACGAAACAGGTGATTTAGATACGATTAATTCAAGTTCAATATATTCGATAAGCCAAAAAAAATTAATCGCTTCGCTTTTCTTCCAATATGCGTACAGCCACTAGCCATACAACACATGTTGGTACAGCTCTAAAGCTTTGAAGACAAAATATATTTAGTCTGCTATTTCCACCAGCTTTCCATCTTTAAAAAAAATTACATATACATACATATGTAAATTGGTGTTATTGTTATATACATATGTAAGTACATTCACAAAGCGAAATGAGTATATTGGTTTTGTGGAATATCCGTCACCTGTCCGTATGAAAACCATTTCTATGCAATTGAAACTAGAGACTTGAAATTTGGAATATATACTCGTGTATACTCTCGTCCGATAAAGTGTCAAGCTTCTCCCAATACGCCCACTAGGGGCGTGACAAATTGGAAAATGAATTTTCCTGTATCTCAGAAACACTATTTGTGTCAGTCCTAGAGATTTGAGAATTGAAATGTATACTCGCGTTCACATCCCAAGTTGAAGAAGCTATGGCGCATATATCTACACATATTTTGGCGTGGGAAATCGGGTGAAACTGTATCTTATACAGTTTTAGATCTAGAACGACCAAATTTAGCACGCCCTCAGTGGGCGTAGAAATATAATTTTTAGCCAGTACATGACAGGGGTCTAGAGCAACGTAACTGTGTGTGTGTGTGTGTGTATATTTGGTTTGTGCAATGTCCGTCTTGCTGTACGTCCGTCTGTCCGTATGAACGCTAACCATTTCTATGCTCTTAAAGCTACAGAAATTTGGAATATATACTCGTGTATACTCTCGTCAGATAAAGTGTCATGATTTTCCCGATACGTCCACTTGGGGCGTGGCAAATTGGAAAATGAATTTTCCTGTATGTCAGAAATACTACTTGTAGCAGAGTGTTGAGATTTGGAATGTATACTCGCGTTGACATCCCAAGTTGAATAAGCTATGGCGCATATATCTACGCCCATTGGGCCACACCTTTAATTATCCCCAAACTTTGTATTTAGTGTCATGTCTATTTAATACAATTTTGATTTTTCCTATACACCAATTCCTTACAATTCAGTTTAAAATATAAGTAGTATGCTGAAAATTTCATTAAAATCCGTTAAGTAACACAGAAGTTATTCAGCAAAACATTTAGGCAATTGACAAATATACTTGGCTGCACAGCGAACATTTTCCTATGTTCTAAGAAATAACAAATACAATAGAATTCAGCGTGAATCATATGATAATTATGTTACTTGGTTACTATGAGGTTCAGTGGCGTGCCGCGAAGTGCCGCGTGAGTTACCGTCCCGGCACCCTGCAAAATACCTCCGCTATGCCCCAACAGAATGTTGCTAGACTTAAGTTGAAATGGCTCTTGGCCGAATGTAATAACCTTAGTTGGCCGAATGTTACTAGACGTAGTTGAAATGACACTTGGCCGAAAAAGTTTAATTTGTACTTGTAAATCGAACAGAGCGGACGTTTCATTCTGATTTCACATTTATATGTACAAGAGGACTGCACATAATCGTGGCCGATTGTTGTTTGTCATAACTTGCGCCGATCATGGCACAGTTGGTTGGTATTTTGTGTGAATTTTGGACGCTTACGCTCAAAAAATGCGAATATTACAGGGTATTTTTGAATAGGTCACGCCCAAAAGGGGCGTAAGACTAGATCGATAGAGGAGGTCACCAGCAACCTACCATTCCAATTTTGAACTTCCTAGCACAACTGTAGGTGATATACGCCCGTGCGGTTTGCCACGCCCCCTTTGGGCGTAGATATACCCGCAATAGCTTATTGAACTTGGGATGTTAATAAAAGTAAATATACTAAGTCTCAAGTTTCTAGCAACAATATTGTTAAAAATATAACAGAAGATGCAAAATTGATATATATTCAGACGGACATTGCACAAAACCAATATACTCATTTCACTTTTTGAATGAGTATAAAAAGAAGTGATATCCCTTGGCCCCACGTACCCCTGATTCACCAAGGAGATAACCCGAACCCATCGAATAGCTATTGTTGAATAGATATTGCGAGCATGCTATGATTATTTCACATTATATTTAAAGCAACACATGCACATATATACGCACACACACGGACGCAATAATGATCACGCGCTCTGCTGAGCACCGAGTGCGCTTGGGCTGCAATATGCCTTATTATATGGGAAATTAAATGTTTAATAACTTTTGTTGTAGATAGACTTTCTTAATCAAATTTTCACAGTCTGATTATATCATTCACATGTGTCTATTTGCCAAGCCACAAGTCTTGGTGGGATGGGTTTACAAAAACAAGGCAACGCTACTAGAGGATACTCATCTGGGGACCCTCAGTGGCAATCCTTGTCCCTGGTAATCCAAGTTGACACACAGCCTCCGCGATCGGCCTCACTGGATAAACAACTGGGCAATCGCCCAATTTCTTTGACCGACCACTGACTACGAACAGACAAACGATTTTGAATTAATTGCCCTGGGCTGACAGGTGTAGCATTCTAGGACCTCAGTAGACATGAGTGATATCGTGTTGAAATGGCTCCTAAGGAAATACTGCTACTGCCCCCGTCCCGTTAAAACCCTGGCAGGCCTCCAAGTACGTTCGAAGCTCGTCGCCAATTGTATTATTGGCGGTACAGGTTTAAGTTGATATATATCCTTAATCTGTGCGAGATCCTGGCTCTGAACGATGGCTCCCATAAGGACCAGCGTCAACTCTCGCATGGTCTCCTTGCTATGCATAGATAACCATGGGGATCGCTATGAGTGACTGTACAACCGAGCTAAGATAGCGGCTTGGAGTCGGGACCCTGTAAAAATAGAAGCAACTAAAAACAACACACCACAACCACAAGAAGAAAATGACCCGCGGTATGCTGACCCCAGGCTGGCTTTCGCCAAAAGCTCAAGGGTCCAAAGAAGCCCAGTAGCCAAAGCGACACCAAGAAATGCAGAGGAGACTCGAAAAACAACAATGACGGAAAATGATGCACGGAGCACGCAAGCAGAAATGGCAATATCGTTAAGACAAGAATACATTCTGAAGCTCCGGGCCGAGGAAGAAGATGCCATCCTAAAATGCCGTCAGGCGTTGCGGCGCATTAATGCGGCTGTGGCGAAGCAGAAGAACATCAGTCTCGATGTGAGAAGCGGCGTCTCCGACCTGGACGAACTGCTGGACGTGTTAGGACACTGCAGGAACTCGTGGAAGAAGCTTGAAGCTGAAGCTGACAAGCAAAAAGCAGCGAGGAAGAGTGTGAGAACAGTGGAAACACCCACTCTGCAAAAGAGGCAAGCATCCAGCCCACTGGAGTCGGAATCTGGAAAGAAACTTTGCGGGAGACAACCAAATCTGTGGCAAAAAGTCACTAGAAGAGGTGCCCCGCAAAGGAACGTGGAAAAGACTGTTACGGCCCAGATAGAAAAGCCCAAAGCAGTTCCAAATAAAAAACCAAAAGAGATAAAAAAGATGCCCCAAACAGAAGCGATATTAACAAAACCTGAGGGAGGACAAAGCTACGTAGATGTTTTAAGAAACATCCGCAGCACAATCCAGCAGGATGATAAGACAAATATAAGAGGAATAAGGAAAACACGAACCGGAACACTCCTTTTAGAACTCAACAAGGGAGAAAAACTACAACCGGAGCTTGTAGAAAAGCTAAGGGCTACCGTCAAGGAAACAGCCACGGTAGCGGAGCTAAAACCTACGACGACAATCGAAATCTGCGATCTCGATTCACTGACAGTAAAGACGGAGGTCGAAGAGGCAGTGCGTAAAGCCCTTGCAAACCCATCACTGGAGTTACGCATTACAGTTACGGCTCCAAACAGCCGAGAGCAAGTTAGAGCTATCGTAATGCTCAAAAGCCAACTAACAGAAACTTTGCTTAACACAGACAATATAAAAATAGGGTTCGTTAGAGCTAGAATGAGAATGTGCCAAAGTATCCGGAGATGCTACCGATGCTTTGGGGTAGGACAGGACCAGACCGAAATGGTGGTGGAGGCCTCTGCATTAAATGTGGCGAAGCAGGCCACAAAATGAAGGAGTGCAAAAAGCCACCGAAATGCTGCATATATGCAGATGCAGGACGTAGCCCAGTCGACCATATGCCGGGATCGCAGAAATGGCCAGGTACTCGACAAGCTGCAACAAAATGATAAAGATTCTTCAAGCAAATCTACACCGCAGCAAAACTGCAGACGCGCTCTTGACCCAGATCGTAACGGAGTACGCTATCGATGTAGTGGTCATAAGTGAGCAATATAAACAAAAAGACAACGGAGTTTGGCTAGAAACGAAAATTGCGGCATTGTGAATACCTAAGGGCTCTGTTCTGCCTCTATAAGAAAGTAAACGGGGAAACTGCTACGTCTACGCACGTTTCAAAGACGTAGCAGTGGTCAGCTGCTACTTGACACCCAGTGACGACATACTTTTCAAAGAAAGCTAGACGCGATTGAGGATATGCTCGTTGACCGACTCCAACCCTTCATAGTGCCAAGCGACTTCAACGCAAGAGCAGTAGACTGGGGGATACCTTCAATAGGCCTGTATGCGAAGGTACAATTCCAAAAATAAAAGAGTAGGCAAGTCGAGACGGCTTGTCGTGCTGATCAAGAATATATATACTTTATGGGGTCTGTCACGCCTCCTTTTGCCTGTTACATACATTTGGGCTGCAACAAAACCATTATACCTTGATTACCCATTTTTAATGGGTCCAGGGTATAAAAAAACCCGTACTGCGTATGGTATTTACGAGTATACCTGTGAAATTACAGATCTCTAGCTTTTGTGGTTTACGAAATCGCTGCATTCATACAGACGGAAGAACGGATGGACGGACAGGCGACCAGGGCTATATCGACTCAGCTCGTCGAGCTGATTAAGAATATATGTATGTATGTATACACTTTATGGGGTCTGCGACGTCTCCTTTTGCCTATTACATTAATTTTCACAAGTTTAGTTTTACTAGTTTAGCTTTAGTATATTCAAGGTCTCAATTTGTAAGTTGGAAGTAAGTTTTAAGCCAGTGTCTATATGGGCGCTGCACAGTGGACGAAACAGGTGATTTAGATACGATTAATTCAAGTTCAATATATTCGATAAGCCAAAAAAAATTAATCGCTTCGCTTTTCTTCCAATATGCGTACAGCCACTAGCCATACAACACATGTTGGTACAGCTCTAAAGCTTTGAAGACAAAATATATTTAGTCTGCTATTTCCACCAGCTTTCCATCTTTAAAAAAAATTACATATACATACATATGTAAATTGGTGTTATTGTTATATACATATGTAAGTACATTCACAAAGCGAAATGAGTATATTGGTTTTGTGGAATATCCGTCACCTGTCCGTATGAAAACCATTTCTATGCAATTGAAACTAGAGACTTGAAATTTGGAATATATACTCGTGTATACTCTCGTCCGATAAAGTGTCAAGCTTCTCCCAATACGCCCACTAGGGGCGTGACAAATTGGAAAATGAATTTTCCTGTATCTCAGAAACACTATTTGTGTCAGTCCTAGAGATTTGAGAATTGAAATGTATACTCGCGTTCACATCCCAAGTTGAAGAAGCTATGGCGCATATATCTACACATATTTTGGCGTGGGAAATCGGGTGAAACTGTATCTTATACAGTTTTAGATCTAGAACGACCAAATTTAGCACGCCCTCAGTGGGCGTAGAAATATAATTTTTAGCCAGTACATGACAGGGGTCTAGAGCAACGTAACTGTGAAATCGGGTTATTATACACAGTTTATTTATTATAATCATTCGCAAAGAGAAATGAGTATATTGCATTTACGAAGTGATATATATATATATATATATATATATATATATATATATATATATATATATATATATATATATATATAAGTTGAGATTTGAAATGTATACTCGCGTTCACATCCCAAGTTGAAGAAGCTATGGCGCATATATCTACACATATTTTGGCGTGGCAAATCGGGTGGGCGTAGAAATATAATTTTTAGCCAGTACATGACAGGGGTCTAGAGCAACGTAACTGTGTGTGTGTGTGTGTGTGTGTGTGCATATTTGGTTTGTGCAATGTCCGTATTGCTGTCCGTCCGTCTGTCCGTATGAACGCTAACCATTTCTATGCTCTTAAAGCTACAGAAATTTGGAATATATACTCGTGTATACTCTCGTCAGATAAAGTGTCATGATTTTCCCGATACGTCCACTAGGGGCGTGGCAAATTGGAAAATGAATTTTCCTGTATGTCAGAAATACTACTTGTAGCAGAGTGTTGAGATTTGGAATGTATACTCGCGTTGACATCCCAAGTTGAATAAGCTATGGCGCATATATCTACGCCCATTGGGCCACACCTTTAATTATCCCCAAACTTTGTATTTAGTGTCATGTGTATTTAATACAATTTTGATTTTTCCTATACACCAATTGCTTACAATTCAGTTTAAAATATAAGTAGTATGCTGAAAATTGAATTGAATTGAATGAAAGTTATTCAGCAAAACATTTAGGCAATTGACAAATATACTTGGCTGCACAGCGAACATTTTCCTATGTTCTAAGAAATAACAAATACAATAGAATTCAGCGTGAATCATATGATAATTATGTTACTTGGTTACTATGAGGTTCAGTGGCGTGCCGCGAAGTGCCGCGTGAGTTACCGTCCCGGCACCCTGCAAAATACCTCCGCTATGCCCCAACAGAATGTTGCTAGACTTAAGTTGAAATGGCTCTTGGCCGAATGTCATAAACTTAGTTGGCCGAATGTTACTAGACGTAGTTGAAATGACACTTAGCCGAAAAAGTTTAATTTGTACTTGTAAATCGAACAGAGCGGACGTTTCATTCTGATTTCACATTTATATGTACAAGAGGACTGCACATAATCGTGGCCGATTGTTGTTTGTCATAACTTGCGCCGATCATGGCACAGTTGGTTGGTATTTTGTGTGAATTTTGGACGCTTACGCTCAAAAAATGCGAATATTACAGGGTATTTTTGAATAGGTCACGCCCAAAAGGGGCGTAAGACTAGATCGATAGAGGAGGTCACCAGCAACCTACCAATCCAATTTTGAACTTCCTAGCACAACTGTAGGAGATATACACTCGTGCGGTTTGCCACGCCCCCTTTGGGCGTAGATATACCCGTAATAGCTTATTGAACTTGGGATGTTAATAAAAGTAAATATACCAAGTCTCAAGTTTCTAGCAACAATATTGTTAAAAATATAACAGAAGATGCAAAATTGATATATATATTCAGACGGACATTGCACAAAACCAATATACTCATTTCACTTTTTGAATGAGTATAAAAAGAAGTGATATCCCTTGGCCCCACGTACCCCTGATTCACCAAGGAGATAACCCGAACCCATCGAATAGCTATTGTTGAATAGATATTGCGAGCATGCTATGATTATTTCACATTATATTTAAAGCAACACATGCACATATATACGCACACACACGGACGCAATAATGATCACGCGCTCTGCTGAGCACCGAGTGCGCTTGGGCTGCAATATGCCTTATTATATGGGAAATTAAATGTTTAATAACTTTTGTTGTAGATAGACTTTCTTAATCAAATTTTCACAGTCTGATTATATCATTCACATGTGTCTATTTGCCAAGCCACAAGTCTTGGTGGGATGGGTTTACAAAAACAAGGCAACGCTACTAGAGGATATTCATCTGGGGACCCTCAGTGGCAATCCTTGTCCCTGGTAATCCAAGTTGACACACAGCCTCCGCGATCGGCCTCACTGGATAAACAACTGGGCAATCGCCCAATTTCTTAACTAATGTGTGCAGCGACTTTAGATGAATTAGAAAGATGGAGCTTTGTAGAGCGAAATCTTTGACCGACCACTGACTACGAACAGACAAACGATTTTGAATTAATTGCCCTGGGCTGACAGGTGTAGCATTCTAGGACCTCAGTAGACATGAGTGATACCGTGTTGAAATGGCTCCTAAGGAAATACTGCTACTGCCCCCGTCCCGTTAAAACCCTGGCAGGCCTCCAAGTACGTTCGAAGCTCGTCGCCAATTGTATTATTGGCGGTACAGGTTTAAGTTGATATATATCCTTAATCTGTGCGAGATCCTGGCTCTGAACGATGGCTCCCATAAGGACCAGCGTCAACTCTCGCATGGTCTCCTTGCTATGCATAGATAACCATGGGGATCGCTATGAGTGACTGTACAACCGAGCTAAGATAGCGGCTTGGAGTCGGGACCCTGTAAAAATAGAAGCAACTAAAAACAACACACCACAACCACAAGAAGAAAATGACCCGCGGTATGCTGACCCCAGGCTGGCTTTCGCCAAAAGCTCAAGGGTCCAAAGAAGCCCAGTAGCCAAAGCGACACCAAGAAATGCAGAGGAGACTCGAAAAACAACAATGACGGAAAATGATGCACGGAGCACGCAAGCAGAAATGGCAATATCGTTAAGACAAGAATACATTCTGAAGCTCCGGGCCGAGGAAGAAGATGCCATCCTAAAATGCCGTCAGGCGTTGCGGCGCATTAATGCGGCTGTGGCGAAGCAGAAGAACATCAGTCTCGATGTGAGAAGCGGCGTCTCCGACCTGGACGAACTGCTGGACGTGTTAGGACACTGCAGGAACTCGTGGAAGAAGCTTGAAGCTGAAGCTGACAAGCAAAAAGCAGCGAGGAAGAGTGTGAGAACAGTGGAAACACCCACTCTGCAAAAGAGGCAAGCATCCAGCCCACTGGAGTCGGAATCTGGAAAGAAACTTTGCGGGAGACAACCAAATCTGTGGCAAAAAGTCACTAGAAGAGGTGCCCCGCAAAGGAACGTGGAAAAGACTGTTACGGCCCAGATAGAAAAGCCCAAAGCAGTTCCAAATAAAAAACCAAAAGAGGTAAAAAAGATGCCCCAAACAGAAGCGATATTAACAAAACCTGAGGGAGGACAAAGCTACGTAGATGTTTTAAGAAACATCCGCAGCACAATCCAGCAGGATGATAAGACAAATATAAGAGGAATAAGGAAACACGAACCGGAACACTCCTTTTAGAACTCACCAAGGGAGAAAAACTACAACCGGAGCTTGTAGAAAAGCTAAGGGCTACCGTCAAGGAAACAGCCACGGTAGCGGAGCTAAAACCTATGACGACAATCGAAATCTGCGATCTCGATTCACTGACAGTAAAGACGGAGGTCGAAGAGGCAGTGCGTAAAGCCCTTGCAAACCCATCACTGGAGTTACGCATTACAGTTACGGCTCCGAACAGCCGAGAGCAAGTTAGAGCTATCGTAATGCTCAAAAGCCAACTAACAGAAACTTTGCTTAACACAGACAATATAAAAATAGGGTTCGTTAGAGCTAGAATGAGAATGTGCCAAAGTATCCGGAGATGCTACCGATGCTTTGGGGTAGGACAGGACCAGACCGAAATGGTGGTGGAGGCCTCTGCATTAAATGTGGCGAAGCAGGCCACAAAATGAAGGAGTGCAAAAAGCCACCGAAATGCTGCATATATGCAGATGCAGGACGTAGCCCAGTCGACCATATGCCGGGATCGCAGAAATGGCCAGGTACTCGACAAGCTGCCACAAAATGATAAAGATTCTTCAAGCAAATCTACACCGCAGCAAAACTGCAGACGCGCTCTTGACCCAGATCGTAACGGAGTACGCTATCGATGTAGTGGTCATAAGTGAGCAATATAAACAAAAAGTCAACGGAGTTTGGCTAGAAACGAAAACTGCGGCATTGTGAATACCTAGGGGCTCTGTTCTGCCTCTATAAGAAAGTAAACGGGGAAACTGCTACGTCTACGCACGTTTCAAAGACGTAGCAGTGGTCAGCTGCTACTTGACACCCAGTGACGACATACTTTTCAAAGAAAGCTAGACGCGATTGAGGATATGCTCGTTGACCGACTGCAACCCTTCATAGTGCCAAGCGACTTCAACGCAAGAGCAGTAGACTGGGGGATACCTTCAATAGGCCTGTATGCGAAGGTACAATTCCAGATATAACCCTTGGATCCGAACATATCGTAGATCGGATCAAGGACTGGAAAATACTTGACGACTTTACAGCTTCCAAAATAAGAGTAGGCAAGTCGAGACGGCTTGTCGTGCTGATCAAGAATATATATACTTTATGGGGTCTGCCACGCCTCCTTTTGCCTGTTACATACATTTGGGCTGCAACAAAACCATTATACCTTGATTACCCATTTTTAATGGGTCCAGGGTATAAAAAAACCCGTACTGCGTATGGTATTTACGAGTATACCTGTGAAATTACAGATCTCTAGCTTTTGTGGTTTACGAAATCGCTGCATTCATACAGACGGAAGGACGGATGGACGGACAGGCGACCAGGGCTCTATCGACTCAGCTCGTCGAGCTGATTAAGAATATATGTATGTATGTATACACTTTATGGGGTCTGCGACGTCTCCTTTTGCCTATTACATTAATTTTCACAAGTTTAGTTTTACTAGTTTAGCTTTAGTATATTCAAGGTCTCAATTTGTAAGTTGGAAGTAAGTTTTAAGCCAGTGTCTATATGGGCGCTGCACAGTGGACGAAACAGGTGATTTAGATACGATTAATTCAAGTTCAATATATTCGATAAGCCAAAAAAAATTAATCGCTTCGCTTTTCTTCCAATATGCGTACAGCCACTAGCCATACAACACATGTTGGTACAGCTCTAAAGCTTTGAAGACAAAATATATTTAGTCTGCTATTTCCACCAGCTTTCCATCTTTAAAAAAAATTACATATACATACATATGTAAATTGGTGTTATTGTTATATACATATGTAAGTACATTCACAAAGCGAAATGAGTATATTGGTTTTGTGGAATATCCGTCACCTGTCCGTATGAAAACCATTTGTATGCAATTGAAACTAGAGACTTGAAATTTGGAATATATACTCGTGTATACGCTCGTCCGATAAAGTGTCAAGCTTCTCCCAATACGCCCACTAGGGGCGTGACAAATTGGAAAATGAATTTTCCTGTATCTCAGAAACACTATTTGTGTCAGTCCTAGAGATTTGAGAATTGAAATGCATACTCGCGTTCACATCCCAAGTTGAAGAAGCTATGGCGCATATATCTACACATATTTTGGCGTGGCAAATCGGGTGAAACTGTATCTTATACAGTTTTAGATCTAGAACGACCAAATTTAGCACGCCCTCAGTGGGCGTAGAAATATAATTTTTAGCCAGTACTTGACAGGGGTCTAGAGCAACGTAACTGTGTGTGTGTGTGTGTGTGTGTGTGTGTGTGTATATTTGGTTTGTGCAATGTCCGTCTTGCTGTCCGTCCGTCTGTCCGTATGAACGCTAACCATTTCTATGCTCTTAAAGCTACAGAAATTTGGAATATATACTCGTGTATACTCTCGTCAGATAAAGTGTCATGATTTTCCCGATACGTCCACTAGGGGCGTGGCAAATTGGAAAATGAATTTTCCTGTATGTCAGAAATACTACTTGTAGCAGTCCTAGAGTGTTGAGATTTGGAATGTATACTCGCGTTGACATCCCAAGTTGAATAAGCTATGGCGCATATATCTACGCCCATTGGGGACGTGGAAAATCGTGTGAAATTGTATCTTCTACAGTTTTAGAGCTAGAACGACCAAATTCTGTACGTAAGTAACTGTTATGATCCTATAAAGATCGACCAAAAGTTATGTATCCACGCCCACCGGGAGTGGGGCAAATCTGAATATATATCAATTTTGCATCTTCTGTTATATTTTTAACAATATTGTTGCTAGAAACTTGAGACTTGGTATATTTACTTTTATTAACATCCCAAGTTCAATAAGCTATTACGAGTATATCTACGCCCAAAGGGGGCGTGGCAAACCGCACGGGTTTATAGATCCTATAGTTTTATGCTAGAAACTTCAAAATTGGATTGGTAGGTTTCTAGTGAACTCCTCTATCGATCGGACAAAAATTATTTTTACATCACATCTACTAGCAATGCAACTTAATTATATTAACCAAGTAACTTAATTAGCATATGACTCACACTAAATACAATTGTATTTGTTATTGCTTAGAACATAAGATATATATATAAGATAAATGTTCGCTGTGCAGCGAAGTACATTTGTCAATTACTTAAAAGTTTTGTTGAATAACTTCTATGTTACTTAATAGATTTTAATGAAATTTTCAATATATTAATTATATTTTCGACTGAATTGTATGAATTTGGTGTAAAGCAAAAATCAAAACTGTATTAAATACACATGACACTAAATACAATATTTGGGCATAATTAGGGGTGTGGCAAATTCGTTTTTTGGAATGTTATGGAACTGGGAGTTTGCGGTGTGAATGAGTGTTTCGCAGTCGGTAGCGCCCGACTACAACGTTTTTACTTGTTTTGATTTCGTTTAGACTTTCGGCTGTATGTTTTGACAAATGTTGCTGTCGGTGTTGTTGTAGTTGTCAGACTCAAGCTAAATGCCATTTATTACAGTTGTTCGTTCATGTCGTATAAATCATAAAAAGCAAAAGCTTAGCACAATATCGAAAGATTCATATATATATATATATATATATATGTATAAATACTCCCCTATCTCTTTATTTCTCTCTCTCGCTCCTACTCTCTCCCTCTCTCTCTCTCTCTCTCTCTCTCTCTCTCTCTCTCTGCCTTTCTCTCTATGTCTCTCGCTCTCTCCTCCTATTTAATCAATTGATTTTTTTCCATGCGTTTGCCAAGTCACAGTTGCGGAAATAGTTTTAACAACAAATTTAAAAACAAGAATGAGAAGGAGAGAGCGAGCCGATGACGCCAACTTTGGTTTGTTATTGTATGGCTGCCAGATAGAGCAGCAGAAAGAACGAAGTGCAAGGCGCCTGCAACGTCGATATTGATGACGTAGATAATATCAGCGATAGCAGAAACTCCAGCGCTAGTAAATGGTTAAAGGTAAAGACGCAACGGGATGAAAAATATAACCAACAGTGAAAAACGTGAAAGAAAAAACACAGAAAAAACTACCCTAGTCGTGACGCCGCACAAGAGGTGGGTGACAGACAGGCTCAAGTGCTGACTCAGAGACAGGGATAGCCTCAAAGAATGCGGTTGCAACGGAGACAACGTCAACGAACACTTACGAATTATAAACGGTGCTTTCGCAATACCGCAAGAATGACTAATGAACCTACAAGCATTTAGCGGAAAATAAAGCGGACAACCCAAAAACTGCGGCCCAAAAATAAAGTGACTCTCGACGTGCGATTCGTTTTGCTTAGCCAGAAGATATTAACTTTCGCATTGCCTTTATTCGCTTTCTCTGTCTAGCATATGTATTATTTATCGTGACTAATTTATGATTTCATTACAGCCATTGGATCCTGTCAGTCGATCGAATACAATAATAATAGCAGCTTAACAGAAAAAGAAAATATCAACACCAACATAAACAACATCAACTGGTTTAAATGCTTCGGAGCTTTTGTCCTTGTATTTGGTTTATTCAAACTTTATATTTACATTTGAGGACGACATTGCTTATGTGTGTTTCCTTTTTTTTACCTTGCGCTTTATTGTTTGGATGGAGCTTGTACATTTACACCATGCATGTTTTTATTGTTATTATAGTATCGTTTGCCTATACCAACGCGCGGTCTGACATGGTCCAACTGACACACGCAGATGTATAGCATACACTGACTGACTCACACATATGTATCTAACAACACAAACACGAAAATATATGCATGTATATACAAATATTAATAAAGTGAGATAGAGAGAGAGAGAGAGATAGATACGCACATACACAAAGAGGAAAAACACAGAGCACAATTGTTTTGTTTTATCTGCGCAATTCGAATTACTTTTCAGCTACGCGTACGAGTCAGAACTAAACCTGCGTGGACATGCCAATCGGATTTAAATTTCGACCGCTTGTCACCGATGACGAGAGCGAGCAAAACAAGACGAAAGAGCGTTTGTACTAGAGAGAGAACTAGAGTGAAAAAGAACGAGAGAGACCCATAAGGACGGCGGTGCCAGGGTTTTTTTTAAGCTGACAGCTGGCAGTGTGGCAGAACATGGCGCTAAAGATTGCGTGAATGTGGTTTGTAAAGAATACATTGTATCATCACAATTTCGGAATGCCGTTAACTTTTTAGTTGTTAAATATAAATAAATAGCAATTTTAGCAGCTGCTCAATTTCTTTCTGCTTAACACAGTTGAAAACTTACCCCAGCATATTTGTAAATCATACAGTCAAAAAATTTAATTTCCGCAATATTATGACAAAGGCAAAAGAGCGTGTTAGTAAAAGGAAAGGAAGAGAAATTATGAGGCATACGACTCTTAACGATTCAATCAAAATAATAAATATATAGATACATATGTATGTATGTACATGTGAATACCCACTCCCATGTGTGTGTGTGTGTGTGTGTGTGTGTGTGTGTGTGTGTGTGTGTGTGTGTGTGTGTGTGTGTGTGTGTGTGTGTGTGTGTGTGTGTGTGTGTGTGTGTGTGTGTGTGTGTTGTGTGTGTGTGTGTGTGTGTGTGTGTGTGTGTGTGTGTGTGTGTGTGTGTGTGTGTGTGTGTGTGTGTGTGTGTGTGTGTGTGTGTGTGTGTGTGTGTGTGTGTGTGTGTGTGTGTGTGTGTGTGTGTGTGTGTGTGTGTGTGTGTGTGTGTGTGTGTGTGTGTGTGTGTGTGTGTGTGTGTGTGTGTGTGTGTGTGTGTGTGTGTGTGTGTGTGTGTGTATTCAATTGCGTGTGTATGCGCATGATATTATAGCATACTTATACGGCTGCATTTATTTAATTAAAGTCCATATGCACTCTTTTAAGGACAGAACGGAACACGAGCGCGTTCTGAATAGTATGAAACTGTGATGATGAACATTTTAACACATTTTACACCCAAACATAAACTAAAAAAATATATATGAATAGGAATGCGTTTTTTTTATTTTATTATAATCTGTTTAACACTTATTTTATTTTTATAGTTTCTGTATTTCAATTTGTTAGATTGTTTTCAAATACTTTGTCGTGGTCAATAAATACCGTTTTTGAGGGGATTTGCATACACTGTCAAGTTCTGAAAATGCAGAGATAGCACTGAAACTGAAATTGAAACTGAAGTCATGCTTTTGAAATTCGCACTTTATCCTCAACGTACGAAGCGAATCGACAATATCTGAGAGTGTTCACAATATAGAATAGAGAAGGAGAACGACGCATGCGTCTTACTTTGTCGCCTACCCTCATATTTAGTTAACACATGCAGAGTTATGTGTGACGTAAGTGTGGAATGACAACGCTAGGGGGCGTATTTTATAGTTTTGAATAAGAACGATTTTATAAAAATGTCCTTGGAATCCATTGATTCAAACTAATTAGATTGAAGATTTTACAACAAAAATAAGAGAGTTTTACATAAGCTTTGTTTATAACAAATAAATCCATTGAAAATAGAGAAGGCTTAAAAACAAATAAGATAAATAAATATATAATTGATCAGATTAAAAAGCTAAGTCGACCTAGACACAGACACAGAGTTCTCGTACTAGACACTTTATTTATAATCATTCATGACATCAATTAAGCCCTGTCCGTCTGTCAATCCGTCCGTCCGTGTTTGAACGCGTCGATCTCAGAGCAGAGCCTATAATAGCTAGAAAATTGAATTTTTTTTCGATTCTTGTATATCACGAGCAGGTCGAGTTTGTTTTAGAAATTCGATAACTCTTCTCGTTCTTTTTTTTATTAATTAAAAACGAAAATAGATTTGCAATTTTAAAATTATATTTTCTATTGGAGACTCCAAAACCAAATCTTGTATTTAGTGTAATGGGACCTTTATTCAATTTGGATTTTTGTTAAATTTTTGATGCCACACCCCCTTCGCCCAAACTTAAAAAAAAAAAGAAAGACTACATCAAGATTTTGAAGGTTAATTTGCAGCAAAGTGCACAAATATTAGGGATCGCGGAGGATTACAAATTTTAGCAAGACTATGCAGCAAGACTATGGGCATGCAGCCCATAGTGTGTTGCTATACAATATTAAACAAGCAAAAACTTCAAATTTACTCTGCAGAGGTGTAATGAATGCGGGCATTTTGTAGTTTTTGGATTTTGGATGCCACGCCCCCTTCGCCCACAATTTGCAAAACCCGTATATCAAATACTAGAGACTTGTGCTTTGGCAAACAGACTCATATAAATGCCATAATCATACTGTGAAAATTTGATTAAGAAAACCCATCTAACCGAAATATTAAACATTTAATTTCCCATATCATAGGCATATTGCAGCCCACGCGCAGTCCCTGCTCAGTTAGCAGAGCGCTTGCTCATATTACGTTCGTGAGCGTGCGTATGTGTGTGTATGTGTTGCTTGCAATATATATGTAAAATAATCATAAAATGATTTCAATATCGGCTATTCGAAAGGTTCAGGGTATCTCTTAGTCGAGCAGTCTCGATTAGAGCTTCCTTACATGTGTTTTATACTAAACTATATTTTTTTTACATTTAAAATATTTAGCAAATCAATTAAGGTGGTAAAAATTCAAAAAGTCAATAAATTGTGAGTTTATAGCTCAAAAATTGAGGTTTTCCCTTTTTGCAATGCCCCCAGTGGGCGTAGACATATAATTTTTGGCCGTTCCATGACAGGGGTGTAGGTCAACGTAACTGTGAATTTTGAATGCTTACACTCAAAAACTGCGATAATTACAGGGTATTTTAGAATATGTCACACCCCAAAAGGGGCGTAAAAATAATTTTTTGATAGAGGAGGTCACCAGCAACCGGCCATAGCTTATTGAACTTGGGATGTTAAAACAAGTATATATAGCAAGTCTCAAGTTTCTAGCATCAATAGAGTTCAAAATATATATAACAGAAGATGCAAAATTGATCCATATTCAGATCCGATTGGCCACGTCCCCAGTAAGCGTGAATATATAATTTTTTAGTCGATCTTAATAGGATCATAACAGTTACTCACGTGCCAAATTTGGTTGTTCTAGCTCTAAAACTGTAGAAGATACAGTTTCACCCGATTTGCCACGTCCCCAATGGGCGTAGATATATCCGCCATAGCTTATTCAACGCGAGTACATATTCCAAATCTGCTACAAGTAGTGTTTCTGAGATACAGGAAAATTCATTTTCCAATTTGTCACGCCCCTAGTGGGCGTATCGGGAGAAGCTTGGCACTTTATCGGACGAGAGTATACACGAGTATATATTCCAAATTTCAAGTCTCTAGCTTCAACAGCATAGAAATGGTTTGCGTTCATACGGACAGACGAACGGGAAATTTATCGATAATTCGGAAACGGGATGAGTTATCGAAAAAAAACAAACTCGTATTGCGTATGGTATTTACGAGTATACATGTCAAATTTCAGATCTCTCGCTTTGCGTTCATACAGACGGACGGACGGACGGGCAGACGGACAGGGCAATAGCGACTCAGCTCGTCGAGCTGATCAAGAATATATATACATTATTGGGTCTGCGCCGTCTCCTTCTGCCTTTTACACACATTTTCACAAATACATTATACCCTGATTTACTATTTTTAATGGGTTCAGTGTATCAAAATGGAATATCGCGGCGCAAAATTGTTGAGTTCGCTAATTTACCTGAATCTACAGTCAAAAACATAATAAACCGATTTGTTTTTGAAAACTGAGTTGTAAATAAGCGTAAAACTGCTCCAAATAAAATTTTCAACGACACGGATGAGCGCCAAATCAACCTCTGGGACTTCCACAACTAGTGCTTCTGAGATGTAGGAAAATTAAATTTCCGATTTGTGACGCCCTTAGTCGGCTGGAAATTCTTAACACTTTCTGCCGAGGGTATACATGAGTACTTCTTGTCTCTAATTTCAGTAGCATAGATATGTTTGCCGTTCATTCGGACAAACGGATGGATTTTCCACCAAAAAAAAATTTACTCATTTTACTTTCATGAAGTAGTATAATAATAAAATAAAATTACGAATCGAAAATATTGTTAATGAGATCAAAATATAACTTAAATTTATTTCATATTTTAATTATATATTTTTATTAAATAAGAATTTGATATGTGCTTATTTGTATTTTGGTATTAAACAGTAACTTTCGCAAATGTAACGAGTCATTATTGTTAACGAGTAAAAGAGTCGAGTATCGTATATTGCCTCTCTCAAAACATGTTCCCCCAGACACCCACAAGCATACACATAGACACACGTGGGAAGAAATTTTAGGTTCGCAACCCCCCAGAGCAGAGAGCCAAAAACAACGAGCTCCGTAAGAGCTTCGAGTTACAAGCAGAAGCAGGCGCATTAGAGCATAGCAGCCGCCACGCCGCCCACAGATTCGAGGACAACGCGCTAACCGCTGTCCGCTGTCAGAACAACCACCCACACACACACAGAAGTACAGAGAGAGAGAGAGAGAGAGAGAGAGAGAGAGAAAAAATAAGAGAAAGAGAGAGGGAGAGAGAAAAAGTGAGAGAGAGAGAGAAAGAGAGAATGAGAAAGAGAGAGAGAGTGAGAGAGAGAAAGAGAAAGAGAAAGAGAGAGAGCGAGAGTGAGAAAGAAAAAGAGAGACCGACATAATCAGTCGCAAGGAAGCTATGGCAACACACAACAAACCGTAAAGTATTTCCAACTTGTCGCGTGGAGTTGTTGTCGAAGTCATATACATACACAAAGTAATCGCTACCAGCGTAAGCAGCAGAGTGATACTCAGGATGTGAGCTGTGGGCCATTGACGCATTGGGAAGAAATTAAGGAATCGTCAACTGCTTTGCTTTCTAGCATATCTACCAAACCGTATCTACCAACCAACATTCGATTAATGACCACTGTGAGGCGGCCCACTGTGAGTGGGTGGATACGACCACGTCTGACTCTGACTTTGGCTTTGGTGCAACCCGTTTTTTGGGGGTGGCACTTTTGGTTGTATTCGCCAACCCCAATGAAATTCGGTGCTGACTGGGATAGCAGCGGTGGTCGTCGTAGCAATAACGATAACGATAACATCGATACGGTGCCAAAGGCAACGATATCAGGTACGCTAGGGAGTAAAGGCGAGACGACACCAAAAGCAGGTATACAGTACATAGCACAGGTAACAGTGTCTGTAGCGATGTCCAGCAGCCATATGTATACACTGAACGAAATGTTTATAAAATATTTATTTTATTAGCTTAACTGCATTTATTAATAATAAAATATGTTGGCCGGTAGAAATAAATAATCTTCATCCATAAAAAATTCATGTATTAATGCACAACAAATTATTCCCACTTTTATGAATAAATACATATACACATAAATTTGTTAAATACAAAAATTACTATGTAGTAGTATGTACTACAATACTACAATATTATACGAATTAACTTCATATATTATATAAGCTTCTATATACAACATACATACATTTGTATGCTGATATATGTATCCAAATGTATATGGATGGATATGCATATTATATGAATATAATACTACTGAATAGCACTAATAGTACACTATAAACTACCGTTTGAATACTTGCAACTCCAATTTTTAAATATCTGCTATCATGCTTTATCTGCCAGTGCAGTGAACAATATCCTCGACCTCGCGTCACTCACTCACACATGCGAGCACGCGCACACACACTGGCCCACGCATACACAGCACATGACAAGGGTTTATGGACGCACTGTCAGGGGCTCTCCACATAAACGATGGTAACGCCGCGACTTAGCTGAGCTTTCAGACTGTGAGAGTCTGTTTGCCTGTCTGTATGTGACGTTTTGACGGCGTCGCTCGCTAAAACTTTTTCACATTCATGTACATGTGTACATGTATATGTATATATACAGAGTAAGCGCGCAGTCACAAACAGACATAGAGAAATTGCTGGGGCTCCGACAGCGACGCGACTGCAGCGGCTACAGCGACGACGGCGATGGCTGCGTCGAGGACACATTAATAAAAAGTTCTTCATTCCGACGCGACCAGCGAGTAACGCCATATGAACGCTGCGGAGAAAACGCTGGTAATAGACACCAAACGTTAGATTACCAAACAACAAAAAGAGCTTTAAATATTTACATGAATATACAAAAATAAAAGAAATACAAATAACAACAACAGCATCCGCTCAATTATTCACCGAAGAACAGTAGAAAAAAATTCAAAATTAGTCTCATTTTTTTTAATAAATTATTTTTAAGTGCGTGCTGAATCAAGTGAAAAGTGAATTACAACAAAAAGAATAAGAAAAAAATAAACGAAACAAATTCGAAACGTAGTAAATGACAAAAACTGCAGCCGCAGCGAAGGCAAGGCATCTATTGCCCTGCTGTCCAGTACATTAAACACACACTGGGTTCGTGTTATACTCCCAGACACACACACATACGCGCAGTCATAAGGAAAGTAATAGACAGAGCGACAAAATAATTCGCACACAATAACAACGACGACACCAACAAATAAAAGAGGGACGGGCTCTCTCAGCTCCTTCACTCCATACGCGATTCTCTTCTTATTTTCGTTTCGATCTGTCCTGAAAATGTTGCTTGATAAAAGTTCGTTATCTTAATTTTTTTGTCGCATTGTATATTTTGTAACGGCTGTTCTGTCGTCCTGCTGCTGAGTGGGTGTAGGCATAGCAACTGCAATCGGCAAACATCGCTGTCTGATTAGCTCCAATTAAATCATAAATACATGTATGTATATATGAATACGTATATGTATATACATATACATACACATTATAATAATAAATAATTAGAGTAAAACAAAAGCAGGCAACTTGAAAGGCAAAGAAACCAGCAGCAGATGCAGCGGGTGTGGAGTGCTCGCTATTGATGTTTACGCTCAGCGTTGCCACACGTCGGAAAAAACGCACACACACAGCAACGTAAAAGCTGCAGCGAGTAACGGGACCCATTTTTCAACGAGTTTTTAAATTTTCTTTGATTTCTTTCCGTTTTTTTTTTTTTTTGCCATTTCGCGCTCTCTAATTTATGCTGTCTTTGCTGTTCGCTCGCTCTCGTTGCGTTGCAAGCGACAACGTAAACGTTAAAATCGTTGTGTGTGTGTTAGCTGCTGAGCGCGAGTGTAGATAAAAGGACGCTCTGTATTCCATATAAGATTTTTTCTTAAGTCTTGTCAAAAAAAGGAGGCAACTAACAACAACAAAGAACAATAATAACAACAACAACAATACTAACAAGAACAATAATAACAATAAGAACATCTGCAGTAACACCAACAGAAATGCAACACCAACATTATTATTATCAGCATCAACAATAACAGAAATTGTAGTGAGCGCGTGTGTGTTTGTTCAGCTCGCACGCGACTTGTGTGTGTGTGAATTATGAAGAAAAAGCAAAAGCAGCAACAGAGGTATAGAGAGGCGCCAAGAGAAGCATCATCAGGAGCAAAGGCGGTGGCGGTGGTAGTCGTAAGCAGCAGCAGCAGCAACAACAACAAATAGCAAAAACTGAGCAGAGTTCAGCAAAGCGCAATATTAACAGCAACGTCAACATTAAGGGCAAATCATCAGAAGCTACAACACCATCAATTGTTAAACGCTGCCAGACCACAACGCCACTCAGTGGCGGCGGCAGCAGTCGCAGCAGAAATACCACCAGCACGTGCAGCAGCAGCTTTGCCAGTAGCAGCAACAACAAAAAAGGAAATAGCAGCAAACTGAATACACATATGAATATGTCGAAAGCAACAACAACACCATCTGCAGCATCAACACCAATATTAGCAGCAACCGCAGCAACCGCAGCACCCGCAGCAGTAGCCAGCAGTAGAAATGCATCCGATTTTAGCGCATTCGACTTTAATGATAGCTCCGATAATTCAGACTCGCCTTTAGTGCCACGCGTGCCTTTTCTCAGTCGCGCAGCGGCGGCAGCGGCAGCAGCAGCAGCGCTGAATGCCAGCAGAGGCAGCAATAGCCGCAATAGCCGCACCAGCAGCAGCAGCAGCATTAACACGAGCAACAAAAACATTGCCGATAGCACCAACAACGATGGCAGTAGTAATGACCTGGAGAACAACAGCAACAACAATAATATCAGAAGCAGAAGTAGCAGCAGCTCACAAAGCAGCGACGACAGTAACAACGATCCAACTGCAGCGCAGGCAGCGGAAACAGCTGCAGCGCATGCAGTGGCCACAACGGCGGCTGTTGCTGCCGCTGTCAATGCATTGCACAATGGCAAACAGCAACAACAACATCACTACAATAATAATAATAATAATAACAAAAACAGTAGTAACAACAACAATAAACGCGATCGTGAAATGGATGAGGAAGAGGTAGACGAGGAGCAGCTGCTGGACGAGGACGATGATGATTACGATGATGAGGACGACGATGATGACGAAGCTGTGGATCACCAACTAATCAACAACCATATTAACAGCAACAACAATAACAATATGCATAGCCTAGCCGTCGCCCCAGCACCCACATTACCCACCGATTTAGGTCATGGACTTAACTCGCACGGTCACAGTCAAGCGGAGCAGCCAGACTACGATGACGGCGATGACGACGAAGATGATGACGATGAAGATGAAGATATTGATAGTCGCACAGCGTTGTCATCTGCCCATCTAAGCAGCACCGCTGCCACCGAGAGCAGCGGCTTACATATGACCGCAGTGGCTGCTGCTGCAGCAGCAGCTGCCGCAGCAGCAACTACCGCAGCCAAGCTTAATACAGCAAATGTAATATCAGCACAGCTGGAAAATGCTACTATGTTGGACATGGTTGGCAATGCAACAAATCTCGGGTTGGGCAACGGAAGCGGTGGACGGAACAGCATACCAGCTCAAAGCAGCAGCCTCATTGGCGGCAACAGTAACACCAGTTTCTCTACCAACAACAACAGCAATCATGCCCTCAGCTCGACACTCAGTAGCGCCCTCAATGAACCGCAACAGCAGCAGTTATCGCGGCACAGCAACAACTCGCATCAGCAACAGCCGCAACTTCAACAGCAGCAGCAGCACCACCACCAACACGAATTGCAGCAGCTACACCAGCAACAGTTGAATCAACAGCAGTCGGGCAGCGGAAGTGGTAGCGCTGCTAGTGAACGACGAAAATATCGCCATCAGAATTACAGCAAAAACATTTATATTGGCACAAAGAACGCTGAGAAATGGGAGCATATGCGCACACGGCTGCAGTTCAAGAACGACGTGGAGTTCGTGGCTTACCTCCTCAACCTGGCCGACAACGATACGGATCGCCTGAACAAGTGAGTCAAATTTAAGTCAGACAAACGAAGCGAAACCAAACCGAAGTTATCAGAACGGAAACACATTTCAATTACAATCTCACCAAAAAACTTTTCTAAAGAAGATCTTCAGAATTATTGGTATGATAGCATGTACCTCTTGCACATAGCTGTTTTCAGAAACCTCACGACCCAATGGGCGTAGCATATATAATAGTTTGTAGAAAGCCTCAAAAAACTTTTGCATCTAATCGTAATTGACCTCTGTCGAGTTTGCCATGCAATGTGTTGACTCCAGGGCTTTATCAGCGGTACTTGTGAGGGAATCTGTTACTGAGGTCGAAAGCTGACCCCAATTGTCGGATGTGGTGACAAGCAGCCGTTTCAACGGCCTTTACCACTTGTAGTCTCCGTATATATATATATGAGGATCTGCCTCGCCCAGATAAACGTGGTGCAAAAAGTATTTGAGCACGTCAGCGCTCAGCGGGCGCTTACGTAAGGCTCACTGTGGTAACTCTCCCGCTCGTAGCTTGTGCACACACCGCTTTTATTGTGGATTTGTGCCCCGCTTGTGTTCGAAACAAACGTAATAGGTGCTGCTAGACCAAGGAAAATTGCCGTCTGACCACTTAATTCAAACATTTTAGAGCATCTAAGCAAAAATTTTTTAATGTATGACAAATTCAGTTAAAGCTTGCTAAATTCAAGCTTTCAGTATATTATACATCTACGCAACATGCCAAAAAACGTATAGACATATAATATTTCAATTTAATCTTAGTCCATATTGAATTGATCGACTAACACATCCATAATTTATGAACGACTATAGATGAAAAATGCTTGACACAGTTCCAAATATTAGTTACACCATTATTAATTTGCTGATCTTAAATCGATATATATTGATTATATATCGATTATATAAAGATGCATGATGTTAAGCTCGAAAATAAGGCGTTAACATTTTATAGGCAAACATTTCGACGTTGAAATAAAAGCCATTCGAAATGGTCATAACTGAAATATATGTACATAAGATTGTAGTTGGGCTCTATTTCAATTAACATATTGCCAGCCATTTTGTATTTGCTAGAGTCACTCATTCCCTCTATCAAGCATGTTTTACTCGTTTACGATGGAATTTTTATAAAAATCATAAAGTTGCGTAGCGTAGCAATGTGCGACGCAGACTGGTGAGGCTGGTGGATGATTTTAGTTAAGGCGAAGTTGAATAAAGAACAATAACGGTCAATAAACTGCCAAAGATCTACATTGCCCAAGATTTGGATAGCTGAAACGGCTACATATGTATATTAAAAGAGAGCGAGAGAGAGAGAGAGAGAGAGACGAAGAGAGAGCTTTTTAAGCCGATTCATACCAGGCTGCATAATACAGTAGCCCAACCATACCAACTCCCATCTTCTCTCTCGATTCAGCTGACTGATATCTACAATCGGGTATACTAAACCCTGTGTGCCAGGTAGCTACAAAGGCATAAGTGCGGCATTCGTGCGGTTGCATGCAACGCTTCTTTCATGTTGCATGTCGCCCTGAGCCTGAGCCGGTGCCCCTGCTTTTTGTTTTGTGTGTTTTGTGTGTGGCAACGACGTCGCTGAAACCGTCATGATGTCAGCGGAAACGAAAAAAGCTACACACATGGACACGATGAACAGTAGAACATACACACATACTGACAGGAACTCAAACAACACGCTGTTACTGTTGTTGCAACAGCATTTTGAAAGCACTTGCATGCAACACGGCTAATTCACTACATGTCCGAGTGTGTGCGTGCCATCCGAATTTCATGGGGTTGCCCACTGCACCCCTCCTTGTCCATACATCCCCCATACTAACACAAACAAGCAATGAAAATGCGCGGCTGTGTTTCTGTAGAGGTTACTATTGCCTCTGCTGTCCTGTAGTTGCACCGTGGCACCCAGTTTTAAGTTGTCATTCCCTTGGCTTTTCCTAAGGTTTTTCTGGATATTGCTGTTGTTTTTAGCCCGCCATTTATTTTTCTACACACACCTATGGTAACAATGGTAAATCTGATTTCAGTTGCCTTTGATATTTATTTCATGGACTGCTCATGTTTCCTGTACAAGTTATACTAGATTTAATAAAAAATTCTGTAATTTATATTAAAGATATTTTCGTGGAATCATCTAATACTATAGTAACTACATATGTGTTGTCGTAGCATAAAGAGGGCTTTGGAACTTTTCAAGCTTCAGCTTACCTTAACAATTGTTAAATTTGTAATTCAATATGTGTTAGTATATTCACACATGTTCTTGATCATACATAGAACTTCCATCAAATTTGTATAATCGTAACAAACTACCCGACCTCTTTACAAAAACTGGTTTGAAGTTTTTATAGCTTTTGACGACCATAAATGCGTTTAAGTTGCTTTTATCATGGGAACTAAAATTTTGGTCACAGCTGCAACACACGCTCACGAACTTTGAGAATTCACTATGTACGAATGTCCACGCATTGCTTGTCTGAGCTTTTCGTTCATTTCGTGTTTACTTGGGTTCTCTCATTTCGTCAATTTCTGCGCATATTCGACTTTTGGCAAAAAGCACAAACACCATTGTGTGTCTTTCTGTGAGGGGTTGGGTTAGCGTTCGTAGGATGTGTGCAATTAACGCGCCAACGAAAAACGCACTCGAAGAGAAACACCAGGAACTGAGTCCGATTCCGAATAGAAATACATCAGCCCATAGGAAAAGAAGAGGGCCGACCCCATACAACGTTCTCAAGAAGCACGTTAATGACAAAGCAGTAGCAGCGCAGCAACATATACATATACCTATATATATATATATATATGTACATTCACATATATATCGTATATCGCTCTGGCGAATAGAAAAGAACCCAGTACAGCCAAAACAGTAACAGCAAACAGAAAACTATAAATTTTGTCGAGGCCAAAGCGAGAGCGAATAGGGATGGTAAGGTGGAAAGGTGTTTATTCTGTGAGCCACAAAGTGGAGCAGGATAAATGGTGCGAGCGGTGGTACTTGTGTATGTACGTGTCTATCTCTGGGTATCAGTATGTAAGTGTGGAAAGGTGAGGCAGATGACTCATTGTTTTTATGGCGTTGACGCTGTTTTCGATATTGTTATTAAGGCCCTAAGCTGCTGCAGGATTGAATTAAGGATAACACAAACATACACAGATATAGGAAGAGAGTAAAAGAAGGAGCGAGAGACAGAGATGTACAATGTACGAGGTTTTGTGGACTATTTGCATAATTCCACGATATCGACGACAACAACAACATTAGAAATAGCAACAACAACAAGTAAGGAAACTCTAGTCGCATGTGCCCAACTAGGAAATACCCTGAACCCCTCCTATTGGCGATTTTAAATGCACTTCACAGTTTGCATAGAATTATATAATTTTAAATTAAATAATAATTTTAATTAAAAAACGTTTGCGGCAGTTAGAGTCGATCCCGGGTCTTCATGTTGGCGGTCGCCACCTCTACCAACACCGCCGTTGCACTACTTCATCGTGAGATAGCAAATTCCTAACTAAAGTTATTGAGCTACTGAGCTTCTGCTACTAAGCTGCTGAACTTCTGCTGAAAATTCATCCCCAATTTGTCTTTGTTGTTGTTGTTGTTATGAATTCTTAGAATTTTCTAGATGCTTCTGCTGCTGCTACACGTGCGTGTGTATGTAAACGTTTTGTTTAATAACATAATAGATTTCACCTAACCATATGTATGTACATATATTATATTGACTTTATTTAAATTATATCAATGTTATTCTTATTATATATACATACATACATACATGTATATATGTATATGTAAATATATATATGAATGTATGTATGAATGTATGTATATTGCAAGCAACGCATACATACACACGCACACACATATGCTCTGCTAACTGCGCAGTTTACTCAGCGACTGCGCTGCGCCAATATGTGCATGTTATGGGAAATGAAATGCTTAATAACTTTTTTGGTAGACCGACTTTCTTAATCTAACTTCTGCAGCGTAATTATATAATTCATATGTGTGTATTTGCCAAAGCACAAGTCTCTAGTAGTTGAAATACGTGATTTTGAAATTTGCTCGAGAGGTGTGTGGCATCCAACATTTAACAAAAATCAAAATTGTATAAAAGTGCCAATAAACTAAATACAAGATTTGGAGTCTCTAACTATCAAGATATAGAAGATATAATTTTAAAACTGAAAATCGATTTTCGTTGTTAATCGATAAAATTGAACGAGAAGTTTTATCGAAATAACAAAAAAACTCGATCTGCCCGTGATATACACGAATCTACAAAAAAAGTCTCTAGCGGACAGCCGGACGGACGGACAGACGGACAGGGCTCAATCGACTCGGCTTGTCGTCCTTATCAAGAATATATATACTTTATGGGGTCTGCCACGCCTTCATCTGCCTGTGACATACATTTGGGCCGCAACTTATACTTATACCTTGATTACCCATTTTTAATGGGTTCAGGGTTTAAAAAATAAAGAAATAAAAGAAAAGCCGACATGGAAAAATCGAGATTTTAACCTCCGTCTACGTGCACGAGTCAGAATTCATCATCTCTACCACGACGCCACCACTTTGCTTGTCATACCAATAATAATATAAATAAAATGTGTATGAAAACCTGTCTTCACTCGAGGCTCAAACCAATAATGCCATGATCGGCGCGCGTCACTTCTATTAGCAACGCCACTGAACTTTATAGTAACCAAGTAACTTAATTAGCTTATGATTCACGCTGAATTCTATTGTATTTATTATTTCTTAGAAAATAGGAAAATTATCGCTGTGCAGCCAAGTATATTTGTCAATTGCCTAAACGTTTTGTTAAATAACTTCTGTGTTACTTAACGGATTTTAATGAAATTTTCAGCATATTAATTATATTTATATCTATAAATTGTATTAAATACACATGGTACTAAATAACAAATTTTGAGATAATTGGTAAATTTATATTTTGGAATGTTATGGAATTTTTGCAGTTTAAGTCAAAAAATAGAAATTTTTCCAAGTGTGTAAACAGTTTCTTGACAGACTGTATATGAACATACAATACATACAATACAAAGTACATACATACATATATCATTAAATGTATGAGCATGCCTTGGAACTGGTAAAGAGTAGATGCAATTCGTTATCGACTTGACTAGAATAACAGTGGAGCGAAAAAATGGATCACTTTAAGAATAAATTAATGTGAATGAACCAATTCATCAAGAATTACCTATAATGACTAAATGCTCAATAGACCATTAATTCATTCTCTCCATCCGTCGATTTTTCAATCAACCTATTAATCAATCAATCGGATTAGTCAATTCCTGAATGCCGTATCAGTCAACCGTCGATTAGTCGATCAATCCTTTAATACTGCCGCAGTCATTCAACCCGTCAATCAATCAGTCATTTAAAAGGTCTAACAGAGAATTAGTAAGTCAGCCCACCATTGAATGATTTCACTGCTCCAACAATCAGTTAAGCTATTAATTAATCAGTCATTCAAACACTCTATAACTAAATTGATTAGTTGCCATTCCATCAATAAATAGTACAGTTAATCCATCCATAAATCCATCAATCAATTATTCATTCGATTAGTCTAATAACTGATAGATTACTATCATTCCATCAGAAATTCAATCAGCAAATTTTGTATAATATAGTATATTTGAACAGTTTATTTTTATCCTTGAAACCCCATCATGACTTATGGCAAAGGTAATTTAATTCCAATTAATATTGCATCAGTTGCAATACCTTGAATATTCTAAGACAAACGGAATTTGGACAGCCAAATATGTGATGCACGCTTGGATCCTGACCCCTGGGTCTCAGAAATTAATTATACGCAGTAGAAGTGGGCCCGAGACCACCAAGTTGGAGCAACAGGCATGAACGTGACACCATTCTAGAAAGTAGAGCTTATGGACGTCCACATTCGCTTGCACATCACTAATCAAATTTTCAAACTCCCTCTATCTCTCTCTCTCTCTCTCTCTCTCTCTCTCTCTCTCTTTCTGCATTCAAGTTTGCCGCCACTATCGCCGGCGCACACACCCACCAAGGGATTCGACGGAAACTTCAAGCTGGAGCCGAATTTGAGCGTCAAAGATTTTGCGACACCGACAGAAAATGCCAATGGCAGTCTAGAATCAGTCGCTAGCGTGGTTACTGCCATAATCACGCCGAATCTGCCGCAGCGTAAGCGGTACAAGAAGCGGGTCCAGTTCACGACCGATGCACTCAATGGCTGTGTGGGCGCTAAGAACAAAACTGGTTCACGTCCTGTTTACAGCAACAACAATAATAATAATAAAAACTTTGGCAGCACAGCTAAAACGAAGAAACAAGAAGCGAAAGCAGCTGCAGCTGCTCTGAAGCCAGGCGCAGCAGCATCCGTCTCATCAGCCGTGCCTGAGGTGCTGGACTGTCGCATCGCAGAAAAGATCAAAAGTGAGCTAGAAGCAAGCAGTAAGGAGTCGTTGCCAAGTGCACTTTGCCTAAAAAAAGAGTCTGAAGCTGCCACAGCAGCCACCGCTGCTTCAGCGGGGATACAACACAGTGACAACGCTGAAGATGAAGAGGAGGAGCTTCAGCACCAGCAGCAGAAACAGCTAGCAACGGCTACGGCCACAACAGCAGGCGTTGTTCATCCAACCTCGACGCCAGCGACGATGTTGGCCAGTGTGGATATGACGGATGTTAGCAGCACCAGCAACGGTCAGTTGAGTGGTTTTCATGTGCGCTCGAAGAGCCAAACAAACAGCAAGAAGTTTCATGCCACAAAAGCACCAGCTGCTGCTGCAGTTGCGGCGGCAGCCGCAATGATGCCACCGAATAGCTATGACGAGCCGGAGGATGATTCAACTGCTGGTCCGGGCGATGACGATGAAGAGGACGACGAGGAGCTGGATGACGAGGCGCTGGCGCGTGAAATGAAACTGGAACAAAACTTTGTGGAGGAGGAGGATGAGCATGATATTGCGTTCAGATCGCAACAATCATGCCGCGAATGCTCCATCTCTCATGATCACAAGCTGTGCCCGCTGCGCAATGCCTGCGGTAATGTAACGGACGCAGTGGATCTTGGTGAATGGATTGAGCGTCGCAATTTGGAGGCATTGGCCAAACTAAAGGCAGATGCCCAGCGGCAGTCGAAAGTGGACAAGCCGCGTCACGTTGACGAAGAGGATGATATGGAGGACATGGACATGGACGAATCGTCGCAATTGTCCGAACTGGAGACAAAGCCACTGATTACCTTCGCCGAGGCTTCGGTGCCTGCAGAATTCGAGCTCCATAACGTCGAGCCGAATGTAACTGGCGTCTTTGCCCGTACAGAAGTCCGAGCTTATACTAAGTTGGGGCCCCTCATTGGACAACCTGTGCAGACCGGTGAGGTGCGCGATGGCAGTGACATGAAATGGATATTTGAGATGTGCGAGGCTGGAACTAAAAGCTCTTACCTGCTCTGCTGCGATAATCCCAATGCCTCTAACTGGCTGCGGTTCATTCGTCCAGCACCCAGCTACGAAGAACGCAACGTAAATCTCGTCTCGATTGATCGCCAAGCGTACTTTGTAAGCTGTCGTGATCTACGCAATGGCATGGAACTTCTCTACTGGAGTGACGACTGCAACACTATGTGGCGCAAGAAACACACCGAGAAGACAAGTAAGGCCCTCACTCAGCCGCCCAAGGCATAGCACATAGTCATCCAATTAATGATAGGTCCTTTTTTTTATTCCCTGTCGATCCTGATTATATTTAGCCCTGTAAGTCTGTCCGTCTGATTGAGCGCATTATCTCAAAAACTATAATAGCTAGAGACTTGAAATAGCATATCGAGTTAAAATTAAATATTCGATAGCTATTCCCATTTTAATTTGATCGATTAAAAAAGTATATCGGAATTCAGTTATTAATTATATCTCGAACATTTTTGGACCTATTATCGCCAAAGGTTTCTATTTACAGCGGTTCCAACGAAAAATCAGTCAAGAGATTTTACTTACTTCAATGTGAATTTTCTTGAATACTAAGTCAATTATTTTAAGTTTTCAAATTTTTTCTTAAGTCTATAGTGCATTACCTTTCCTAAACAACAACAAAATATTAAAATTTTTTGCGTGATTTGGCGGAGATTTTCGTTTTTGTTTGGCTTATTGCTTTTCGTTATGTGCTTAACACAAATTATTTCGCGAAATGGGCCCACATGGCAAGAAAACTGGTGTGGAAGCATGCCAAATAATTATAAAATTTCATTTCGATAGCAAAACCGTTAGAGAAATGCAGATCTGGTCGGAAGGAGCAAATCTACCGTCCATGATATAATAAAAACGTTTCGGGATGATGGAAGTTTGCTGAATAAAATCCTGGAGGTAAAAAGGAAGTGGTTAAATTCATGAGAAGAGCGGTCAATTTTAAGGAAAATTAAGGTTGATCGCTTTAAACCGATAAAGAGCTAAGGTATATAGTATGTACTATGTACTAAATACTATGTACATATGTATATATGACAAGCAACACACATACCCAAGCACATGAGCAAGCATGCGTTTGCTATGGGAAATTAATTGTTTAATAACTTTTGTTGTAGATGGACTTTCCTAATCAAATGTGCTTATGTCACTCATATACATACATATGAATGTATGTATGTAGATAAATATATGTAATTTCCAAAAACACAAGTCTCTAGTATTTGAAATGCGTGATTTGCGAAGCTGTGGCGAAAGGGTCATGGTATTGAAAATGTAACAAAAATCATAGTTTTATTAAGGTCCCATCAAACTAAATACAAGATTTTGAGATCATAACCTTAGAGATGTAATAGAACTAATTTTATTAATTAATTTCGATTTTTGTTTTTAATCGAAAACAACACAAAACAAATAAGGAAACTCTAGTCGGAGGTGTCCGACTAGGAAATACCGTACCCCGCCTATCGGCGGTTTTAAATGCACTTCAAAGTTTTCATTTAATTTTAAATAAAATTTTAAAAATTTTTTAAATAAAAATAAGTAACTTGCATAAAAAGAATTTTGACGTCAGTTCAGAGATTCGAACTCGAGTCTCCATGCCGGCGATCGGCGCCTCTACCAACACCGCCGTCGCTATACATATGTAGGTGAGAGATAGCGAGTTCCTCTGTAAAGTTATTGAGCTACTGAGCTACTGCTACTGAGCTGCTGAACTTCTGCTTAAAATTCATCCCCAATTTGTCTTTGTTGTTGTTATGAATTCTTAGAATTTTCTAGATGCTGCTGTTCCCACGTGCGTGTGTACGTAAACGTTTGGTAAACGTTTTGTTTAATAACATAATGCATTTCATCTATTCATATGTACATTATATTGACTTTATTTAAGTTATATCAATGTTACTCTTATTTTATATATGTATGTAAATATATACAGTATGTACATACATACATATGTACATACATATGTACATATATTGCAAGCAAGCATACACACGCACACGCATACTGCGCTGCGCCAACATGTGCATGTTATGGGAAATTAAATGCTTAATAACTTTTTTGTAGACCGACTTTCTTAATCAAACTTGTGCAGCGTAATTATGTCATTCATATGCGTGTATGTGCAAAAGCACAAGTCTCTATTATTTGAAATAAGTGTTTGGGCGAAGGGGCCGTGGCATCCAAAATTTAACAACAATCAAAATTGTATAAAAAGCCCATTAAGCTAAATACAAGATTTGGAGTCTCTAACTATAAAGATGTAGAAGATATAATTTTAAAACTGAAAAACGATTTCATTTTTAATCGATAAAAAAAAAAACGAGAAGAGTTATCGTTATATTTCTAAAATAAATTCGACCTGCGCGTGATATACACGAATCTATAAAAATCAAGTCTCTAGCTATTATAGGTTCTTAGATGCACGCGTTCAAACATACGGACAGACGGACAGGGCTCAATCGACTCGGCTTGTTGTCATGATCAAGAATATATATGTATACTTTATGGGGTCTGCCACGCCTCCTTCTGGCTGTTACATACATTTCAACAAAATCGTTATTCCTTGATTTCCCATTTATTTAATGGGTTCAGGGTCTAAACCGATATTAAACACTTAATTTTCCCAAATCATATGTAGGAATTTTGCAGACCAAGCGGAATTGCTGCTCAGTTAGCAGAGCGGCTATTCATTATTGCATCCTTGTGCGTGAGAATGTGTGTTTATGTGTTGCTTGCAATAAAAATGTACATATATAAAATCATCGTAGCATGCATGCAAAATCGGCTTTTCATAGGGTTCAAGGTATCTTCTAGTAGAGCTGTCTCAACTGGAGGACTCTTACTTTTTTGCGCAAATTTGTGCTTTATTTTAGTTTCATAATAAAAACTATTACAAGAAAATTTTGTATGTTAAATAATTATTAATAGTCTTACAAATAAAACCTAATGATATTTGTTTTTCTGTTGGTCTCTTAAAACAAAAGTTATTCTCGTCTAAGCCTCAATACTCTGCGCTCACTGTATGTACATATAAAATAAGCACCTTTATGAGCCTACTGACCACTATAGTCCAATCCAAATTACTGCACTTTTCAGTTTTTTGCCTACATTTAATCTGGTCAAAATAAAAGAAAACCTCTTTTTCTAAGCTCTTACCACTAACCATACAACACATAGACGCGCTATCTAGTGCACCGCGTTTCAGCCCATAAAAAGTGAGCTCTGACGCCCCATCGCCTAATTCGCCGAATTCGCTTCACTTTTGAGTTCGGGCAACGAACATATTTGACAGCGAAATCATTGCGCTGCGAGCGCTCGTTCGGCAATTGTCCATTTATGCAAGAAGCTGTTTTTGTACAACTATGTCTGCTTATTCTCTGATCTCTTCTCTCTTATATATTTTTATTCTCCGCTCTCTTCTCACTAAAATATATCCATCACCAGCAGCCGAGCACAAAAATTGATATTTGCTGGCTAAGCTTCTTTTTGTTCTCTTGCGAGAGTAGAGTATACCAAACTTTTCAAACGGTTTGTCATGCTCATGCAAAATGTTCACACTGTCGTTATTAATATACATACGCGAAAAGGGTATGCAAATGTGAGGAACATAAATAATATTATTTCACGACCAGCATGCACACATACGTGTGAAGAGACTAAAACTACGTACTTTTAAAAAATATTGCAAAATAACCTAAAAACTAAAATTTTTGGGTAATATCACTAACCATACAACACATAGACACATAGCGCACAAAAATTGATATTTGCTGGCTGAGCTTCTTTTTTGTTCTCTTGCGAGAGTAGAGTATACTGTTCAAACGTTTTGTCATGCTCATGCAAAATGTTCATACTGTCGTTATTAATATACGCGAAAAGGGTATGCAAATGTGAGGCACATAAATAATATTATTTCACGACGAGCATGCACACACACTTTAAGTACTTACCGTTACACTTCCTCACATGTATGAGGATTTGTGTTCCTGTATAAGAAACTGGCCTTTACAGTTCCTCACATATGTGAGCGAAACTTTAACTGCCAGTGGAAATTGTAAGAGCTGCATCTTCTATTGCTTGTGAGACTTGTGTGATCGAATTATTTACGAATATTTTATAAACATATACATAAGTTTTTTTCAAAACTATGGCAGAAACTAGTGTTATTCAAAAATCAATTGTTGGTGTGGAGAATAAAATTAAAAAAAAAGATTTCTTAACCAATTTATTTTAATTTTAATACGAAAAATTGTAAATGGTTAACAGATAATATAGTTAACAAAACTTGTAGTTTAAGTTAAAAAAAAAATTAATAAATATTCGTGAATAATTCGATCACACAATTAAAAGCTGAGGTAGGCACGCGCCACACACAAGTCTCACAAGCAATAGAAGATGCAGCTCTTACAATTTCCACTGGCAGTTAAAATTTCGCTCACATATGTGTGGAACTGTAACGGCCAGTTTCTTATACAGGAACACAAATCCTCATACATGTAGCAAGTGTAACGGTAAGTACTGAAAGTGTGTGTGCATGTTCGTCGTGAAATAATATTATTTATGTGCCTCAAATTTGCATACCCTTTTCGCGTATGTATATTAATAACGACAGTGTGAACATTTTCATGAGCATGACAAACCGTTTGAAAAGTTTGGTATACTCTACTCTCGCAAGAGAACAAAAAGAAGCTTAGCCAGCAAATATCAATTTTTGTGCTCGGCTGCTGGTGATGGATATATTTGAGTGAGAAGAGAGCGGAGAATAAAAATATATAAGAGAGAAGAGATCAGAGAATAAGCAGACATAGTTGTACAAAAACAGCTTCTTGCATAAATGGACAATTGCCGAACGAGCGCTCGCAGCGCAATGATTTCGCTGTCAAATATGTTCGTTGCCCGAACTTAAAAGTGAAGCGAATTTGGCGAATTAGGCGATGGGGCGTCAGAGCTCACTTTTTATGGGCTGAAACGCGGTGCACTAGATGGCGCGTCTATGTGTTGTATGGTTAGTGCTCTTACGTAAGCTGCTTAAAACTTAATTTCTTTTAAAGTAGCAAACACATTTGTATATCCTGAACTGAATCGATATAGCCCTAACCGTCCGTCCGTCCGACGGATCTCGTAAACTACAAAAGCTAAAGATCTGAAATTTGATATGTATACTTGTGAATACCCTACGAGTACGAGATATTTTTTTGATAAATCATCCCGTTTCCCAATTGTCGATAAGTTTCGATAAATTGAATTCGATTTATGTGTACCGTTAAAGACAGATACCTTAAATTCAGTGATTTCGCACCAAATTTGCAAAACACGTACATATATCAAATACTAGAGTCTTGTGTTTCAACAATTACACATATATGAAATATATTATCGCTTTGTGAAAATTTGATTAATAAAGTCCATCTACAAAACAAAATTATTAAACATTTAATTTCCGATAATATTGGCATATTGCAGCCCAAGCGAAGTCACTGCGTCCGTGTGCGTGCGTATGCGTGTGTATGAGTTGCAATATATATGTAAAATGCATGTTTGAAATATGGGAACTTCGCAGGGTTCAGGATATCCCCTAGTCGAGTGGTCTCGACTAGAGAAGTCTTACTTGTTTATTAAGCCAATGCCATTTTGCTCAATTATCAAGTCTGTTGACTCAACATTCAATTCAAAAAATTTTCGATCTTATTGTCTTCTTAAAATACAGACTGCGGCGGCTGTAATTTAAAGTTTGAGCATCCGCTGTACTACCGCACGCACTGCTCAGTTTTCCACGATCCATCGATGAGCCTCACCATACGGAAATACCACTGCAAGGTGTGCGGCGAGGCGGTTCTGGGTAAGGACAACATTATGAAGCATGCGGCCGAGAAACACGATGGCAAGGGGGCGTATCAGTGTCAGTTTTGCAACAAGTTTTTTCTACGTCTCAACTATCTGGAGATGCATCGGACCTATGGTTGTGCCTCGAATCCGAATCGTTCGCGGCCCGTTTGCGATTTCTGCGGTCGCAAATTCTGCCAACCGCAAAAGCTGAAGGCGCATATTAAGCGTATCCACAGCGGTAAGTCGGGCATGCCACGCCGCTCACTTATCCTGCCTAGTCCCGCCCTAACAATTACCAGCACCATTCCCCCAATCCCACCTCATATCTACCTAGATCATAAATACTTGCTTAGATGTCTGTATATCGTAAACATATCGAGGACTAGCGGCGTATTTCGTAAATCGCATATACTAAGCTCGTATTATAATAAATACCTCACAGCGTCGTTCTACCTCTTCTCCAAGCACTCTCATACTAACAAATATTGTATCGTATATACTAATATCGTAAAATAACATAACCTGCTTACTCGTATCTACTAACCATTCAAGCGTACACAAACTCAACATTATCAGTCATCGCTTGAACGCACACACAAACACAGAGACACACCGTCACAGATACACACCTGATCGATCATCCTCATGCTTTTTCAGTTAAATGCCCAATTGGTCGAACTCTTTTTATTGAGCTTAGTTCATTTGGTTTAACCTCTTGAGTTAACGTGCATAACAAATATTACGTTTTGTACTCTTTATAGTATAGTAATAGACAGTAGTTTTAAAGAATTCATACGATTACTCTATTGTTTTGATGAAATTTGATAAGTTGCTGTTACTAGCATAGCAATAATGATAACATAGCAAATAGGATATTATTCTATAAACTAAATACTTAATTGTCAGATAATAAAACTAAATTGAAGCTCTGATGTTTATAGGTTTATTGTATATATAAACCCTAAATTTCTTCTTATACCCTGAACCCATTGAAAATGGGATATCAGGGTATAATGTGTTTGTGAAAATGTATGTAACAGGCAGAAAGAGACGTCGCAGACTCCATAATATTGTATATATATTCTTGATCAGCGATATAGCCCAGTCCGTCTGTCCGTCTGTATGAAAGCAGCGATCTCGTAGAAAAGCAAGATATCTGAAATTTGACATGTTTACTCGTGAATACCAGTACGAAGTACGAGTTGGTTTTTTTTTCGATAATTCATCCCGTTTCCGAATTATCGATAAGTTTCGAAAAATTGATTTATGTACAACATTAAAGCCAATGATTTAAAATTTACTGTGCATAACTTTATGGGGTCTGCGACGTCTTCTTCTGCGTGTTACATTGATTTTCACAAAAAAATTACACCCTTATATCCCATTTTCAGGGTATATACAAAAATCGTTTAATTTTCAATAGCCATAGGCATATTGCTGCACAACACAGACACTACGCAATCTGCGCAGTTAACACGAGTGCTCATTATTACGTCCGTGTGCGTGCGTATACATATGTGTGTATGTGTTGCTTGTATATGTAAAATACATGTTCTCAATACGGGGAATTGGCAGGGTTGAGGGTATTTCCTAGTCCAGCAGTTCGTCTAGAGCACTCTTACTTGCTTATATTCGACATGTGTGAAATTACGAGGACTAGTCAGTTCTGGAATATAGTAAAACGCAAGACAAGATCTTTACTATATTCAAAGTAAAATGCTAATTAATTTGAATTGATTCTTATTTGTAATTGCACGTATACAAATAGATTATTTCATAAGCTTGATCAACTTTGATTTGATCATAAAGACAAGATACTATCTTTGTAGCTGCATAAAAAATCTTTGAATTGTAGATAGTCTCGGTATTGTAACATCAGAAAATGCTACAAATTAACTTTAAGTCTCTTTCTAATACCTAGGAAGTTATAATTAGAAACATTTAACCCCAAAAATAGATAAACATTCGTAAGCCGCCTCATTGTATAATCACTTTAAGTGAATGATTTGCTTTGTGTTCTTATTTATGTTTTCTGATACATATATGGTCTTTCATCTTGGGTTCTTAGCAATGAACTGACATTCATATACATTATTTTGTTTGTTCGATCTAGTGACTTATGCTTTCTGTGTACTTATGCCATTTAAGCTTAATTTTTGTGCTTTGTTGTTAGTTAGGTTTGTCAATTTGGTTAGTTGGGTTTGTCAATTTACCTATTAATTCCATTTATGTATTCAGTAATTTTCTTTCAAAATCACCACAATCCGAAAATTTCATTTTCTTCATACAATTTCATTTTAGATATGGCTGAAGTTTTACGAGATTTTCAGTGTAAATTATGTTCAAAACTTCTAGGATCGCGTGCGGCACTGCAGCGCCACTCGAAGGAGGTGCACAGCCGCAACTCGACCGTGGTCAGTTGTCCGCGCTGCCAGAAACTCTTCCAGAATCGCAGCAACTTAAAGATACATATGCTTACGCATTCGGGTGTGCGTCCCTTCAAGTGAGTAAATCACATAGATTTCTTAACAGATTTAACAGACAGAAATTGCCAAAATATACATACGTATTCTTGATCAGCAGAAGTATTTCTGTCAGTGGCGATGTGGAATGCGGGAAGTCTTTTAGGAGTTATGGGAAACAAGCCGATTCGATATAGTCCCTGTCTGTCGGGTTGTCTGTCCGTATGCTTCAACGCGTCTATCTCAGAACATATAAAGTTAGAGACTTGCAAGTTGGGTATGTTCCCATTGAAAATGGGATATCACGGTATAATGTTTTAAAGAAAATGTATGTAACAGGCAGAAGGAGGTGTGGTAGACTGCATAAAGTATATATATTCTTGATCAGCTCGACGATCTTAGTCGATGTAGCCCAGTCCATCTGTCCATCCGTCCGCCCGTCCGTCTGTGTAAACGCAGCAATCTCGTAAACCACAAAAGCTAGATTTCTGAAATTCACTATGCAGATATGTGTAGTGAATGGAGACATATTGTAGCTTTTTGGATTTGTGACCCAAATTTCCAATAAGATATACTAGAAACTTGTGCTATGGCAAATACACTCATATGAATGATATCATTTAATTTTTAATAGCCATAGGCATATTGCGCAAACGCAATCAGAGGACATACTCATTATTACCTCCGTGTTCGTGAGTATGTGTGTTGCTTGCAATATATATGTATGCCAATTTATATATAATGCGGAAACGAGATGACACGAGTATACATGTCAAATTTCCGATATCTAGCTTCTGTGGTTTACGAGATCTCTGCGTTCACACTGATATGCGGACAGGGCTAAATCCACTCGACTTGTCGCCCTGATCAAGAATATATATACTTTACGGGGTCTGCCACGTTTCCTTCTACCTGTTACATACATTTTAACAAAACCATTATACCCTGATTTCCCATTTTCAAGTAATTCGCACAACAAATATATAAAACAAATATATATAACAAATAATATAAACTGCGCAGTTGGCTGAGATAGTTTTTATGCATGCGTGTAAAAGCTCAAAATTTTATGACATGTTACTTTTGAAGTCTTGGAACTGACAGCTGAGTTATGAATCAGTACTCTGCAGTCTCTTTACATATATGTTTGTGCAGATACAAACTATAACTGACTCGTATCTGAGCTCAGATTATTTTCTAGATAATTAGTACCGATTAGCTCTCGCTGAGTGGTTTTTATAGTACTGTATAAGATTAGATAGCTGCTCCTTGAGAAGCTTAGCCTTCAAATTAGGATCGAATTGCTTCGCCTAAATCAGCCTTACTTAACTGTATTGAATTATCTTATTCAACTATTTCTATTGTATATTGACTGTATTGTATACTAACTGTCAACTGCAGGTGCGCGGAACCGGAGTGCAACGCCGCCTTCACCACAAAGCAATGCCTGCAGTTCCATTATAAGAAGGTGCACAACTACACACAGGAGCAGATGCCAAAGATAGAGCGGAGTGTGGCCTATACCTTTGATGCCTATTCCGGTGGCATGAAAGTGGACTTTTTGGGTAAGCCAGTGGGGCAGGCGCTGTTGGGTGCACCACAAGCGCCACGCCCTAACGCTGCTGTCTCCTTCACAGAGCAAGCACCTCGTCGACGACGCAAGAGCCTCGAAGATCAGAACCAAAACTCAATGCTCAGCAGCTCCATGCAGAGCGACACCGAATATAGTGATGACAACATCTTTGAGGCTATCAAGAAGAGCGGCAAATCGATTAAGGATCTTTGCAGAAACGAACCAAATCTGTCACTGCTTAGCTCCAAGATCTCCAGCATATTAGCCGAGAAGGTGCAACCCGTACAGCAAGTGGCCGTCACAGGAACCGCGCCAGGCAGCGGTCGTAAGCGTAAGAGAAAGAAAGACCCAGCCTTGTCACATATTTCCCAGCAGCAACAGCAGCAGCAACAACAACAGCAGCAGCAACAACAGCAACAGCAGCAACAGCTGCAGCACCATCAACACCCACAGCAATGCCACCTACAGCAGCAACAACTGCACGGCAGCCATTTGGACCATTCGCCCTCTCATTTGGCTCACCAGCAGCAGCAACAGCCCCACTATCATGCTCATAGCCACGCACACGCTCATGCACACACACATACTCACCAGCAACATCAACAGCAACAACAGGCGGCTGTGCATCACCAACAGCATCAGCTGCACGACGCTGACATAGAGGAGACCGCACGACTAGAGCAGGTGCGTCGCAAACAAAACGCTCAACTTAGCCTGGTCGAATCGTTCCTGACAACAACTGCACAGCGTCTGAGTGCCCAGCAGCAGGTGCAGCAAGTGGTTGCTGCGGCAGCTGCCGTTTCCGCCATGGCCGGCGCTGGCGAAGATTCCGCCAAGCTTGAGCATATGATGGGCCACATGGGCAGCGTGAGCGTGGGCCTAGATGAAGACGATGATGATGATGAGGATGATGAGGATGCTACAGCACATCATTTGCACCATCAGCAACACCACCAACAGCAGCAACAGCATCAGCAACAACATCACTCGCATCACCACGGCCACACACAACTACACCAGCACTCACAGCCGTCGTCACAGCACCCACACGACGACACGGGCTACCGCCATGCGGCCGCCATGAATGCAGCTCTCGGCCATAATCTGGTCGTCAGTAAAGGCAGCAAAAAGTGGATCGGCGCTGACGATCGCCATTTGAGCGATATCGCCGACATGGCCAATGATGCAACTGGCGGCAGTGGTGCTAGTGGTGCAAGCTGTGGTCAATTATCTAGTGGCGCTGGAACTGGCCAAGATCTTGGGTTCGCATTGCCACCCAGCAGCGTGGACGAGCATAGTAAACTGCTAGGCCAAAATCGTGACTTTTTGGCGCGACTAATGAGCAGCGCCTCGGCCAGCCATGCTAACCACCATCATCAGCATAGCGCGCACAGCCGGGAGGAGGACGAGAACACTTCCTTTCTGGAAGTCGTCGAGTCAAATAATAATGCGTCTGCAGCTGCAGCCGCTGCTGCCGCAGCCATGTCCCAATACCATCACAGTGCCGCAGCCAATGGTGGACCAGCGGGTGGTGGCGATGGCAGCGGCGGCGCTGCGGGTAATGGCAATCATACACCAACAGGCGCATCTACTGCCCCAAGCAGTGTGGAGGCGCCCCAAATGCAAATTAACTCGGTCAGCCACTCGCAATCGTTCATGAGTTCTTTCTACAACAATGCGAACGCAAGATTAAGCAGCAACGGCGCTGTCGTCGGCAGCGGCGCAAACTCCTCCTCAGCCAGCATGCTAGTAGAGGCAGCCCTTAACTCCGTTGGAAATATGATTGAAAGCGAGAGCAGCGATTTAAAGGTAAGCCCAACAAAAAATTTTTTACAGGTTTCTGAACGTGCGAGCAGATCGTGTTTGTTTAAAAAAATCGATAAATATTTCCGTTTTAATAGTTAAAAACGACATAGATAATTCAATTATAAAATGATATCTATCACATCTTTGAAATTAAAATCTCCAAATCTTATATTAAATTTGATGGAACTCTCATACAATTTAGATTTTTGGATATGACGCCCACTTTTGCCCAAATTTTCAAAACACGTATTTCAAATATTAGAAAATTACGCGTTGGCAATACCCACAAATGAATGACATAATCATTAAGAATTAAGAAAGTCCATATAAAAAACGAGTGAAAACGTTGCAGTCGGGCGCTACCGACTGAGAAATACTCAATCACACCGGAAGCTGCCAGTTCCATAACATTCCAAGAAACCAATTTACGCATTTGCCATATCCCTAATTATCTCTAAATTTGTATACCCTGAACCCATTAAAAATGGGTAATCGGGTATAATGGTTTTGTTACAGCCAAAATGTATGTAACAGGCAGAAGGAGGCTTGGCAGACCCTATAAAGTATATATATTCTTGATCATGACGACAAGCCGAGTCGATTGAGCCCTGTCCGTCTGTCCGTATGTCCGTATGTTTGAACGCGTGGATCTCAGCACCTATAATAGCTAGAGACTTGAATTTTTTTTATAGATTCGTGTATATCACGCGCAAGTCGAATTTGTTTTAGAAATATAACGATAACTCTTCTCGTTTTTTTTTTATCGATTAAAAACCAAATCGATTTTCTGTTTTAAAATTATATCTTCTACATCTTTATAGTTAGAGACTCCAAATCTTGTATTTAGCTTAATGGGACTTTTGTACAATTTTGATTTTTGTTAATTTTGGATGCCATGGCCCCTTCGCCCAAATTTTCAAAACACTTATTTCAAATACTAGAGACTTGTGCTTTTGCACATACACGCATATGAATGATATAACATGCACATATTGGCGCAGCGAAGTCGCTGAGCAAACTGCGCAGTTAGCAGAGCGTATGCGTGACGTGTGAATGTATGCGTTGCTTGCATACTGTATTTATTTACATATATATAAAATAAGAATAACATTTAATATAATTTAAATAAAGTCAATATAATACATATGTATAGATGAAATCTGTTATGTTATTAAACGAAACGTTTACCAAACGTATACACACGCACGCGGTAACAGCAGCAGAAGCATCTAGAAAATTCTAAGAATTCATAACAACAACAAATTCAAATTGGACTTTAAGCAGAAGTTCAGCAGTTCAGTGGCAATAGCTCAGTAGCTCAATAACTTTAGTTAGGAATTTGCTATCTCACACTCATGTAGTGCGACGGCTGCGTTGGTAGATTCGATTCTCTAAGCTGCCGTCAAAATTTTTTTTTAAATTTTTTAATTTAATTTAAAATTATATGCAATCCTTGAAGTGCATTTAAAACCGCCGATAGGCAGGGTTTACGGTATTTCCTAGTCGGACACCTCCGACTAGAGATTCCTTACTTGTTTATTTAGTGTCATGTGTATTTAGTACAATTTTGGTTTTTGCAATACACAAATTTCTTATAATTTAATTCAAAATATAATTAATATGGTGAAAATTTCATTAAAATCCGTTAAGTAACACAGTAGTTATTCAAAAAAACGTTTAGGCAACTGATAAATGTGCTTGGCTGCTCAGCGAACATTTTCTTATGTTCTAAGAAATAACAAATACAATCATTCAGCGTGAATCATATGCTCCGTTACTCGATTACTATGAGGTGCAGTGGCGTTGTTAATAGAATTGACGCGCGCCGATCATGACACCCTTCGTTCGGGCCTCGAGTGAGTCGGTATTTTATACACAGTTTATTTGTAATTATTATTGGTTTGACATGCTCAGTCGTGGTAGAGATGACGAGTTTTGACTCCGCAAGTAAGCGAAGGTTAGAATCTCTGATTTTCTATGTCGGCTTTTCTTTTATTTCTTTATTTTTTTTGGTCTAAAATATATTTTTTTTTACATTTATAGTATTTAGCAACTCAATTAAGATGGTAAAAGCCCAAAAAGTCAATAAATCTTAGACGCTAACACTCAAAAAATGCGAAAATTACAGTGTAGGTACAGTAGGCAAGAATATATATATATGTGTGTATGTGTGTTTTGCTTGCAATATATATGAAGATAATAATAGCATGCTTCCAATATCGGCTATTCGAAGGGTTCAGGGTACCTCTTAGTCGAGCAGTCGCGACCAGAGCTTCCTTACTTGGTTTTTTGTTCAATTTAATTTAGAATTTTGTAATTCTGTGCAAATTGTGTATTTAAAATCTCCGATAGGCGGGGTTTGCGGTACACCTCCGACTAGAGTTTCCTTACTTGTTTTTAATTTAATTTAATTTATTTGCAGCTTTTTGTCTAATACTGTATAGCGCATTTATCGTAAACCTTAACTTATTTGTGGGCAAGTACATCTAATATGATATTACTATGTTTATCATTATTAAATTGGGGTTTTGATAGATTTAGATTCGCCGACAGTCTATGGGATGCAGTCTTTTAAGTCTTCTTGTGCTGTTGTTAGTACCCAGATTGGGTGCGCAGAAAGTCTGTCCGCGTATCTGGAGCTGTGTCACCCATTAAGTTCTGCTACTGTAAAGATTCTTAAGTCCCTATGCAGCACAGAATTTTGAACGTACCAAATGGCACCTGTCCATCTGCGCTTTGTTCTGTGAAATTTGTAGTCTATTTGGATATTTGTATCCTCGCCGCAGAGTCCCATAGAGGTATTCCGTATGTAAATACAGGCACTACAATAGCCTAATATATGGTGGCTTTGCTGTTAAGCGACAGTTTTCTGGAGCCTTTTGGCATCCAGTCCAGTATTGCCACTTTTGCTTTGCACCTTTTGGTCATCACGCTGATATGAGGTTTAAAGGTCAGTCTTCTATCAAACGTGACTCCCAGATAATTTACCTTAGTGGCACCTGGGATTTGCGATCCCAGTGACACCTCAGTACAATCTCCTCGTCTTGTGGCAAATGTGGTGCGCACGGAATTTTGTGCGTTGATGGTGATGCATCACCTTTTAGCCCAGCAGAGGCAGATACGTCTTGCGCAGATGTATCTCGCGAAAGAATAGCGGTGTCATCAGCGTATGTCATGATAAGGGTATTGGACAAAGGCGTTGGCTTGTCTCCTGTGAACAATGTGTATAGCGTTGGGCCAAGACAGAAGGAGACGTCGCAGACCCCATAAAGTATATATGTATATTCTTGGTCAGCCCAAGAGATCTTTGACATGTATATGTCGGAGCGTACTGTATGTACGCACTGTATGTGATTGTTGCTGTGTACTGCACGTACACACTGTGTGGCTGTGTATATGTGTAGGGATATTCTGGTTTACACCAGAATCCTACATTTGCCAAAGCGAACGATATGCACACACTGTGTATGTGTGTTGCGGAGTATGAGAATTCTGGTTTTCACCAGATTTCCTAATTTCATCATATTAGTAATATTGCATCAGCCGCTAACTGCGCTCTGATTGGTCCTTTGCATTTTTGTCGCTTAAAGAAGTACCGTTTTAGCGGGACGACAGCGCTACAACGCTGTCGTCGAGTGTGGTTCGGAGCTATGCTAAGAAAATGACACTGGAGTTGTCAGGCAGTTTAGAAAGAAACGCGGAAGCATAAGCACCGAAACTCGCTTCGCTAAGTACGCTACTATGAATCAAATCAATGAAGTTCCAACATCAGAAGTGGGATCTGGCTCGCTGCCTAATACGGCAAATGATCCATGGCGAGTGTTCATGGAAATGCAAAAAAAATTTTTTTATTGAACTTGTAAATTAAAATCAGCGCCATCCGAAACAACAAAAAAATAAGACAGTAGTGTTGCCGAAATTTAATGCAGATCTTGCCGGTGCCGACGCGTCCGCGTGGTGCGCTATAGTGAATATAATTTTTGCTGAAAATAACATACAAGGCAGTGCGTTGGTGATGGTTTTGAGTGCAGCATTAGAAGGGAGTGCGTTGCAGTGGCTCTCGCACGACAACATTTGACTCTGGAGTGGAATGTTTTCGAATTAAACAAAAGATAAGTTCTAAGTTAGTTGGTAAAAGAATTAACAATGTAGTACTATTGCAGGGTATTGGCATTGACAGCATTTGTAGTACATTGCAAATACTTAGCAATGTATAAATTGACAATCATTATATTGAAATGCTATTCCATGTTTTGAGCGATGAATATTTGAAAAACGAAATTGTGATTGGTCTAGAAATATTATCGCAAGGTTTTCATGTCATGTCTCCCGGAAAGTTTGAAATTGTCAGATCAAAAACTGTAAACTCTTGTTCAAATAACGATACATTTTTTAACGTGAATACTGATATTTTTGGTAAAGATCAAGATGAATTAAACAATTTATTGAAAAATTACTCAAAGTATTTCACAAAAGAAATTCCTTCTTCTACAGTCAGTACAGGTGAAATGAAAATTAAATTAGTAAACCCCAGAAAAATTGTTCAAAGTAGACCATACAGGCTTGCCCCAAATGAAATTGAGTTGGTGCGCGACAAGATTAAAGAGTTGTTAGAATGCAAGGTCATAAGGGAAAGCTGCTCGCCCTATGCAAGCCCTATGATGTTAGTGAACAAAAAGGATGGTTCTCATCGTTTGTGCGTTAATTACCGTGAATTAAATGCTAATACAGTTTCAGACAGATATCCTCTACCTCTTATAGCAGATCAGATAGCTAGACTTCATGGAGCTAAATGTTTCACATGTTTAAATATGGCAAGTGGATATTATCAAATTCCCATGCATGAAGAATCAATAGAGTGTACGGCTTTTGTCAGCCCAGATGGCCAGCACGAATTCTTGTCAATGCCGTTTGGACTCAAAAATGCACTTTCAGCTTTTGCATACACTTGGAGAACTCGCAAATACATATGTGGTTGTCTATGTGGATGACGTATTGGTGGTGGCTTCAACAAAGAGTGAGGCTTTGGAAAGGCTACAGGTTACTTCAGACATTCTAACGAAAGCTGGATTTTTGTTTAGTATTAAAAAGTGTTCATTTCTAAACCCGACAGTTCAATATTTGGGATATGAGGTGAACGCTGGACAAATTCGTCCGAATTCACTAAAAATTTCAGCGTTAACTGCTCTACCGCCTCCTCAGTCGGTTTCTGCTTTTAGGCAATTTATTGGATTGGTGTCATATTTTCGGCAATTTATGCAAGAATTTTCTTGTTTCATGAAGCCTTTGTATCTTTTAACATCGGAAAAGAACGATTTTCTTTGGAAGCCTGAACATGAACAAATAAAACCAAGTTATTTCTATCCTTACACAAAAGCCAGTTTTGGTTATTTTTGACCCGCAATATCCAATCGAGTTGCATACTGATGCAAGCTCTCGTGGGTACGGGGCTATCTTATTGCATAAAATCAATAATAAACCTAATGTCGTTGAGTTTTTCAGTAAGGCTGCTTTATATCATTCTTATGAATTGGAGACTCTTGCGTTGTCATGGCTATAAAGCATTTCCGTCATTATTTGACAGACAGAGATTTTGTTGTTTTTACCGATTGTAATTCACTTAAAGCATCAAGAACCAAACGTGACCTATCCCCTAGGGCTCAAAGATGGTGGGCTTATTTATAGCCGTTCTCATTTGATTTAGAATATAGGGAGGGTAAACGAATGGCTCATGCTGACTTCTTTTCCAGAAATCTCCCATCTGCGGATGCGATTGATACTTGTAAAATTTCTGAGAAACGAGTCAATTTGGCAGAGATATCTAGTGAATGGCTTATGTCTGAACAGCGCAAAGATTCCGATATTATTAATGCCGATATATTATTGCCGAAGACATTGCAAAAACTTACGAGCTAAGTTCAGAGGAATGGTAGAACTCGATCTTTACCAATTGTTCCAAGAACATTTAGATGGTCCGTGGTAAATCAGGTACACGAGTCAGTTATGCACCTTGGTTGGCAGAAAACTCTTGACAAGGTTTACCAATATTATTGGTTTCATAATATGAATAAATATGTTCGCAAGTTTGTAAACAATTGCATAACTTGTAGGATTTCCAAGTCGTGCAAACGGTCAAGTTGAGCGTGCTAACTGAGTTTGCTAACTGTTGTCGAATCGAGCCAAAGATCCTGGTAAGATGCACTTGGCGAGGTTCAGCTTGCATTAAATTACACAGTTTGTCGTGCAACTGAAGCGAGCTCCTTGGAAATGCTGATAGGAAAAGAGGCTCGACCGATAGGGTTAATTCCACCAGTGGACACAGAAATCGAAATTGATTTGAACAGCGTTCGGACTCGTGCCAATGATAAGATGAAGAGTTTGGCAGATTATGATAAACAACGCTTTGACAAAACCAAAGCCATGGTTATAAGGCACAATGTTGGTGGCTATGTTCTGCTAAGAAACGAGGAGAGACACCAAACGAAACTAGACCCGAAATTTAAGGACCCATTTTTGGTTACTGAAGTCCTGGATGGGGACAGGTATATGTTAAAGTCGTTAACAAATAAGCGACTTTACAAATATTGTCACGAAGACATTAGAAGAATTCCAAATGGTAAAATTCCTGATGAATTGGATATTGATAATGAAAATCAGAGCTTATCAGAGATTATAGTTGACTGAGAGTGTTCCGTCCAAGTGAGACGATGAATTAAATTTATTATTTTGTTCTACTTGTAATTTTTATACATTGGACATTCATTTTCTGGCGCACGTTCATTTGAAAGTTAAGCAAATACTTTGTTGTTTTGTTAAAATAGCATAGTGCAAGTACAATGATTAGTTGTTTTGTTAAAATTTAAGTGAATTTATGAATTTTGTTAAAAAAAAAAAAAAGTAGAAGATACTCTGTATGTTATGGTTAAGAATAAAAGCTTAAATTCAGTTTATATTATGAAGCACAAAAGGTGTCTTTGAACTTGATATCTGGACATTACACGAGGACGTGTGAATGTCAGAATGGTTATCCGTCTATGAGAGACGATGGTGTTCCGTCTATGAGAGACGATGGTTATCCGTCTATGAGAGACAATGGTTATCCGTCTATGAGAGACGATGGTTATTCGTCTATGAGAGATGATGGTTATTCGTCTAAGAGAGACGATGAAGTCAGTTTATAATCTTTTGTTACGTAAGAAATTTGAATCTAAAATTGGGAGTACTACACGAGGACGTGTCAAGGTCAGGATGGCCGTGTCGGAGCGTACTGTATGTACGCACTGTATGTGATTTTTGCTGTGTACTGCACGTACACACTGTGTGGCTGTGTATGAGTGTATGGATATTCTGGTTTACACCAGAATCTTACATTTGCCAAAGCGAACGGTATGCACACACTGTGTATGTGTGTTGCGGAGTATGAGAATTCTGGTTTTCACCAGATTTCCTAATTTCATCATATTAGTAATATTGCATCAGCCGCTAACTGCGCTCTGATTGGTCCTTTGCATTTTTGTCGCTTAAAGAAGTACCGTTTTAGCGGGACGACAGCGCTACAACGCTGTCGTCGAGTGTGGTTCGGAGCTATGCTAAGAAAATGACACTGGAGTTGTCAGGCAGTTTAGAAAGAAACGCTGAAGCATAAGCACCGAAACTCGCTTCGCTAAGTACGCTACTATGAATCAAATCGATGAAGTTCCAACATATATATATATATATTAATTATACCCTGACCCTATTAAAAATGGAAGACCCCATAAAGTATTTACACGTACAGTGGTTCCAACGAAAAATCGGACAAGACTTTTTATTAACTTCAATGTGTTTTTTCTTAAGTACTAAGTCAATTATTTTAAGTTTTCAAATTTTTTCTTAAGTCTATAGTGCATTAGCTTTTTTAAACAACAACAAAATATTAAAATTTTTTGCGTTATTTGGCGGAGATTTTCGTTTTTGTTTGGCTTATTGCCTTTCGTTATGTGCTTAACACAAATTATTTCGCGAAATGGGCCCACATGGCAACAAACCTGGTGTGGAAGCATGCCAATTATAAAATTTCATTTCGATGGCAAAACCGTTAGAGAAATAGCAGATCTGGTCGGACGAAGAAAATCTACCGTCCATGATATAATAAAAAAAGTTTCGGGATGATGGAAGTTTGCTGAATAAAATCCAAGAGGGCAAAAGGAAGCGGTTAAATTCATGATAAGAGCGGTCAATTATAAGGGAAATTAAGGTTGATCCCTTTAAAATTTTGTCGGTGAAATCAAAATTTAGAAAAGATGTTTGTGACAACATTTTGCGCAATATTTTGCATAGGCATGATTTTCATGGCCAAAAAAGCCATTTATAAAACCTGAGAACAAAGCGTTCAGGGTATAATTCGCAAAAAAATACTTGCTATAGACCAATGATTTTTGGAATCAAGTAACTTGGTTGTATACTGATGAAAGTAAATTTAATTTACATGGGTCCGATGGCAAGTTGTATGGGAGGCGTAAACCAAACCAAACCAAACCGAGTTTGAGCCCAAAAATAACATTGGCACTGTAAAGCATGGTGGAGATTCAGTGATGCTTTGGGGCTGCATATCGAGTGCGGGAGTAGTGAATTTGCACTTGCACTGGTGTAATTGATAAATTTACATGGACATAAAAAAACAAGTAAGGAAGCTCTAGTCGGAGATGCCCGACTAGGAAATACCCTGAACAACCCTCAAAATAGGTGATATTGCGCAAACATGCTATGATTATTTTACATATATATTGCAAGCAACACAAACGGACGCAATAATGAATCTGCTAACTGAGCCGCGACTGCGGTTGAGATGCAATATGCCTATGATATGGGAAATTAAATGTTTAATAACTTTTGTTGTAGATGGACTTTACAGTTTGCATAGTTTGCTCCAGCAACAGCTGGAGAAGTCGAGTAAGGCAGAAACAATTCGTCCGTCGTATACTCCGAGACTATAATTTACATAATAGAATTGCTCGTAAGAAGCCTTTTATTAGTAAGTAAAATCAGTAACTGTTCTTAAAACAGTGTGGGTAAAATAAGCTGTGGCATTAAAATTAAGACTTGTGATAGTTTCTTTTTTAAATATGAACAAAAATGTTTTTTTTTTCAACTAATTATACCCTGAACCCATTAAAAATGGGAAATCAGGGTATAATGTTTTTGTGAAAATGTATGTAACAGGCAGAAGGAGGCGTGGCAGACCCCATAAAGTATATATATTCTTCATCAGGACGACAAGCCGAGTCGATTGAGCCTTGTCCGTCTGTCTGTCTGTCCGTCTGTCCGTATGTTTGAACGCGTGGATCTCAGAACCTATAATAGCTAGAGACTTGAACTTTTTTTATAGATTCGTGTATATATATATAAATATATATATATCAGAGAGAGTTCTGAGTTTGTGAGAGTAAGACGTGTTTTTTGTTTTCGCTCCGTACTTTTAATTATTTCTGATCTTTAATTTGTTGTAAATTTATACATTATTTGTGTATTGGTGATTATTGCATTTTTAGTTTTGATACTGCCGTGATTTTTGCTTATAAACATTGTGTTTTTTATTTTATTTACAATAGTTTTGTGAGCGTCGGTGTATATATAAATTGCAATTTTCGTTTTAGTATTTCTATTCTTTCGTTGTTCTTATTTGCTTTTCTGTTCTTTTTATACCCTGAACCCATTAAAAATGGGTAATCAGGGTATAATGGTTTTGTTGCAGCCCAAATGTATGTAACAGGCAGAAGGAGGCGTGGCAGACCCCATAAAGTATATATATTCTTGATCAGGACGACAAGCCGAGTCGATTGAGCCCTGTCCGTCTGTCTGTCTGTCCGTCTGTCCGTCCGTCCGTCTGTCCGTCTGTCCGTATGTTTGAACGCGTGGATCTCAGAACCTATAATAGCTAGAGACTTGAACTTTTTTTTTATAGATTCGTGTATATCACGCGCAGGTCGAGTTTGTTTTGGAAATTCGATAACTCTTCTCGTTCTTTTTTTATCGATTAAAAACGAAATCGATTTTCAGTTTTAAAATTATATCTTCTACATCTTTATAGTGGGAGACTCCAAATCTTGTATTTAGCTTAATGGGACTTTTATACAATTTTGATTTTTGTTAAATTTTGGATGCCACGCCCCCTTCGCCCAAATTTTCAAAACACTTATTTCAAATACTAGAGACTTGTGCTTTTGCACATACACGCATATGAATGATATAATTACGCTGCGCAAGTTTGATTAAGAAAGTCGATCTACAAAAAAAGTTATTAAGCATTTAGTTTCTCATAACACGCACATATTGGCGCAGCGAAGTCGCTGAGTAAACTGCGCAGTTAGCAGAGCGTATGCGTGCGCGTGTGTATGTATGCGTTGCTTGCAATATACATATGTACATATATGTACATATGTACATACTGTATATATTTACATATATATAAAATAAGAGTAACATTGATATACATAACTTAAATAAAGTCAATATAATATACATATGTATGTACATATGTATGAATAGATGAAATGCATTATGTTATTAAACGAAACGTTTACGTACATACACACGCGCGTGGCAACAGCAGCAGAAGCTCTAGAAAATTCGAAGAATTCATAACAACAACAACAAAGACAAAATGGGGATGAATTTTAAGCAGAAGTTCAGCAGCTCAGTAGCTCAATAACTGTACTTAGGAATTCGCTATCTCACTCTTATGTATTGCAACGGCTGTGTTGATAGCAGCGATGATCGCCGACATAAAGTCTTGGGTTCGATTCTCTAAGCTGACGTCAGAAATTTTTTTATGCAAGTTACTTAATCTTTTTTTTTTTTTAATTTTTTATAATATACATATGAATAGATGAAATGCATTATGTTATTAAACGAAACGTTTACCAAACGTTTACGTACACACGCGCATGGCAACAGCAGCGGAAGCTCTAGAAAATTCGAAGAATTCATAACAACAACAACAAAGACAAATTGGAGATGAATTTTCAGCAGAAGTTCAGCAGCTCAGTAGCAGCAGCTCGTAGCTCAATAACTGTACTTAGGAATTCGCTATCTCACTCTTATGTATTGCAACGACTGTGTTGATAGAAGCGATGATCGTCGACATAAAGTCTCGGGTTCGATTCTTTAAGCTGACGTCAAAACGTTTTTTTATGCAAGTTACTTAATCTTTTTTTTTTTTTTTAATTTTTTAATTTAATTTAAAATTATTTATAAACTTTGAAGTGCATTTAAAGCCGCCGATAGGCGGGGTTCAGGGTATTTCCTAGTCGGGCACCTCCAACTAGAGTTTCCTTACTTGTTTTTTTAAACGCGTTAGTGTGTGTGTTTGCTGTCGCTCGTTCACGCTCAGCTTTTTACACGGGTTAGTGTGTGTGTTCGCTGTCGCATCGCTCACGCTTAGCTTAGCGTTTGTTTTTGTTTCTTGCGAAATTTATTTCGTTTGTAGTGCAGCTCTCTCCCGCTCTATTTTCTGTTTCTTCATCTACTAATTATTCTTTTGATCTTTGTAGTAGCTGAGTGTTGTTGTTTGTGATTTTTGTTTCTCTCAATCACAGTTAATCCACTCTTTGTCTTTTATCTTTTATTTTTTTTACTATCTAAATCTGTTTGTATTTTTGTTTTGATTATCTCCCCTACTTGCCAATATGATTTGCTGTAAGAAATCATGTACACTTCGGCATATCACTGATTCTGCACAAATGCAATTTGTTGGGTGGTGGTTGTGCGAGAATCTAACGCACATTAAATGTGCTGGCATCTCGGGGCGTGACTGTGATAGAGTCATGGCTGCTCCCAAAAGTGGGTGTGGTGGATTACGCTGGTCTTGCCCGGATTGTTTGGAAAAACAATTAAGTTTTTCCAAGATGTATAATTCAGTGCATTCGGTATTCAAATCTGAGCAAATTTTCAAAACAGCTTGAAGAGGAACTAAAAGCTAGAGAAGAAATATTGTGTCAGTATAAGTTTGATTCTACGCTGAATACAGTGATTAGTCCATCACTGCTAGTTCCTCCCTCCATTCAATTATCGTCTCCTACCTTATCAACCCCTTGTCAAGAATTATCAATTCCAATACCTGATGATTCTGTTGAAATATCTGTGTCTAGTGTCAGCACAGACACTCAAAAGGCCACTACTAAAAAAGGTAAAGTTTCTCCGAGTGTTGCTCAATCTAAAAACAACATTCAGACACCATCTCCTACACCGTCTCCTACTCCTATATTACCCTATTTATCTGTTGTGTCTCCTCGAAAGCAAGTTTTCTTATCTAGGTTTTCATCAGATACGACATGTGAGGCTGTCTCTGCTTTCATTGAAAGTAAAATTTCATCTAAAGTATTTATAACGAAGTTTAATTTTGCGACTCCTCGTGAAATTGCTTCGTTTAAAATCAATGTCCCAATTGAATTTTTCGATACAATATGTGATCCAAACTTTTGGCCACCTCATATTGTTGTACATGAATTCAAACCTAAGACTCGGAATAGAATTTCTCCAGTGTCTTTGAATCCCGTTTCGGTTCAACCTTCATCTGAGGCTGTATCAAAAAACTAAGTCTCTTTCCATCTTTTCCGCAGCTATCTATTATTTATCAAAATGTTCGAGGCCTTAATTCTAAATTAAAAAATCTATTTCTGCATAGCTGTAGTGTCCAATCTGAACTTATAGCCCTCACTGAAACGTGGTTAAGCCAAAATGTTTATAATAGTGAGGTTTTTTCAAATAATTTCACTATTTATAGACTTGATCGCGCGTCTCGTAGAGGGGGTGGTGTTTTAATAGCTGTTAAATCCCATTTCCTCTCTGAATCTTTTACATTCTCATCAATTCACAATGTTGAGATTATTGGAGTTAAAAAACCTTTTCAGTCTTGTTCCCTATACGTTACTTGTTCATATATCCCTCCCTCTTCCGATTTACAAGTTTATAGTCATCATATATCTTGTATTAAAGAAATGTATGAATATGTTCAAGATAATGACTTATTTCTTGTGTTGGGTGATTTTAATATACCTAACACTTCTTGGGCCTCATTTCCTAATTCGAATTATCTTATTCCAACAATTGATCATTATTTTTTTGATGAATTGTTTAATCTTTCTATGTATCAGATGAACTCAATTTCCAATCATTTGAATCGTTCTCTTCATCCAGCATTAATGTTTTTCGATTTTTATTATTTATTTACTGTCCACCAATTTTTTCGCCCTCATCATCTAAAAAGCGGCGTTGTTTTAATAAATGTAATTTTGTTTTGCTTAATGATCTCATTAATGCAACAGATTGGGCTCCTTTATATGAGGCAGTTGATGTAAACTTAGCAGTTTCAACATTCTACAATACTTTAAATGCTATTCTAGACAAGTGTGTTCCTATGTGTCTTCCCAAATCTCTTTCTAATAAATCTCCCTGGATCACTTCGACTCTTTCAACTCTAAAAAATTTTAAATCTAAATGTTTTAAAAAGTTCAAAAAGTCGGGTTCGGTCGTTGATTGGTCTAAATACTCCTTAACTAAGGCCAATTTCAATATTTTAAACTCTCGTTGTTATGAGAATTACCTTATACGCTGTAAAAGGCAGTTTGCTCGTGATCCCAAAAGATTTTATTCATTTGTAAATTTGAAGCGTAAATCTTCTTGGTTTCCATCCTCGTTTTTCCTAGGTTGTGACAGTACTTGCAATGATCAAGATACCTCAGATCTATTTGCAAAGTTCTTCCAATCCACTTATTCAACTGCCATTTCTGAAACCAATTCTTTTCCAATTTTAATTTCTGAAATTAATGGAAATGCTATTATGGTTTCTAATATTTCTCCTGTCTCTCTTTTATCCGCTATGCGTACGTTGAAATCGTCGTTCTCTCCAGGGGCGGATAGTATTCCTAGTTATGTGATTAAAGAATGCAGTGCTTCTTTGTGGTCACCTTTATTAAAACTGTTTAATTTGTCTCTTGATACCTCGGTATTTCTTTCAATTTGGAAAGAATCATTTATTATTCCTCTGTATAAAAAAGGAGGAAGATCTGATATTTCAAATTACAGAGGCATTGCCAAGCTTTCTATTCCGAAGTTATTTGAAAAAATTATAACTTCTAATTTACAGCACTTTTGTAAATCCATTATTTCACCATCGCAGCATGGTTTTGTTCAGAATCGATCAACCTCTACGAACTTATTAGAATTTTCATCCCTAGTCAATGAAAGCTTTTTAAAGAAAATGCAAACAGATGTTATATACACTGATTTCAGTAAGGCATTTGACTCTGTTCAGTATGACATCTTGCTTCAAAACCTTGACCAATTGGGATTTTCTCCTAAACTTCTGTTTTGGATTGCTTCCTATTTAAAGGGTAGAACCCAAAGAGCTCTGTTGAGAACATCCACTTCGAAAGTCATATTTATCTCTTCGGGTGTTCCTCAGGGTAGTCACTTGGGCCCTCTACTTTTCTCCCTATTTATAAATGACTTTCCCAGCTGTATTTCTTACTCTAGGATATTTATGTATGCAGATGATGTAAAACTCTGTCTCTCATACAAGAACTCAATAGATCATCTACGCCTAATATCCTTTCAATATTGGTGTAAAGCTAATCAGTTGCATCTAAATTGTTCTAAGTGTATGACAATGACTTTCTGTCGTACCACTCCATTTTTCTCTGATTACACAATCAACAATGTGTCCTTGCAACGTATTTCTACAATCAAAGATCTCGGTGTGCTCTTTGACTGTAAACTTAGATTCAATACCCATATTCTAACCATCGTTAATGAAGCCAAAAGTGTACTTGGTTTTATTAAACGATGGTCTAAAGAGTTTAATGATCCGTTTGTCACTAAACTTCTTTTTGTCTCGCTGGTACGTCCTATTTTAGAATATTGTTCTATTATATGGTCGTCACAGCAGAAATTGTATCAGGACCGTATTGAATCGGTTCAGAAGCAATTTCTTCTTTTTGCCTTGCCAATCTAAAGTAAAGGGATAGTAACCTTCGTCTACCGTCTTATCATAGTAGGCTTCTTCTTTTGAATCTTCCATCGTTAATCAATCGTAGAATAGTCTTAGGTATTACTTTTCTACATAAGTTAATTAACGGTAGTATTGATTCGCCTTCTCTTCTATTTCAAGTCAACTTCCTAGTTCCTTCCCGTGCTTCTCGTCACTTTATGTCCTCTTTATTTACCTATATGTAACTGTAACTATTCCTTGTACAGTGCGTTTCGTGTTCTATGTACTAAGTACAATACTTATTTTCATGTATTTAGTTCTGAACTCTCTCTTTCCTTAATAAAATCTTCTCTTTTAGCATATTTCAGAGAAATCACACACACACCCCAGTTGTGAGAATGCACCTATGCAATTCTCCTTACTTGTGTAGCGATTTCTCTTATCGTATTTTACTTTTTAAGATTTTTATTTTTTCTTATATTTTTATAACCTTTTTTTAACTTCTTCTATCTTGCTTAGTTTCAATGATATCACTAACCATATCTGGCTGTGATTTGGGGCATAGCTCGTCGGTCCGGCAAATAAAACACCCCCATCGGGTTGGTGATATCATTGTTATATATTGTTAGTATTAGGCATTTTCTTTTTCCTGTTTCTGTTTATAATTTTAATTTTGTAATTTTATAATTTGACTCACGAATGTAGTCAATTTTTTTTATATAAATAAAATAAAATAAAAATAAAATAAAATAAAAATAAAATAAAATAAAAATATATATATATCTAGCTATATGGAATTCCAGGCTGCAATTAAACCCTCTTTCAATTTGTTAAGAGTGTTATACATGTTTTTGTACATTTTTCTGTCCAATACTTCCCAGATATTCTCAACAACATTAATGTCCGGGCTCTGGGCTGGCGTTCGAATTAATTTGGGGCAGTAATTTGTCAAATATCATTGACGTGTGCTTTGGATCATTATCTTGGTAGCAAGCAAAATCGTCAGGATCCCCAATTTTTCCGCGCTTTTTAACTTTTTTTGAACTTTTTTTTATACCCTGAACCCATTGAAAATGGAAAATCAGGGTATGTTTTTGTGAAAATGTATGTAACATTCAGAAAGAGAAGTCGCAGACCGCATATATATATAACTAGCCCTGTCCGTCTGTTCGTCCGTCCGTCCGTCTGTATGAACGTGCTGATCTCGTAAACCACAAAACCTAGAGATCTGAAATTTATATGTATACTCGTGAATACCTTACGCAGACAAGTTTTTTCTTCCGATAACTCATCCCGTTTCCGAATCATCGATAAATTTGCTTTCATTTATGTGATCCATTAAAGCTGGAGACTTCAAATTTTTTGGATTTTGGGATGCCACGCCCCCTTCGCCACCAATTTGAAAAACCCGTATTTCAAATAGTAGAGACTTGTGCTTTGGCAAATAAACACATATGAATGCCATAATCACACTGTGAAAAGAAAAAAAGTTATTAAGCATTCAGTTCCCCATGTCTTAGGCATATTGCAGCCTACGTGCAGTCGCTGCTCAGTGAGCAGAGCGCGTACTCATATTACGTTCGTGTGCGTGCGTACATGTGTGTGTTGCTTTTAATATACTAACATACATGTATGTATGTATTTGTAAAATAAGAATGTTTTTGAATTTCGACGCAACAGAGGGTTCTTTTAGTCGAATAGTCATGACTAAAGCATTTACTTGTTTTCGTATAAATATACAGTGGTTCAGAGCTTATTTCAACCAGCATTTTACAAAAAGTTTGTTGGACTATAAAATCTAAACTATTGGGGTTATCCAAAAAATCGAAAAGCAGGTTGTTAGTGTGATGTTTAAACTAATACAAAATTAATTAATTTATTTTTAAAAATATTTTTTCAATATTTAATAATGCTTTAAAACTAAAAAATGAGACCAAGACAGTTCCACTGCTTATTTCAACCACAAACTTTGCAGTTGTTTAAAGATCCGTTATTTTGCAATGCATTCCCGTAGAAAAATTGCTGAGATGGTTGGATTAAGTGATTCTACAGTTCAAGGTATCATATACCAATTTGTACGGGAAAATAGAGCCCACGATAATGGTAGAAATGCACCAAATAAAATATTTAATCCCAAGGACGAGCGCTATATTGTCATATGTGTGCCATAAACCTACCACAGAGCTTGACGCAAAAAAATTTGAGGGCTACAATAAAGCATGCCGGAGGCAACGTTATGGTTTGGGCCTGTATGTCAGAAGCGGGCGTTTGAACTCGGAGTTCATCGAGACTACGATGGATAAAATCAAATATCTTGACATTTTGAAGTCAAATTTAATCCAAAGTGCTCAGAAACTAGGCATAAAGGAGGACTTCAGATTTTACAAAGATAATGACCCGAAACACACCTCGGGAATTGTCCAGACTTGGCTGATCTGGAAATGTCCACATGTTATGAAACGACCAGCCCAGTCACCAGATTTAAATGTAATAGAACATTTGTGGTCAATTTTGGAAACAAATATTCGAAAACACAAAATATGAAACAAATCGGACCTAAAAGCTGCGTTGGTTGAGGAATGGGAAAAGATTACTCCAGAAGTCACCAAAAAGTTGGTGAAATCTATCCCAAAACGACTTAAAATGGTGGTTAACCAAAAGGATGGTCACTCCAAGTATTAATTGTTTGTTATTTAAAAAAACACTTAGCTTTAGAAATGCAATTTCATATGCGGTTGAAATAAGCAGTGGAACTGTTTTGGTCTCATTTTTTAGTTTTAAAGCATTATTAAATTTTAAAAAATATTTAAAAAAAATAAATTAAGTCTCATTTTTTAGTTTTAAAGCATTATTAAATTTAAAAAAATATTTTAAAAAATAAATTAATTAATTTTGTATTAGTTGAAACATCACACTAACAACCTGCGTTTAATTTTTTTTTTTATATCCCCAATAGGTAAGATTTTATAGTCCAACAAACTTTTTGTAAAATGCTAGTTGAAATAAGCTCTGAACCACTGTATGTACATACATAGTTATTATCGAGATTTCACTTTACTTGTGGTTAGCAAATTTAATCACGTTAAATTTTTATATTTTTAACAGTTACCCACCGAAAACCACATAAATAGCGATAGTCCGATGGCCGCGCATGTGGATACCGTGGCGCAACGTTTCGGTAGTGGTGACGTCGGCAGTGGAGCGAATGTTGGTGGCATAGGCGCCACCATGGACAATTTGGAGAATGAACTGAAAATGATTAAGAGCCTGGGAAGCTTTCCCATGCAAATTCCACCAATGCCTATGTTCCAGGGTGCATGCAATATTTCGCCGAGCGCCTCCACGCCTACCAATCCGCAGAGCAATCAGAACCAGAACGATGTGGATGTGGATGCTGGTAGCACACCGCGACCCCAGCATCCGGATTCTGATGGCTTCTCTTCGCACCACCCAACGCCACCTTCACCGCCTCCCATATCGCCTGGTCGCGATTATTCCGGCATGTTTGGTGCCGGCAACGGTGCCGGTGGCGCCGGATCAAACAGCACGACAGCAGGCAGCTCCAACGGTGGTGGTGGTGCCCCAACGACAGGCAACAATTTGTCCGCATCGTCGCCTCTGCCGACGGCGCTGCAGCCACAGCGACGCAATGCCTCCAGCGTAGGAAGCACATATCCCGAACACGAGCTAATCTCGCCTGCCTCCTCACCAAGTATACCGCGTTACAACTTCAACGGCGACATGATGCGCCACAAGCGCGCCGTCCAGGATCACGAGCAGCAAGAGCGACGCCATAATACCTCGAGGCACAATCAAATGTCCAGCGACGAAGAGAACAGCATCATGCCACAGAACAGGTAAGTACAATGATGCGAGTTTTCCAATACATACACAGCTCAACTTATCTCTCTCATTGTGTAGCGCTGGACAGGACATGCGGATGAAATTCCCACAATCCCAGATCGATCTCATGTACTCCAAATATGAAAACATGGCCAGCAATCTGAAGTACAATAGCCAGGAGCTTGACTCACCGGCCGAGTATCGGCAGAGCAGCAATAGCAATGTGACAAGTGTTGTAGCTGCTGCCGCAGCTTCTTCAAGCGCTGCGAACGACATATCTGATCTCCAAGGTCTGGACATGAGTTCGCGCTCAAATGCGTCGAGCAACTATCATCATAACTTCCAGCTGCCAAGCAGTCGTTACCACCATCACATCTACGATATACTATCCGATCGGGAGCAGAATCAGCAGGCACAGGCGCAGCAGCAGCCGGCGGCATCTGTGGTGCATCAGCAGGAGCATGGCAGTCACGGCGGTCACAGCAGTCAGCTGACCATGCAGCAGCATCAGTCGGCAGCTATGCATAACATGCTCAGCGAACAGTTGAGCGAGCAGGAGCACGATCAGACCACATCGGTGGACCTTAGTCGCACAGCCAACTATGTGGTGTCTTCGCCACCGCAACTGCCCTACAATCCTCATCACGATATGCTGCGCATGGCTTCACTGGATCTAACGCCCAATACAGCCAATATGGCAGTGGGAAATAATCGTTCGTTTCTGTCTTCACAGATGCAGCACCAGAGTCGCGAGAGCCTAGAGCATCACCGCCTACTCTCAACAGTCGAACAACATCGCATATTGGCCGCTTCGAACGCGGCTGCTGATCAGCATCGGCTGCTTGTCGATCCCACTGCCCATCTCTTAATGGAGCAAAACAATCGATTGCTAGGCACCGCGGATCAATCACGTCTCCTGGGCGAATCGGCGGCCGCCGTTGCACAGAATCGGCACATGGCCAGGAGCTTTGGTGCCTACCATCAAGTGGCCTCCAGCAATTATCATCCAGGCGTGCGGCCACCGCCGGTGCTGCCATCTGCTAATCATCATGCTTCCAATCCGTCTAACTATCACCCATTTCCCGCCTACTACTAATAAGTACACTCATCTATTGCTTAACTGTTGCAAAACCCAATGAAAAAGAAAACGAAACGAGCAATCGAACCCAAAGAGCAGGCACACCTAGTTTAAGTCAACCCAGATTAGTTTATACATACATATAAGTACTTATATGTGTGTATAAACTAATCTGGGTTATATATATTTATAACCCAACCCCAACCCCAATATATATATATTCTTACCTTAATTACATATACGCTAAATATACGATTCCCTGAATAATTTATTGCGAACTGACAGAGGATATACTAGGAACTAACTAATATACAGATATGTTTGTACATACATACATATATATGTACATATATATCTTGCAAGTGAACCTACATACATATATATAGATGACCGGGACTATGTGCAATTGCAAAATACGATATACATACATGTATATTCCATTAGTGATCGTCTATTGGCCATGTACATATATTCGTTTACTATCCGCGAATCCTTGATTAATAGTTCAAATTTAAGGGGAAATATATACATATGTAGTTGGATATGTATACGTATATGTATATGTATATGTATATGTATATGTATATGTATATGTATATGTATATGTATATGTATATGTATATGTATATGTATATGTATATGTATATGTATATGTATATGTATATGTATATGTATATGTATATGTATATGTATATGTATATGTATATGTATATGTATATGTATATGTATATGTATATGTATATGTATATGTATATGTATATGTATATGTATATGTATATGTATATGTATATGTATATGTATATGTATATGTATATGTATATGTATATGTATATGTATATGTATATGTATATGTATATGTATATGTATATGTATATGTATATGTATATGTATATGTATATGTATATGTATATGTATATGTATATGTATATGTATATGTATATGTATATGTATATGTATATGTATATGTATATGTATATGTATATGTATATGTATATGTATATGTATATGTATATGTATATGTATATGTATATGTATATGTATATGTATATGTATATGTATATGTATATGTATATGTATATGTATATGTATATGTATATGTATATGTATATGTATATGTATATGTATATGTATATGTATATGTATATGTATATGTATATGTATATGTATATGTATATGTATATGTATATGTATATGTATATGTATATGTATATGTATATGTATATGTATATGTATATGTATATGTATATGTATATGTATATGTATATGTATATGTATATGTATATGTATATGTATATGTATATGTATATGTATATGTATATGTATATGTATATGTATATGTATATGTATATGTATATGTATATGTATATGTATATGTATATGTATATGTATATGTATATGTATATGTATATGTATATGTATATGTATATGTATATGTATATGTATATGTATATGTATATGTATATGTATATGTATATGTATATATATATATGTATATGTATAAGTATGTACAATACGTAAAATATCTATAAATATATTTGTCAATGTGAATGTTGCAAACGTAAAAATTTTTGGTTCCTCGGTTCTCTTATCACAAATAATTCATTAAAAGCTATACAAGAAAACGAATTAAATTCTTTGGAATTATGTTCAGTTTTCCTAATACTATATAAATTATATGTGAAAACTTAATTATTTCAATAAAATAAAAATATAAAAAAAAATTAAGTACATAAAATAGAACCTTCAAGTGTGCCAATATGTTTAAGTATACATTAATTTTTTTGTGCTTTATATATATATATATATACATATATATATATATATATATATATATATATATATATATTGTATATATATATATATATATATATATATATATATATATATATATGTATGGTATGGTTTTGTAACAATAGTCTCAATATGTAAAGCTGTATATTAAAAATAAATAAATATGAAACAAATGCTAATTATAAAGAATTATAAGTTTTATCGATTTGCCGCTGAGTTTGTATAAAATAGAAATTAAAATAAAAAATGAATTACTATTTTTACACCATGAGAGACAAAAAATAAAAATAAAATTACAAACGAGTACAAAGTTTTGAACCGAAGTTGAGTAAAGGGGCAATTTAATAATAAAAACTAAATACAAAATTAAGAAATATATTAAGCATCTTTTCGACAGCAAAAATCAACCAGGTCCTGAAAGCAAACTCAGCGATGAAGCGAAATGTAGTATGTAATTAATAAGGAATAATAAATAATTAATACTATATGTTACAATATTTATAGCTAATACACTTGATTGACTGAATTGAATTTGCATATAATTGTAAAAAGTAGGTTGAGCAAAGTGACATATACATGTATATATATATGTAAATACATAAACATATACATACATATGTATACATGTACAGTGGCTCACAGCTTATTTCATGCAGCGGTACAATAAAACTTTAAGAGCGTGTACCTCCTAAACTATTGAAGATATCAAATTTAAACACTGTTTTATTCAGTAAGCACTGCATGGTTTTTCCAACTTATAAAATAACGATTAAAACTAATACAAAAAGAACGTTAGTAGCTTCTTCTATGTCACAGCTTATTTCGTGCACTGCACTTTCAATTAATTTAGTGCCCAAATTTCAGTACTTTTGTCAGGGTTTTAAGTTCTATCTATTAAACACATGTCTATTCAGTATTATTTCGATGTAATGGGTCTGATCATACTTGAGTACATTGTTTTTTTGGGAATTACAAAAATGGTCCACGTACAACTATTGGGTGCGAGAATTAGTCCCTTTTTTCATTTTAAAAATGCGAATCCCAGCGAAATATTGCCGAACATGTTCAGTTGAGTCTCAGCACAGGTCAATACATCATACAATGTTTTTTTTCGCGAAAATCGGGTTGCAGATAAAGACCGAAAGACACCGAAAAATTAAAGGCAAAATTTTCGGCATCAAAATTGGCATCGGATGTTGAGAGAGAACTGGGGAAACAATGTTCGGCAAAAATAGTTCGTCGTGTATTACGAGATCAGTATTTTAATGGCCGGTTGCACGACAAATGCCATTCATAAATGCAAATAACCAGAATTATTGACTTAAATTTGTCAAGGATTATGTTTCCCGCCCAATTTCTACTCATACTTTGCTCAAGCTGCTTTTTACACACACACATACATACATATTTATGTAAATGTAAATGCACATTCAATTCAAATAATCATATACATATATGTATATATATACGGAACAGTTTGGCAGATCAGGAACTTAGCTCAAACAACTTTTTACATTTAGTTATTTTCAGTAAATGAATAAACTCATATAATTTAATGTAAATTATGTAATAAACAAGTAAGGAAACTCTAGTTGCAGGTGCCCGACTAGGAAATACCCTAAACCCTGCCTATCGGCGATTTAAATGCACTTCAAAGTTTGCATATAATTTTAAACTAAATTAAAAAATTAAAAAAAAAATAAAAATAAGTAATTTGCATAAGAAAAGTTTTGACGGCAGCTTAGAGAATCAAACCCGAAACTTCATGTCAGCGACCGGCGCTTCTATCAACATAGCCGTCGCACTACATGATAGTAGGATATCGAATTTTTAAGTAAAGTTATTGAGCTACTGAGCTACTGCTACTGAGCTACTGAACTTCTGCTGAAAATTGATCCCCAATTTGTCTTTGTTGTTGTTATGAATTCTTAGAATATTCTAGATGCTTCTGCTGCTGTTACCACGTGCGTGTGTACGTAAACTTTTCGTTTAATAACATAATAGATTTCATCTATATATTATATTACCTTTATTTAAATTATATCTATGTTATACTTATTGTATATATACATACATATGAACATACATATGTATATTGCAAGCAACGCATACATACACACGCACACGCATGCGCTCTGCGAACTGCGCAGTTTGCTCAGCGACTGCGCGGCGCCAATATGTGCATGTTATGGGAAATTAAATGTTTAATAACTTTTTTTGTAGACCGACTTTCTTAATCAAACTTTCGCAGCGTAATTATATCATTCATATGCGTGTATGTGCAAAAGCATAAGTCTCTAGTATATGAAATAAGTGTTTTGAAAATTTGGGCGAAGGGGGTGTGGCATCCAAAATTTGACAAAAATGTAAAAGATATAATTTTAAAACGAAAAATCGATTTTCGTTTTTAATCGATAAAAAAAGAACGAGAAGAGTTATCGAATTTTTAAAACAAACTCGACCTGCGCGTGATATACACGAATCTATAAAAAAAAATTTAAGCCGCTAGCTATTATATATTCTGAGATCCACGCGTTCAAACATACGGACAGGGCTCAAGTGACTTGGCTTGTCGTCCTGATCAAAAGTATATATATATATATATCTCTTACCTCTTACCTCTTTCAATTTGTTAAGAGTGTTATACATGTTTTTGTACAATTTTCTGTCCAATACTTCCCAGATATTCTCAATAACATTAATGTCCGGGCTCTGGGCTGGCGTTCGAATTAATTTGGGGCAGTAATTTGTCAAATATCATTGACGTGTGCTTTGGATCATTATCTTGGTAGCAAGCAAAATCGTCAGGGATCCCCAATTTTTCCGCGCTTTTTAACTTTTTTTAAACTTTTTATACCCTGAACCCATTGAAAATGGAAAATCAGGGTATGTTTTTGTGAAAATGTATGTAACATTCAGAAAGAGAAGTCGCAGACCCCATATATATATAACTAGCCCTGTCCGTCTGTACGTGCTGATCTCGTAAACCACAAAACCTAGAGATCTGAAATTTATATGTATACTCGTGAATACCATACGCAGTACAAGTTTTTTCTTCCGATAACTCATCCCGTTTCCGAATCATCGATAAATTTGCTTTCATTTATGTGATCCATTAAAGCTGGAGACTTAAAATTTTTTGGATTTTGAGATGTCACGCCCCCTTCGCCACCAATTTGAAAAACCCGTATTTCAAATACTAGAGACTTGTGCTTTGGCAAATAGACACATATGAATGCCATAATTACACTGTGAAAATTTGATTAAAAAAGTCTATCTAGAAAGAAAAAAACATTGATATAATTTAAAGTCAATATAGTATACATATGTATATATATATATATATATATATATATATATATATATATATAAATATGTTATTAAACGAAACGTTAACGTTAGGATCTGATTTAGTACAATGAATTTGAGGAGTTGCTGTTGACAACGCAACATTAACACGATTTAGTACTTTTTATTTTATTTTACCCTTTCTTGTTTTAGCAATAACTATAATTGACTTATTATTTTTACACCAAACTTATTAGGAGACCCAGATAATTTCATCCCCGCTAACCCTCTTGTAACACCAGCTCATAATTCAACATGAATGATATTTTTTTCGCTTATACAATTTTACGATAAATTCCTAATAAATTAGGAGGAGTAATTGCTATAATTTTATCAATTGCAATTCTAATAATTTTTCTATTTTATCACTTAAGAAAATTTCGAGGAATTCAATTTTATCCAATTATCCAAATTTTATTTTGAATTATAATTGTAACAGTAATTTTATTAACTTGAATTGGAGCTCGTCCTGTTGAAGAACCTTATGTATTAATTGGTAAAATTTTAACTGTAATTTATTTTTTATACTATTTAATTAATCCATTAATTAATAAATGATGAAATAATTTATTAAATTAGTTAATGAGCTTGAATAATAATTTTCATTGATTTCAGTAAACATATTTACATATTTATTTAAACAGGCAGTTAAAGTTGAACTTGTGTGCCTTTTTATACCCTGAACCCATTGAAAATGGGAAATCAGGGTATAATGTGTTTGTGAAAATGTATGTAACAGGCAGAAGGAGACATCGCAAACCCCATAAAGTATATATATTCTTGATCAGCTCGACGAGCTGAGTGGAAAAGCCCTGTCCGTTTGTCCGTCCGTCCGTCTGTATGAACGCGCTCGAGATCAGAAATTTGACATGTATACTCGTGATTACCATACGCAGTACGAGTTGGTTTTTTTTTCGATAACTCATTTCGTCTCCGAACTATCGATAAATTCACTTTCCAAAGTTATTAAACATTTAATTTCCCATTGCAGCTCCAGCGCAGTCGCTGCTCAGTTAGCAGAGCGCGTGCTCATATTACGTTCGTGTGCGTGAACGTTCTCCGCTCTTTTCTCCCTCAAATATATATGTAATGCTAATGCTGTTAATGGCCGGCGTCATACCCTGGGATGTCCATTATTGTAATAGACCATCATTTTTGTTTCATCACAGAAAATGTGTGCAAACTCATTCTTGACAGAGTGTATGTCCATCAACTCACCAGCAGCCGGCAGAAAAATTAATATATGCTCTATGTGGTTTTTTTTGTTTTCTTCCGAGAGTAGAGTATACCAAACTGTTCAAACTGTTTGTCATTCTAATGCAAAATATTGACGTTGCCGTTATTAATATACGCGGAAAGGGTATGCAAACGCCCAGTTTCTTATACAGAAACACAAATCCTTAAACATGTAAGCAAGTGTAACACAGTTCTTACCGTTACACTTGCTACATGTATGTGTGCTTGTGCCCACAAGTGTGTGTGTATGCTCATCGTGAAATAATATTATTAATGCGCCTCACTTTACACTTTAGTTTATTTTGATTAGTGATACCATATAGTACAATTATGTATTTTTTCGATAACTCATCCAGTTTCCTTATTATCGATAAGTTTCGATAAATTGACATCGATTTATGTGTACCCTTAAGCCTGATACCTTAAATTTTGTGTATACCGCAAGAGCTAGAGGCTTCAAATTTACTATGTGTACATATGTAATGAACACATAAAATTAGTCATTTTTGGATTTTGGATACCATTCCCCTTCGGCTCAAGTACTAGAGACTTGTGCTTTGGCAAATACACACATATGTACATAGTACATACATATGTATGTATAATCACGCTGTGAGAGTTTGATTCAGAAAGTCTTTCTTCAAACTAAGTTATTAATTTCCAATAATATAGGCATATTGAAGCCCAAAAGCAGTCGCTGAATAAACAGATAGCAGAGCGCGTGCTAATGAGTGCGTGCGCATGTGCGTCTATGTGTTGCTTTTAATATACTAACATGTAACATAACATAACTAACATGTACATTACATATAAGAATGTTTTTGAATTTCGACGCAACAGAGGGTTCTTCTAGTCGAGTAGTCATGACTAAAGCATTTACTTGTTTTCGTATAAATATACAGTGGTTCAGAGCTTATTTCAACCAGCATTTTACAAAAAGTTTGTTGGACTATAAAATCTAAACTATTGGGGTTATCCAAAAAATCGAAAAGCAGGTTGTTAGTGTGATGTTTAAACTAATACAAAATTAATTAATTTATTTTTAAAAATATTTTTTCAATATTTAATAATGCTTTAAAACTAAAAAATGAGACCAAGACAGTTCCACTGCTTATTTCAACCACAAACTTTGCAGTTGTTTAAAGATCCGTTATTTTGCAATGCATTCCCGTAGAAAAATTGCTGAGATGGTTGGATTAAGTGATTCTACAGTTCAAGGTATCATATACCAATTTGTACGGGAAAATAGAGCCCACGATAAAGGTAGAAATGCACCAAATAAAATATTTAATCCCAAGGACGAGCGCTATATTGTCATATGTGTGCCATAAACCTACCACAGAGCTTGACGCAAAAAAATTTGAGGGCTACAATAAAGCATGCCGGAGGCAACGTTATGGTTTGGGCCTGTATGTCAGAAGCGGGCGTTTGAACTCGGAGTTCATCGAGACTACGATGGATAAAATCAAATATCTTGACATTTTGAAGTCAAATTTAATCCAAAGTGCTCAGAAACTAGGCATAAAGGAGGACTTCAGATTTTACAAAGATAATGACCCGAAACACACCTCGGGAATCCAGACTTGGCTGATCTGGAAATGTCCACATGTTATGAAACGACCAGCCCAGTCACCAGATTTAAATGTAATAGAACATTTGTGGTCAATTTTGGAAACAAATATTCGAAAACACAAAATATGAAACAAATCGGACCTAAAACCTGCGTTGGTTGAGGAATGGGAAAAGATTACTCCAGAAGTCACCAAAAAGTTGGTGAAATCTTTCCCAAAAAGACTTAAAATGGTGGTTAACCAAAAGGATGGTCACTCCAAGTATTAATTGTTTGTTATTTAAAAAAACACTTAGCTTTAGAAATGCAATTTCATATGCGGTTGAAATAAGCAGTGGAACTGTTTTGGTCTCATTTTTTAGTTTTAAAGCATTATTAAATTTAAAAAAATATTTAAAACAAGTAAGGAAACTCTAGTCGGAGGTGCCCGACTAGGAAATACCCTGAACCCCGCCTATCGGCGGCTTTAAATGCACTTCAAAGTTTATATATAATTATTTTAAATTAATTTTAAAAAAAATTAAGAAAAAAAAAAAAAAAGATTAAGTGACTAAAAAAAAAAACTTTTGACGTCAGCTTAGAGAATCGAACCCGAGACTTTATGTCGGCGATCATCGCTTCTATCAACACAGCCGTTGCAATACATGAGAGTGAGATAGCGAATTCCTAAGTAAAGTTATTGAGCTACTGAGCTACTGCTACTGAGCTGCTGAACTTCTGCTTAAAATTCATCCCCAATTTGTCTTTGTTGTTGTTGTTATGAATTCTTCGAATTTTCTAGAGCTTCTGCTGCTGTTGCCACGCGCGTGTGTACGTAAACGTTTGGTAAACGTTTCGTTTAATAACATAATGCATTTCATCTATTCATATGTATATTATATTGACTTTATTTAAGTTATATCAATGTTATTCTTATTTTATATATACAGTATATACATATGCATGTATGTATATTGCAAGGAACGCATACATACACACGCACACGCATACGCTCTGCTAACTGCGCAGTTTACTCAGCGACTGCGCTGCGCCAATATGTGCGTGTTATGGAAAATTAAATGCTAAATAACTTTTTTGTAGACCGACTTTCTTAATCAAACTTGCGCAGCGTAATTATATCATTCATATGCGTGTATGTGCAAAAGCACAAGTCTCTAGTATTTGAAATAAGTGTTTTGAAAATTTGGGCGAAGGGGGCGTGGCATCCAAAATTTAACAAAAATCAAAATTGTATAAAAGTCCCATTAAGCTAAATACAAGATTTGGAGTCTCTAACTATAAAGATGTAGAAGATATAATTTTAAAACTGAAAATCGATTTCGTTTTTAATCGATAAAAAAAGAACGAGAAGAGTTATCGAATTTCCAAAACAAACTCGACCTGCGCGTGATATACACGAATCTATAAAAAAAAAGTTCAGAAAAGTCTCTAGCTATTATAGGTTCTGAGATCCACGCGTTCAAACATACGGACAGACGGACGGACGGACAGACGGACAGACGGATAGACGGATAGACGGACAGACAGACTGGGCTCAATCGACTCGGCTTGTCGTCCTGATCAAGAATATATATACTTTATGGGGTCTGCCACGCCTCCTTCTGCCTGTTACATACATTTGGGCTGCAACAAAACCATTATACCCTGATTACCCATTTTTAATGGGTTCAGGGTATAAAAATTAAGTACATAAAATAGAACCTTCAAGTGTGCCAATATGTTTAAGTATACATTAATCAACCAGGTCCTGAAAGCAAACTCAGCGATGAAGCGAAATGTAGTATGTAATTAATAAGGAATAATAAATAATTAATACTATATGTTACAATATTTATAGCTAATACACTTGATTGACTGAATTGAATTTGAATATAATTGTAAAAAGTAGGTTGAGCAAAGTGACATATACATGTATATATATATGTAAATACATAAACATATACATACATATGTATACATGTACAGTGGCTCACAGCTTATTTCATGCAGCGGTACAATAAAACTTTAAGAGCGTGTACCTCCTAAACTATTGAAGATATCAAATTTAAACGCTGTTTTATTCAGTAAGCACTGCATGGTTTTTCCAACTTATAAAATAACGATTAAAACTAATACAAAAAGAACGTTAGTAGCTTCTTCTATGTCACAGCTTATTTCGTGCACTGCACTTTCAATTAATTTAGTGCCCAAATTTCAGTACTTTTGTCAGGGTTTTAAGTTCTATCTATTAAACACATGTCTATTCAGTATTATTTCGATGTAATGGGTCTGATCACACTTGAGTACATTGTTTTTTTGGGAATTACAAAAATGGTCCACGTACAACTATTGGGTGCGAGAAAAGTTTTGACGGCAGCTTAGAGAATCAAACCCGAAACTTCATGTCAGCGATCGGCGCTTCTACCAACATAGCCGTCGCACTACATGATAGTAGGATATCGAATTTTTAAGTAAAGTTATTGAGCTACTGAGCTACTGCTACTGAGCTACTGAACTTCTGCTGGAAATTGATCCCCAATTTGTCTTTGTTGTTGTTATGAATTCTTAGAATATTCTAGATGCTTCTGCTGCTGTTACCACGTGCGTGTGTACGTAAACTTTTCGTTTAATAACATAATAGATTTCATCTATATATTATATTACCTTTATTTAAATTATATCTATGTTATACTTATTGTATATATACATACATATGAACATACATATGTATATTGCAAGCAACGCATACATACACACGCACACGCATGCGCTCTGCGAACTACGCAGTTTGCTCAGCGACTGCGCGGCGCCAATATGTGCATATTATGGGAAATTAAATGCTTAATAACTTTTTTTGTAGACCGACTTTCTTGAACAAACTTGCGCAGCGTAATTATGCGTGTAATTGTATTTATATGAAATATATGAAATAAGTGTTTTAAAAATTTGGGCGAAGGGGGTGTGGCATCCAAAACTTAACAAAAATGTAAAAGATATAATTTTAAAACGAAAAATCGATTTTCGTTTTTAATCGATAAAAAAAGAACTAGTAGAGTTATCGAATTTTTAAAACGAATTTTTTAAAAATTTAAGTCGCTAGCTATTATATATTCTGAGATCCACGCGTTCAAACATACGGACAGACAAACAGGGCTCAAGCGACTCGGATTGTCGTCCGGATCAAAAGTATATATATATATATATATATATATATATATATATATATATATATATATATATATATATATATATATATATATATATATATATATATATATATATATATATATATATATATCTGGCAATATGGAATTCCAGGCTGCAATTAAACCCTCTTTTGGGGCAGTAATTTGTCAAATATCATTGACGTGTGCTTTGGATCATTATCTTGGTAGCAAGCAAAATCGTCAGGGATCCCCAATTTTACCGCGCTTTTTATTTTTTTTTGAAATTTTTTTTATACCCTGAACCCATTGAAAATGGAAAATCAGGGTATGTTTTTGTGAAAATGTATGTAACATTCAGAAAGAGAAGCCGCAGACCCCATATATATATAACTAGTCCTGTCCGTCTGTTCGTCCGTCCGTCCGTCTGTATGAACGTGCTGATCTCGTAAACCACAAAACCTAGAGATCTGAAATTTATATGTACTACCATACCGTACTACCATACGCAGTACAAGTTTTTTCTTCCGATAACTCATCCCGTTTCCGAACCATCGATAAATTTCGATAAATTTGCTTTCATTTATGTGATCCATTAAAGCTGGAGACTTAAAATTTTTTGGATTTTGGGATGCCACGCCCCCTTCGCCACCAATTTGAAAAACCCGTATTTCAAATACTAGAGACTTGTGCTTTGGAAAATAGACACATATGAATGCCATAATTACACTGTGAAAATTTGATCAAAAAAGTCTATCAAGAATAGCAGCAGTCGCTGCTCAGTGAGCAGAGCGCGTGCTCATATTACGTTCGTGCGCGTGCGTATATGTGTATGTGTGGCTTACAATAAATATGTAAAATAATCATAGCATGCTTCCAATATCGGCTATTCGAAGGGTTCAGGGTATATCTTAGTCGAGCGATCTCGACTAGAGCTTTCTTACTTGTTTTTAGCTGTATGTATAACATTTTGTTAATTTGTTGCCTGCTTTTTTATACCCTGAACCACTAACCATACAACACATGTTATATGGTTAGTGCCAGAACCCATTGAAAATGGAAAATCAGCGTATAATGTTGTTGTGAAAATGCATGTAACAGGCAGAAGGAGACGTCGCAGACCCCATAAAGTCGCCCTATCCATCTGTCTGTCCGTCTGTATGTCCGTCCGTCTGCCTAGAGACTTGAACTTTTTTTATAGGTTCGTGTATATCACGCGCAGGTCGAGTTTGTTTTAGAAATTCGATAACTCTTCTCGTCTTTTATCGATTAAATAAATTTATACACTTTTGATTTTTTTTATGCCACACCACCTTCGCCCAAATTTTCAAAACACTTATTTCAAATACTAGATACTTGTGCTTTTGCACATACACGCATATGAATGATATAATTACGCTGCGCAAGTTTGATTAAGAAAGTCGATCTACAAAAAAAGTTATTAAACATTTAATTTTCCATAACACGCACATACTGCGCAGTTAGCAGAGCGCATGCGTGTGCGTGTGTAACACGCGTTGCTTGCAATATACATACATATGTATGTACGTTTGTATGTATATATAAAATAAGTATAACAAAGATATAATTTAAATAAAAGTAATATTTATTTATTTATTTATTAAGAAGTTACAATTAATATAAAATTAACTCTAACTTAAGGCTAAGCACTGTCAGCAGGGGCCTTCGGCTGGATGGTGTTTATTGTGATTATAGATTATTTTTAAATTAGTATATACAGATTTTATTTTATAATAGCATTATTTTTATATTAACATTTCATTTTGTTTTTATTAATCTTTTTCATAGTAGGTGGTATGTTTTAGATTTTTTAAGAAACTCAATTATCTTGCGGATGTTAATCTCGGTTGGGTTTGCTAGGATTGATTGGGGGCAGGTGTTTTGGAAGATTTGGGTGTGCAGGTTAGAGGTTGCGGGGCAGTCGCAGAGAATGTGTATTATATTGATGTTTGCGGTTGTGTGACAGTTGGGGCAAGGAAGGGTGTTGTTAGGGTTGTTATAGTGCTGTTGTGTGATTCTTGTGTGGCCTAGTCTTAGCCTTAGAAATTTTATTTGATCACTGCGTGTGATGCTTTTTTTGGTCTATATTTTTTTTTGACGTGTTTGACGTGTCGGATAGGTTAGTATTTAATCTTTGGTACCATCGGTTGCAGAGCTCTATGTTCAATTTAAGTTTTTTTGAGAGTTCGTTTTTGAGGAGTTTGTTTATGTCTGTAGTGTTAAAGTTAGGGGTATAGTGAAGGGGCATATAAAATGTGTCTTTGGCTGCACTGTCGGCTAACTCGTTCCCTTTAATGCCGCAGTGGCTAGGGATCCAAAGAAGTTTTATTTTTGAGTCAGATTGGGTAAGCAGGGTTCTAATAGTTGTGGGATAAAGGCTATTGTTGTTAATATTGCGAATGGATTTTATGGAAGCGAGGGAGTCGGAGCAAATTATATACTTTCCAAGTCTGTTTTTGATCAGATTTATTGCATCGAGAATGGCTATGGTTTCAGCTGATAGGATGGATGAGTAATGGAGGAGGATGCATCTTTTCAGGATTTCGTTTTCGGTCGTAATCGCAAAAGTGGCTGTGTTGTTTTGTAGAGAGCCGTCTGTGTATATGAATTTATGGTTGTTGTATTTCTCTTTGATTTCAAGAAATTGTTGTCTGAATGTGCTTGGTGGTGTGTTGGATTTGCTCTGTCTATGTAGTGTGGTATTGATGACAGAGGGGGGGAATAGCCATAGGGGTGTGGTGGTTTTGCTTGGGAGGGGAAGGTAGGGAACGTTGGTTTCTTTACATAGTGCTATGGTTTTTTCTATTGTTGACGTCAATTTGTTCCTTTTTTGGCTGTCCTTCTGTTTAGTGTATCTGTGGAGCAGTGAGTTTGAGCTATGTAGGAGTGTTTTGTAGGCTTTAGCTGCGATCAGGTCTCTTTTTTGCTCTATTGTAGGTATGTTAGCTTCGAAAAGTAGGTTAGCGATAGGTGTTGAGCGTAGTGCCTCAAGTGATATGCGGATTGCGGCATTAAATAAAGTTTTGAGTTTATTGAGGGTAACTTTGCGAGCATACCCGTAAACAATTTTCGGAATTACTATAGATTTTGTTACATTTAATATTGCAGTTTAACTTAGAGCTTCCTAGGCATTTAATGATGTTAAGTTTGTTGTTTAAGGCTGGCAGAATTTGTTTGATGTGCGCGTCCCATCTATATTTATTGTTAATGGTGAGTCCTAAGATCTTCATTTTGGTGACTGAGGGAATAGGGGTGTTGTTGCATGATATGCTGCAGATGCAGTTTTGCTTGCGGCAAACATGAAGGTGTTGAGAGTTTTCTACTGATAGTGATGCTCCTGAATATGAACACCACTCACATATGTTGGAAAAGAGTTGGTCGAGGTTGCAGGATTGATTTTTTTGTTTGCTAAGAAGGATGATAAGGTAAAAGTCGTCGGCGTAGGCAGTGAAATAGATTTCTTTTTGTACGCTGATTAAGTGTGAGAGTCTGTTGTAGGCGATTAGGAAAAGGATGACGGATATTGGCGATCCCTGGGGAATGCCGTTTTGAAGAGGATACGGATTACTTTTGACATTTTTTATTTTAACTACAATTTTCCGTGCCATGAAATTCCGTATAAACTGTATGATTTTTGGTCCAACTTTCCAGCGGTTTAATTAGTGTATTATTGGGTGGAGAAATCAAGGGCAATGATAGAGGCGTGCTTTTTGCTTCTTAGCGACTTCGTTATCAGGTGGTCTGCAAAGAGCAGACCGTCTGTGACGGATTTGCCGTATTTGAAGCCTGTTTGGTTGGGATGGATGTAGTTGTTTTTCGATACCAACCGCCAAAGGCGCCTGGCTATTATTTTTTCTAAGGTTTTGGATATGCAGCAGTTAAGGGAGATGGGTCTATAACTGGTTATAACTAGGAATGACAAGGCTGGTTTTATAGGATTGTGGGATGGTGTTGTTGAATATAGTATTGAAGAGGTTTGTAATTCTGGCTTTAAGGGCGTAAGAGGTATTTTTTATCATAGGATAAGAGATTCTCTCTCCGGAAGAGGGCGTTAGCTCTTTTGTAGTTGAGAAGGTTGTCAGTGGTGCTATTGCGTTTGAAATTTCGCCAAGTTATAAATTTGTTGGATCTAAGTTTGGTCAATGTTTTATTCCACCAGGGGGTGTTTTTGTTGTGGGTGTGAGGGGTTGTTTGTGGTATACTATGGTGAGCGGATTGTAGGATTATTTTATTAATTATTGCAGCTTCTTTGTTAATGTTAGAGGTTCTAGGTATTAGTTCGTTTAGGTCGTTAGTTAGTTTGGTGAATAATGGCCAGTTGGCTTCTTTTATTTTGAAGAGGGGACGGGAGAAGTTGTCTGATTGGGGCTGTGGGAACAAGGATAATAAAATTGGAAAATGATCGCTGCCATGAAGGTCATTGATTATTTTCCAATTGGTGAAGGGAGTTAATTGAGGGGAGCATACTGAGATGTCAATATGTGTGAAGGTGTTGTGAGTGGAGAAGTGTGTTGGTGATCCGTCATTAAGTATAGTGAGATTGGCGTTTTGGAGGAACTTTGATAGGGTACGTCCTCTCCGGTTATCCTGGGCTGATCCCCAGCTGTGATGTTTGCTGTTGAAATCGCCTAGGATAATTTGGTTGGTGCTGTTAGTGCGTGGTATAAAGTGTTCGGTTAAGTCATTAGGTGAAAATGTTTTGGTGGGAGGGATATATACAGAAATAATGTTAATTTTCCTATTAGACATAATTTCGATTCCTAGCGTTTCTATGTGTGTCGGTTGATCTAGTGTCTTATGTTCTATGGATTTGTGGACCAATATGGCTACACCGCCAAATCGGTTGGAAGCTGTATTGGTGTAAGTTTGAAAGTTTACTGGGACAGGGGTGGGGATAAATGTATTGTAAAAGTGGGTTTCTTGGAGACATACTATGTGTGGTGAGTATTTTTTTTATTATAATTAGCAGTTCGTTATAGTTGTTTCAGTATCCTTTCATGTTCCATTGTATTATTTTAAGCATTGCTAAATTTTTATGATTTGGGGTCTTGGGTTGAGTATTTGGATTTGTTTTGAGTTAAAGGTTGAAGTATAGAGTATGAGTTTGGTATAAAGTTTGTTTCTATTTACTTGTTTTGTTTTAGATAGATTCGCTATCACTATTGTTTTTATGAAGGTTTTTGTTTGTGGGTTTTGATTTTGTTTTAGGTTTAGAGGGCTTAAAGTTAGTTGTTAGAGGGCTAGATTTATCTTTGGTAAATATTCTTAGTTTTAGATCTTCAGTTGACTGTGATAGATATGATTTGTTTTCCGTGTGGGGAGGGTTAATATCTGTTTCCATATCTTCTGTTACAGTGGAGTTAGGTTGATACCTTTTTTTATATCTGTAAATACTTTCTCCAGGGGGGAGACCGTAGATGGAGTGCTTGCTGCTTGCTGTGTAGTAATGATTTGTGCATGTGAGCATTGTGTATTGGTTGAATTTTGTGTTGGTGTTGATGTGTTTGGCGTTGGTTGTGCAAGAGTTTTAGCATAGCTGTTTCTCAACTGTTGATTGTGCCTGTTGTGATATATATCAAGTGCGGTTTTGTTATCAACTTTTCGGTGGTTTTTATTGCAGTTAGCTCTTGTTGTTTGAGGAAGGTGGGGCATTTACGGTCGAGTGGGCTATGTTGGTGGTCAATTTGGGGGTTATTTTTGCAGTTTAGGCAGTTTTTCGTATTTTTGCAGAGTTCCCCTTCATTTGTATGTTTTGCTTCTGAGCAGCTTTTGCATATTTCGGAGCTCTTGCAGATAGCGGTAGGGTGTCCAAAGCGGAGACATTTTTTGCACCGCAGCGGGAGTGGGATATATGGTCGTAGACGGACAGTTTCGTAGCCAATTTTTATTAATTCGGGTAGTTTGTGAGTTGAAAATGTAATTGTTATGAGACCAGTTTCGACAAGTGAGGTTTGTTCTTGGTTTGTGTTGTTTGTTTGTTTTTTTTTTTTAGAATTTTGCGCACTTCGATTACGTTCTGTGGTTTTAATTCTTCCAGTATTTCGCTTTCAGCTATGTTTCGTAGTTCATTGCAATATATTACGCCTTTGGTTGTGTTTAAAGTCTTGTGTTCTGTTGCAGTGATATCGAGATTATTCATTTTTTTTTAGCGCAATTAGTTTCAGTGCTTGCAGTTTGTTTTTAGTTTTAATAAGCTTGACAAATTTCAGTCAATATTTCTGGTTATTTTCATTTATGAATGGCCTTTTTCGTGCAACCGGCCATTAAAATACTGATCTCGTAATACACGACGAACTATTTCTGCCGAACATTGTTTCCCCAGTTCTCTCTCAACATCCGATGCCAATTTTGATGCCGAAAATTTTGGCTTTAATTTTTCGGTGCTTTTCGGTCTTTATCTGCAACCCGATTTTCGCGAACAAAGCGTTGTATGATGTATTGACCTGTGCTGAGACTCAACTGAACACGTTCGGCAATATTTCGCTGGGATTTGCATTTTTCAAATGAAAAAAGGGACTAATTCTCGCACCCAATAGTTGTACGTGGACCATTTTTGTAATTCCCAAAAAAACAAAGTACTCAAGTGTGCTCAGATCCATTACATCGAAATAATACTGAATACACATGTGTTTAATAGATAGAACTTAAAACCCTGACAAAAGTACTGAAATTTGGGCACTAAATTAATTGAAAGTGCAGTGCACGAAATAAGCTGTGACATAGAAGAAGCTACTAACGTTCTTTTTGTATTAGTTTTAATCGTTATTTTATAAGTTGGAAAAACCATGCAGTGCTTACTGAATAAAACAGCGTTTAAATTTGATATCTTCAATAGTTTAGGAGGTACACGCTCTTAAAGTTTTATTGTACCGCTGCATGAAATAAGCTGTGAGCCACTGTACATGTATACATATGTATGTATATGTTTATGTATTTACATATATATATACATGTATATGTCACTTTGCTCAACCTACTTTTTACAATTATATGCAAATTCAATTCAGTCAATCAAGTGTATTAGCTATAAATATTGTAACATATAGTATTAATTATTTATTATTCCTTATTAATTATATATTACATTTCGCTTCATCGCTGAGTTTGCTTTCAGGACCTGGTTGATTAATGTATACTTAAACATATTGGCACACTTGAAGGTTCTATTTTATGTACTTAATTTTTATACCCTGAACCCATTAAAAATGGGTAATCAGGGTATAATGGTTTTGTTGCAGCCCAAATGTATGTAACAGGCAGAAGGAGGCGTGGCAGACCCCATAAAGTATATATATTCTTGATCAGGGCGACAAGCCGAGTCGATTGAGCCCTGTCTGTCCGTCCGTCTGTCCGTCTGTCCGTATGTTTGAACGCGTGGATCTCAGAACCTATAATAGCTAGAGACTTTAACTTTTTTTTATAGATTCGTGTATATCACGCGCAGGTCGAGTTTGTTTTAGAAATTCGATAACTCTTCTCGTTCTTTTTTTATCGATTAAAAACGAAATCGATATTCAGTTTTAAAATTATATCTTCTATATCTTGATAGTTAAAGACTCCAAATCTTGTATTTAGCTTAATGGGACTTTTATACAATTTTGATTTTTGTTAAATTTTGGATGCCACGCCCCCTTCGCCCAAATTTTCAAAACACTTATTTCAAATACTACAGACTTGTGCTTTTGCACATACACGCATATGAATGATATAATTACGCTGCGCAAGTTTGATTAAGAAAGTCGATCTACAAAAAAAGTTATTAAGCATTTAGTTTCCCTTAACACTCACATATTGGCGCAGCGAAGTCGCTGAGTAAACTGCGCAGTTAGCAGAGCGTATGCGTGTGCGTGTGTATGTATGCGTTGCTTGCAATATACATACATACATATGTATGTACACATGTACATACTGTATATATTTACATATATATAAAATAAGAGTAACATTGATAGAACTTAAATAAAGTCAATATAATATACATATGAATAGATGAAATGCATTATGTTATTAAACAAAACGTTTACCAAACGTTTACGTACACACGCGCGTGGCAACAGCAAGCAAGAAGCTCTAGAAAATTCGAAGAATTCATAACAACAACAACAAAGACAATTTGTGGATGAATTTTCAGCAGAAGTTCAGCAGCTCAGTAGCTCAATAACTGTACTTAGGAATTCGCTATCTCACTCTTATGTATTGCAACGACTGTGTTGGTAGAAGCGATGATCGCCGACATAAAGTCTCGGGTTTGATTCTCTAAGCTGACGTCAAAACTTTTTTATGCAAGTTACTTAATCTTTTTTTTTTTTTAATTTTTTAATTTAATTTAAAATTATATATAAACTTTGAAGTGCATTTAAAGCCGCCGATAGGCGGGGTTCAGGGTATTTCCTAGTCGGGCACCTCCGACTAGAGTTTCCTTACTTGTTTTTTTTTTAATTTTTAAATTTAATTTAAAATTATATATAAACTTTGAAGTGCATTTAAAGCCGCCGATAGGCGGGGCTCAGGGTATTTCCTAGTCGGACACCTCCGACTAGAGTTTCTTTACTTGTTATTAATAGTTTTTGATTTAAATTTCCAAAATTTAGACCAATGAAATTTGAAAGTTCATTTCTGACATCTGTTAAAGTTGTTTTATTCATTAGGGCAATTGCCATTGGACCACATGCTACTTCTTTAACTCTTTGAATCAATAATCCACTTAGGATATCCACTAGTCTGCTATTATTTTCAAAGACCGAAAAATCAGTAATTTCCTCAACAATGGTTCTTATTTTGTTATCAAGATCTTTTACACTTGTTACTCTTAGATTATTTATTTTCCTGCTTAGTCCCATTTGATCCGTTCTTAGTCTATAGTGATGTCGCAAACGAATTTTACATTCCGCCCAATTTGTTGGTGGATTAATATTAAGCATAGTTCTGGCCTGACCTTGAATTTTGGTGTTGAATATGACAGTGAAGACCTGATCGGTGTCATCATACTCCTCCATGATCTGATCCACTGCAGACACGAATCCATCCTGGCCATTGAAAATCGGTAAATATCTCGTCTCCTTCTCGATGCAGTTCCTTTGAGTTGTAACTGGATTTCTGCCTTCACCTTCTCTTGCAATTATGACATTAGTTAATAATTGAATGCATTGCTGCATTTCAACTATTGGTTGTTGATTTGCCATTTTAAGTTATATATATATATTTTTTTTTTTTGTATGAATTAAATTTATTGTTTCGTTGACTTGGATTACTTCCAAAGTTTCCACAATAATTGTTTTTATTCACACTTTTAAATTGTACAGTTTTTTTATTGTTTCGTTGACTTGGATTACACCCAAAGTTTCCACAATAATTCTTTTCTGCACTTAGTTATTTGTAACAAACAATTTTTTTATTGTTTCGTTGACTTTGAGTTAATTTCAATGTTTCCACAATAATTGTCAAATTGTTGTTACTTGAGTACCGGCTGCGCCAATTATGTATGAACGTCTTTTTAGAGCGAATACATGTGCTTTATTTGAGTGTTAAAATACAACTGCTGCTTATTCCATTCTAGGTTCCGAACGAATCTCGGATTTTGTCTTATTTAATTAAAAGTGTTTAGGTTATGCAGCTGGAGCTGCTACAATTGTTTATGTTAACATTTCTGGGTTTGGGTATGCTGCTCAAGGTCTTGGAGCTTGAATGTTTATGTTTACAATATTGGGTATGCTGCCTAATGCATTGGAGCTTGAATGTTTATGTTTACAGTATTGGGTATGCTGGGCTATTGGAACAATACCACTTAATAAGTGTCCACTATTCTGGTGGCACTTTTGGTTAATGGAGTTTTTACATTAATGTGGATTGCAAACCTTTGGTGTCGGCGGGAATTACGGGAAGTGATGCTAATGGCATAACTCGCGCGTGTGTACGTAAACGTTTGGTAAACGTTTCGTTTAATAACATAATGCATTTCATCTATTCATATATATGTACATATGTATATTATATTGACTTTATTTAAGTTATATCAATGTTACATACACACACACACGCATACGCTCTGCTAACTGCGCAGTTTACTCAGCGACTGCGCTGCGCCAATATGTGCGTGTTATGGAAAATTAAATGCTTAATAACTTTTTTGTAGACCGGCTTTCTTAATCAAACTTGCGCAGCGTAATTATATCATTCATATGCGTGTATGTGCAAAAGCACAAGTCTCTAGTATTTGAAATGAGTGGTTTGAAAATTTGGGGGAAGGGGGCGTGGCATCCAAAATTTAACAAAAACCAAATTGTATAAAAGTCCCATTAAGCTAAATACAAGATTTGGAGTCTCTAACTATAAAGATGTAGAAGATATAATTTTAAAACTGAAAATCGATTTCGTTTTTAATCGATAAAAAAAGAATGAGAAGAGTTATCGAATTTCTAAAACAAACTCGACCTGCGCGTGATATACACGAATCTATAAAAAAAAGTTAAAGTCTCTAGCTATTATAGGTTCTGAGATCCACGCGTTCAAACATACGGACAGACGGACGGACGGACAGGGCTCAATCGACTCGGCTTGTCGCCCTGATCAAGAATATATATACTTTATGGGGTCTGCCACGCCTCCTTCTGCCTGTTACATACATTTGGGCTGCAACAAAACCATTATACCCTGATTACCCATTTTTAATGGGTTCAGGGTATAATAAAAATATATGAAAATTTTTCGCTGTGAAAACACTTTCCTGTAAAACTGTATGTACATATATACATATATATAAAGCACAAAAAAATTAATGTATACTTAAACATATTGGCACACTTGAAGGTTCTATTTTATGTACTTAATTTTTTTTTATATTTATATTTTATTGAAATAATTAAGTTTTCACATATAATTTATATAGTATTAGGAAAACTGAACATAATTCCAAACAATTTAATTCGTTTTCTTGTATAGCTTTTAATGAATTATTTGTGATAATAGAACCGAGGAACCAAAAATTTTTACGATTGCAACATTTACATTGACAAACATATTTATAGATATTTTACGCATTGTACATATTTATACATATATATATACATATACATATACATATACATATACATATACATATACATATACATATACATATACATATACATATACATATACATATACATATACATATACATATACATATACATATACATATACATATACATATACATATACATATACATATACATATACATATACATATACATATACATATACATATACATATACATATACATATACATATACATATACATATACATATACATATACATATACATATACATATACATATACATATACATATACATATACATATACATATACATATACATATACATATACATATACATATACATATACATATACATATACATATACATATACATATACATATACATATACATATACATATACATATACATACATATACCAATGGCCAATAGACGATCACTAATGGAATATACATACATATGTACATATATCGTATTTTGCAAATGCACATAGTCCCGGTCATCTATATATATGTATGTAGGTTCACTTGCAAGATATATATGTACATATATATGTATGTATGTACAAACATATCTGTATATTAGTTAGTTCCTAGTATATCCTCTGTCAGTTCGCAATAAATTATTCAGGGAATCGTATATTTAGCGTATATGTAATTAAGGTAAGAATATATATATATATATATATATATTTATTTATTTATTTATTTATTTATTTATATAAAGAAATTGACAACATTCGTGAGTCAAATTATAAAATTACAAAATTAAAATTATAAACAGAAACAGGGAAAAGAAAAAGCCTAATACTAACAATATATAGCAATGATATCACCAACCCGCTGGGGGTGTTTTATTTGCCGGTCCGACGAGCTATGCCCCAAATCACAGCCAGATATGGTTAGTGATATCATTGAAACTAAGCAAGATAGAAGAAGTTAAAAAAAGGTTATAAAAATATAAGAAAAAATAAAAATCTTAAAAAGTAAAATACGATAAGAGAAATCGCTACACAAGTAAGGAGAATTGCATAGGTGCATTCTCACAACTGTGGTGTGTGTGTGATTTCTCTGAAATATGTTAAAAGAGAAGATTTTATTAAGGAAAGAGAGAGTTCAGAACTAAATACATGAAAATAAGTATTGTACTTAGTACATAGAACACGGAACGCACTGTACAAGGAATAGTTACAGTTACATATAGGTAAATAAAGAGGACAGAAGTGACGAGAAGCACGGGAAGGAACTAGGAAGTTGACTTGAAATAGAAGAGAAGGCGAATCAATACAACCGTTAATCAACTTATGTAGAAAAGTAATACCCAAGACTATTCTACGATTGATTAACGATGGAAGATCCAAAAGAAGAAGCCTACTACGATAAGACGGTAGACGAAGGTTACCATCCCAGTTTAGATTGCGCAAGGCAAAAAGAAGAAATTGCTTCTGAACCGATTCAATACGGTCCTGATACAATTTCTGCTGTGGCGACCATATAATAGAACAATATTCTAAAATAGGACGTACCAGCGAGACAAAAAGAAGTTTAGTGACAAACGGATCATTAAACTCTTTAGACCATCGTTTAATAAAACCAAGTACACTTTTGGCTTCATTAACGATGGTTAGAATATGGGTATTGAATCTAAGTTTACAGTCAAAGAGCACACCGAGATCTTTGATTGTAGAAATACGTTGCAAGGACACATTGTTGATTGTGTAATCAGAGAAAAATGGAGTGGTACGACAGAAAGTCATTGTCATACACTTAGAACAATTTAGATGCAACTGATTAGCTTTACACCAATTTTGAAAGGATATTAGATCATCCTGTAGGCGTAGATGATCTATTGAGTTCTTGTATGAGAGACAGAGTTTTACATCATCTGCATACATAAATATCCTAGAGTAAGAAATACAGCTGGGAAGGTCATTTATAAAGAGGGACAAAAGTAGAGGGCCCAAGTGACTACCCTGAGGAACACCCGAAGAGACAAATATGACCTTCGAAATAGATGTTCTCAACAGAACTCTTTGGGTTCTACCCTTTAAATAGGAAGCAATCCAAAATAGAAGTTTAGGAGAAAATCCCAAATGGTCAAGCTTTTGAAGCAAGATGTCATGCTGAACAGAGTCAAATGCCTTACTGAAATCAGTGTATATAACATCTGTTTGCATTTTCTTTAAAAAGCTTTCATTGACTAGGGATGAAAATTCTAATAGGTTCGTCGAGGTTGATCGATTCTGAACAAAACCATGCTGCGATGGTGAAATAATGGATTTACAAAAGAGCTGTAAATTAGAAGTTATAATTTTTTCAAATAACTTCGGAATAGCAGAAAGCTTGGCAATGCCTCTGTAATTTGAAATATCAGATCTTCCTCCTTTTTTATACAGAGGAATAATAAATGATTCTTTCCAAATTGAAGGAAATACCGAGGTATCAAGAGACAAATTAAACAGTTTTAATAAAGGTGACCACAAAGAAGCACTGCATTCTTTAATCACATAACTAGGAATACTATCCGCCCCCGGAGAGAACGACGATTTCAACGTACGCATAGCGGATAAAAGAGAGACAGGAGAAATATTAGAAACCATAATAGCATTTCCATTAATTTCAGAATTTAAAATTGGAAAAGAATTGGTTTCAGAAATGGCAGTTGAATAAGTGGATTGGAAGAACTTTGCAAATAGATCTGAGGTATCTTGATCATTGCAAGTACTGTCACAACCTAGGAAAAACGAGGATGGAAACCAAGAAGATTTACGCTTCAAATTTACAAATGAATAAAATCTTTTGGGATCACGAGCAAACTGCCTTTTACAGCGTATAAGGTAATTCTCATAACAACGAGAGTTTAAAATATTGAAATTGGCCTTAGCTAAGGAGTATTTAGACCAATCAACGACCAAACCCGACTTTTTGAACTTTTTAAAACATTTAGATTTAAAATTTTTTAGAGTTGAAAGAGTCGAAGTGAACCAGGGAGGTTTATTAGAAAGAGATTTGGGAAGACACTTAGGAACGCACTTGTCTAGAATAGCATTTAAAGTATTGTAGAATGTTGAAACTGCTAAGTTTACATCAACTGCCTCATATAAAGGAGCCCAATCTGTTGCATTAATGAGATCATTAAGCAAAACAAAATTACATTTATTAAAACAACGCCGCTTTTTAGATGATGAGGGCGAAAAAATTGGTGGACAGTAAATAAATAATAAAAATCGAAAAACATTAATGCTGGATGAAGAGAACGATTCAAATGATTGGAAATTGAGTTCATCTGATACATAGAAAGATTAAACAATTCATCAAAAAAATAATGATCAATTGTTGGAATAAGATAATTCGAATTAGGAAATGAGGCCCAAGAAGTGTTAGGTATATTAAAATCACCCAACACAAGAAATAAGTCATTATCTTGAACATATTCATACATTTCTTTAATACAAGATATATGATGACTATAAACTTGTAAATCGGAAGAGGGAGGAATATATGAACAAGTAACGTATAGGGAACAAGACTGAAAAGTTATTTTAACTCCAACAATCTCAACATTGTGAATTGATGAGAATGTAAAAGATTCAGAGAGGAAATGGGATTTAACAGCTATTAAAACACCACCACCTCTACGAGACGCGCGATCAAGTCTATAAATAGTGAAATTATTTGAAAAAACCTCACTATTATAAACATTTTGGCTTAACCACGTTTCAGTGAGGGCTATAAGTTCAGATTGGACACTACAGCTATGCAGAAATAGATTTTTTAATTTAGAATTAAGGCCTCGAACATTTTGATAAATAATAGATAGCTGCGGAAAAGATGGAAAGAGACTTAGTTTTTTGATACAGCCTCAGATGAAGGTTGAACCGAAACGGGATTTAAAGACACTGGAGAAATTCTATTCCGAGTCTTAGGTTTGAATTCATGTACAACAATATGAGGTGGCCAAAAGTTTGGATCACATATTGTATCGAAAAATTCAATTGGGACATTGATTTTAAACGAAGCAATTTCACGAGGAGTCGCAAAATTAAACTTCGTTATAAATACTTTAGATGAAATTTTACTTTCAATGAAAGCAGAGACAGCCTCACATGTCGTATCTGATGAAAACCTAGATAAGAAAACTTGCTTTCGAGGAGACACAACAGATAAATAGGGTAATATAGGAGTAGGAGACGGTGTAGGAGATGGTGTCTGAATGTTGTTTTTAGATTGAGCAACACTCGGAGAAACTTTACCTTTTTTAGTAGTGGCCTTTTGAGTGTCTGTGCTGACACTAGACACAGATATTTCAACAGAATCATCAGGTATTGGAATTGATAATTCTTGACAAGGGGTTGATAAGGTAGGAGATGATAATTGAATGGAGGGAGGAACTAGCAGTGATGGAGTAATCACTGTATTCAGCGGAGAATCAAACTTATACTGATACAAAATATCTTCTCCAGCTTTTAGTTCCTCTTCTAGCTGTTTTGAAAATTTGCTCAGATTTGAATACTGAACCCGCTCAGAATTATACATCTTGGAAAAACTTAATTGTTTTTCCAAACAATCCGTGCAAGACCAGCGTAATCCACCACACCCACTTTTGGGAGCAGCCATGATTCTATCACAGTCACGCCCCGAGATGCCAGCACATTTAATGTGCATTAGATTCTCGCACAACCAGCACCCAACAAATTGCATTTGTGCAGAATCAGTGATATGCCGAAGTGTACATGATTTCTTACAGCAAATCATATTGGCAAGTAGGGGAGATAATCAAAACAAATATACAAACGGATTTAGATAGAAAAAAATAAAAGATAAAAGACGAAGAGTTGATTAACTGTGATTGAGAGAAACAAAAATCACAAGCAACAACACTCAGCTACTACAAAGATCAAAAGAATAATTAGTAGATGAAGAAACAGAAAATAGAGCGGGAGAGAGCTGCACTACAAACGCAATAAATTTCGCAAGAAACAAAAACAAAACGCTAAGCTAAGCGTGAGCGATGCGACAGCGAACACACACACTAACCCGTGTAAAAAGCTGAGCGTGAACAAGCGACAGCGAACACACACAGTAACGCGTTTAAAAAAAAGAACAGAAAAGCAAATAAGAACAACGAAAGAATAGAAATACTAAAACGAAAATTGCAATTTAGATATACACCGACGCTCACAAAACTTTGTAAATAAAACAAAAAACACAATGTTTAGAAGCACAAATCACGGCAGTATCAAACCAAAAATGCAATAATCACCAATATACAAAAAAATGTGTAAATATACACCAAATTAAAGAACAGAAATAATCAAAAGTACGGAGCGCAAACAAAAACACGTCTTACTCTCACAAACTCAGAACTCTCTCATATATATATATATATATATATATATATATATATATATATATATATATATATATATATATATATATATATATATATATATATATATATATATATATATATAACCCAGATTAGTTTATACACACATATAAGTACTTATATGTATGTATGTATAAACTAATCCGGGTTGACTTAAACTAGGGGTGCCTGCTCTTTGGGTTCGATTGCTCGTTTCGTTTTCTTTCTCATTGGGTTTTGCAACAGTTAAGCAATAGATGAGTGCACTTATTAGTAGTAGGCGGGAAATGGGTGATAATTAGACGGATTGGAAGCATGATGATTAACAGATGGCAGCACCGGCAGTGGCCTCACGCCTGGATGATAATTGCTGGAGGCCACTTGATGGTAGGCACCAAAGCTCCTGGCCATGTGCCGATTCTGTGCAACGGCGGCCGCCGATTCGCCCAGGAGACGTGATTGATCCGCGGTGCCTAGCAATCGATTGTTTTGCTCCATTAAGAGATGGGCAGTGGGATCGACAAGCAGCCGATGCTGATCAGCAGTCGCGTTCGAAGCGGTCAATATGCGATGTTGTTCGACTGTAGATAGTAGGCGGTGATGCTCTAGGCTCTCGCGACTCTGGTGCTGCATCTGTGAAGACAGAAACGAACGATTATTTCCCACTGTCATATTGGCTGTATTGGGCGTTAGATCCAGTGAAGCCATGCGCAGCATATCGTGATGAGGATTGTAGGGCAGTTGCGGCGGCGAAGACACCACATAGTTGGCAGTGCGACTAAGGTCCACCGATGTGGTCTGATCGTGCTCATACTCGCTCAACTGTTCGCTGAGCATGTTATGCATAGCTGCCGACTGATGCTGCTGCATGGTCAGCTGACTGCTGTGACCGCCGTGACTGCCATGCTCCTGCTGATGCACCACAGATGCCGCCGGCTGCTGCTGCGCCTGTGCCTGCTGATTCTGCTCCCGATCGGATAGTATATCGTAGATGTGATGGTGGTAACGACTGCTTGGCAGCTGGAAGTTATGATGATAGTTGCTCGACGCATTCGAGCGCGAACTCATGTCCAGACCTTGGAGATCAGATATGTCGTTCGCAGCGCTTGAAGAAGCTGCGGCAGCAGCTACAACACTTGTCACATTGCTATTGCTGCTCTGCCGATACTCGGCCGGTGAGTCAAGCTCCTGGCTATTGTACTTCAGATTGCTGGCCATGTTTTCATATTTGGAGTACATGAGATCGATCTGGGATTGTGGGAATTTCAGGCGAGATTAGCTCGTGTTCGGGATATGTGCTTCCTACGCTGGAGGCATTGCGTCGCTGTGGCTGCAGCGCCGTCGGCAGAGGCGACGATGCGGACAAATTGTTGCCTGTCGTTGGGGCACCACCAACACCGTTGGAGCTGCCTGCTGTCGTGCTGTTTGATGCGGCTCCACCGGCACCGTTGCCGGCACCAAACATGCCGGAATAATCGCGACCAGGCGATATGGGAGGCGGTGAAGGTGGCGTTGGGTGGTGCGAAGAGAAGCCATCATCATAACTGGATTTCTGCCTTCACCTTCTCTTGCAATTATGACATTAGTTAATAATTGAATGCATTGCTGCATTTCAACTATTGGTTGTTGATTTGCCATTTTAAGTTATATATATATATATATATTTTTTTTTTTGTATGAATTAAATTTATTGTTTCGTTGACTTGGATTACTTCCAAAGTTTCCACAATAATTGTTTTTATTCACACTTTTAAATTGTACAGTTTTTTTATTGTTTCGTTGACTTGGATTACATCCAAAGTTTCCACAATAATTCTTTTCTGCACTTAGTTATTTGTAACAAACAATTTTTTTATTGTTTCGTTGACTTTGAGTTAATTTCAATGTTTCCACAATAATTGTCAAACTGTTGTTAATTGAGTACCGGCTGCGCCAATTATGTATGAACGTCTTTTTAGAGCGAATACATGTGCTTTATTTGAGTGTTAAAATACAACTGCTGCTTATTCCATTCTAGGTTCCGAACGAATCTCGGATTTTGTCTTATTTAATTAAAAGTGTTTAGGTTATGCAGCTGGAGCTGCTACAATTGTTTATGTTAACATTTCTGGGTTTGGGTATGCTGCTCAAGGTCTTGGAGCTTGAATGTTTATGTTTACAATATTGGGTATGCTGCCTAATGCATTGGAGCTTGAATGTTTATGTTTACAGTATTGGGTATGCTGGGCTATTGGAACAATACCACTTAATAAGTGTCCACTATTCTGGTGGCACTTTTGGTTAATGGAGTTTTTACATTAATGTGGATTGCAAACCTTTGGTGTCGGCGGGAATTACGGGAAGTGATGCTAATGGCATAACTCGCGCGTGTGTACGTAAACGTTTGGTAAACGTTTCGTTTAATAACATAATGCATTTCATCTATTCATATATATGTACATATGTATATTATATAGACTTTATTTAAGTTATATCAATGTTACTCTTATTTTATATATATGTAAATGTATACAGTATGTACATGTGTACATACATATTTATGTATGTATATTGTAAGCAACGCATACATACACACGCACACGCATACGCTCTGCTAACTGTGCAGTTTACTCAGCGACTGCGCTGCGCCAATATGTGCGTGTTATGAGAAACTAAATGCTTAATAACTTTTTTTGTAGATCGACTTTCTTAATCAAACTTGCGCAGCGTAATTATATCATTCATATGCGTGTATGTGCAAAAGCACAAGTCTCTAGTATTTGAAATAAGTAGTTTGAAAATTTGGGCGAAGGGGGCGTGGCATCCAAAATTTAACAAAAATCAAAATTGTATAAAAGTCCCATTAAGCTAAATACAAGATTTGGAGTCTCTTACTATAAAGATGTAGAAGATATAATTTTAAAACTAAAAATCGATTTCGTTTTTAATCGATAAAAAAAGAACGAGAAGAGTTATCGAATTTCTAAAACAAACTCGACCTGCGCGTGAAATACACAAATCTATAAAAAAAAAGTTCAAGTCTCTAGTTATTATAGGTTCTGAGATCCACGCGTTCAAACATACGGACAGACGGACGGACGGACAGACGGACAGACGGACAGACAGACAGACTGAAAGGGCTCAATCGACTCGGCTTGCCGTCCTGATCATGAATATATATACTTTATGGGGTCTTCCACGCCTCCTTCTGCCTGTTACATACATTTGGGCTGCAACAAAACCATTACCCTGATTACCCATTTTTAATGGGTTCAGGGTATAAAAAAGATTAAGTAACTTGCATAAAAAAACGTTTTGACGTCAGCTTAAAGAATCGAACCCGAGACTTTATGTCGACGATCATCGCTTCTATCAACACAGTCGTTGCAATACATAAGAGTGAGATAGCGAATTCCTAAGTACAGTTATTGAGCTACTGAGCTGCTGAACTTCTGCTGAAAATTCATCCCCAATTTGTCTTTGTTGTTGTTGTTATGAATTCTTCGAATTTTCTAGAGCTTCTGCTGCTGTTGCCATGCGCGTGTGTACGTAAACGTTTGGTAAACGTTTCGTTTAATAACATAATGCATTTCATCTATTCATATGTATATGTCGGCGCGGGCAGTTCGTGCTGTGTGTGACTGCGAGGCATTTCACAGGAATGTTATTTCAACATAATTTAGCATTTGGTAACTTTGGAAAGTACCGTTTTAGCGCGGCGACAGCGTCGCGACGCTGTCGCCGAGCGTGGTTCGATGGTAGGCACAAAAGAAGAAGTGTGCGACACAAGTCAGTTCTATGCTGGACTTCAACCACCGAAACTCGCTGCGCGATTAGAAAATGGAACAGTTTAATGACGCGTTTATATCAGAAGTGGGATCGGGCTCGGCACCTAACAACGAAGCTGAGCCGTGGAAAGCTCTAATAGAGTTGCAAAATAAAAACTTAACAGAACTCGTTAAAACATTTCAAGCAACGATTTCCGAAAAAACAAATAAAATCGCTCTAGAAAATTCGAAGAATTCATAACAACAACAACAAAGACAAATTGGGGATGAATTTTCAGCAGAAGTTCAGCAGCTCAGTAGCAGCAGCTCAGTGGCAGCAGCTCAGTAGCTCAATAACTGTACTTAGGAATTCGCTATCTCACTCTTATGTATTGCAACGACTGTGTTGATAGAAGCGATGATCGTCGACATAAAGTCTCGGGTTCGATTCTTTAAGCTGACGTCAAAACGTTTTTTTATGCAAGTTACTTAATCTTTTTTTTTTTTTTAATTTTTTAATTTAATTTAAAATTATATATAAGCTTTGAAGTGCATTTAAAGCCGCCGATAGGCCGGGTTCAGGGTATTTCCTAGTCGGGCACCTCCGACTAGAGTTTCCTTACTTGTTTTATATTTATATTTTATTGAAATAATTAAGTTTTCACATATAGTTTATATAGTATTAGGAAAACTGAACATAATTCCAAACAATTTAATTCGTTTTCTTGTATAGCTTTTAATGAATTATTTGTGATAATAGAACCGAGGAACCAAAAATTTTTACGATTGAAACATTTACATTGACAAATATATTTATAGATATTTTACGCATTGTACATATTTATACATATATATATACATATACATATACATATACATATACATATACATATACATATACATATACATATACATATACATATACATATACATATACATATACATATACATATACATATACATATACATATACATATACATATACATATACATATACATATACATATACATATACATATACATATACATATACATATACATATACATATACATATACATATACATATACATATACATATACATATACATATACATATACATATACATATACATATACATATACATATACATATACATATACATATACATATACATATACATATACATATACATATACATATACATATACATATACATATACATATACATATACATATACATATACATATACATATACATATACATATACATATACATATACATATACATATACATATACATATACATATACATATACATATACATATACATATACATATACATATACATATACATATACATATACATATACATATACATATACATATACATATACATATACATATACATATACATATACATATACATATACATATACATATACATATACATATACATATACATATACATATACATATACATATACATATACATATACATATACATATACATATACATATACATATACATATACATATACATATACATATACATATACATATACATATACATATACATATACATATACATATACATATACATATACATATACATATACATATACATATACATATACATATACATATACATATACAATAATTCTTTTCTGCACTTAGTTATTTGTAACAAACAATTTTTTTATTGTTTCGTTGACTTTGAGTTAATTTCAATGTTTCCACAACAATTGTCAAACTGTTGTTAATTGAGTACCGGCTGCGCCAATTATGTATGAACGTCTTTTTAGAGCGAATACATGTGCTTTATTTGAGTGTTAAAATACAACTGCTGCTTATTCCATTCTAGGTTCCGAACGAATCTCGGATTTTGTCTTATTTAATTAAAAGTGTTTAGGTTATGCAGCTGGAGCTGCTACAATTGTTTATGTTAACATTTCTGGGTTTGGGTATGCTGCTCAAGGTCTTGGAGCTTGAATGTTTATGTTTACAATATTGGGTATGCTGCCTAATGCATTGGAGCTTGAATGTTTATGTTTACAGTATTGGGTATGCTGGGCTATTGGAACAATACCACTTAATAAGTGTCCACTATTCTGGTGGCACTTTTGGTTAATGGAGTTTTTACATTAATGTGGATTGCAAACCTTTGGTGTCGGCGGGAATTACGGGAAGTGATGCTAATGGCATAACTCGCGCGTGTGTACGTAAACGTTTGGTAAACGTTTCGTTTAATAACATAATGCATTTCATCTATTCATATATATGTACATATGTATATTATATAGACTTTATTTAAGTTATATCAATGTTACTCTTATTTTATATATATGTAAATGTATACAGTATGTACATGTGTACATACATATTTATGTATGTATATTGTAAGCAACGCATACATACACACGCACACGCATACGCTCTGCTAACTGTGCAGTTTACTCAGCGACTGCGCTGCGCCAATATGTGCGTGTTATGAGAAACTAAATGCTTAATAACTTTTTTTGTAGATCGACTTTCTTAATCAAACTTGCGCAGCGTAATTATATCATTCATATGCGTGTATGTGCAAAAGCACAAGTCTCTAGTATTTGAAATAAGTAGTTTGAAAATTTGGGCGAAGGGGGCGTGGCATCCAAAATTTAACAAAAATCAAAATTGTATAAAAGTCCCATTAAGCTAAATACAAGATTTGGAGTCTCTTACTATAAAGATGTAGAAGATATAATTTTAAAACTAAAAATCGATTTCGTTTTTAATCGATAAAAAAAGAACGAGAAGAGTTATCGAATTTCTAAAACAAACTCGACCTGCGCGTGAAATACACAAATCTATAAAAAAAAAGTTCAAGTCTCTAGTTATTATAGGTTCTGAGATCCACGCGTTCAAACATACGGACAGACGGACGGACGGACAGACGGACAGACAGACAGACTGAAAGGGCTCAATCGACTCGGCTTGCCGTCCTGATCATGAATATATATACTTTATGGGGTCTTCCACGCCTCCTTCTGCCTGTTACATACATTTGGGCTGCAACAAAACCATTACCCTGATTACCCATTTTTAATGGGTTCAGGGTATAAAAAAGATTAAGTAACTTGCATAAAAAAACGTTTTGACGTCAGCTTAAAGAATCGAACCCGAGACTTTATGTCGACGATCATCGCTTCTATCAACACAGTCGTTGCAATACATAAGAGTGAGATAGCGAATTCCTAAGTACAGTTATTGAGCTACTGAGCTGCTGAACTTCTGCTGAAAATTCATCCCCAATTTGTCTTTGTTGTTGTTGTTATGAATTCTTCGAATTTTCTAGAGCTTCTGCTGCTGTTGCCATGCGCGTGTGTACGTAAACGTTTGGTAAACGTTTCGTTTAATAACATAATGCATTTCATCTATTCATATGTATATGTCGGCGCGGGCAGTTCGTGCTGTGTGTGACTGCGAGGCATTTCACAGGAATGTTATTTCAACATAATTTAGCATTTGGTAACTTTGGAAAGTACCGTTTTAGCGCGGCGACAGCGTCGCGACGCTGTCGCCGAGCGTGGTTCGATGGTAGGCACAAAAGAAGAAGTGTGCGACACAAGTCAGTTCTATGCTGGACTTCAACCACCGAAACTCGCTGCGCGATTAGAAAATGGAACAGTTTAATGACGCGTTTATATCAGAAGTGGGATCGGGCTCGGCACCTAACAACGAAGCTGAGCCGTGGAAAGCTCTAATAGAGTTGCAAAATAAAAACTTAACAGAACTCGTTAAAACATTTCAAGCAACGATTTCCGAAAAAACAAATAAAATCGCTCTAGAAAATTCGAAGAATTCATAACAACAACAACAAAGACAAATTGGGGATGAATTTTCAGCAGAAGTTCAGCAGCTCAGTAGCAGCAGCTCAGTGGCAGCAGCTCAGTAGCTCAATAACTGTACTTAGGAATTCGCTATCTCACTCTTATGTATTGCAACGACTGTGTTGATAGAAGCGATGATCGTCGACATAAAGTCTCGGGTTCGATTCTTTAAGCTGACGTCAAAACGTTTTTTTATGCAAGTTACTTAATCTTTTTTTTTTTTTAATTTTTTAATTTAATTTAAAATTATATATAAGCTTTGAAGTGCATTTAAAGCCGCCGATAGGCCGGGTTCAGGGTATTTCCTAGTCGGGCACCTCCGACTAGAGTTTCCTTACTTGTTTTATATTTATATTTTATTGAAATAATTAAGTTTTCACATATAGTTTATATAGTATTAGGAAAACTGAACATAATTCCAAACAATTTAATTCGTTTTCTTGTATAGCTTTTAATGAATTATTTGTGATAATAGAACCGAGGAACCAAAAATTTTTACGATTGAAACATTTACATTGACAAATATATTTATAGATATTTTACGCATTGTACATATTTATACATATATATATACATATACATATACATATACATATACATATACATATACATATACATATACATATACATATACATATACATATACATATACATATACATATACATATACATATACATATACATATACATATACATATACATATACATATACATATACATATACATATACATATACATATACATATACATATACATATACATATACATATACATATACATATACATATACATATACATATACATATACATATACATATACATATACATATACATATACATATACATATACATATACATATACATATACATATACATATACATATACATATACATATACATATACATATACATATACATATACATATACATATACATATACATATACATATACATATACATATACATATACATATACATATACATATACATATACATATACATATACATATACATATACATATACATATACATATACATATACATATACATATACATATACATATACATATACATATACATATACATATACATATACATATACATATACATATACATATACATATACATATACATATACATATACATATACATATACATATACATATACATATACATATACATATACATATACATATACATATACATATACATATACATATACATATACATATACATATACATATACATATACATATACATATACATATACATATACATATACATATACATATACATATACATATACATATACATATACATATACATATACATATACATATACATATACATATACATATACATATACATATACATATACATATACATATACATATACATATACATATACATATACATATACATATACATATACATATACATATACATATACATATACATATACATATACATATACATATACATATACATATACATATACATATACATATACATATACATATACATATACATATACATATACATATACATATACATATACATATACATATACATATACATATACATATACATATACATATACATATACATATACATATACATATACATATACATATACATATACATATACATATACATATACATATACATATACATATACATATACATATACATATACATATACATATACATATACATATACATATACATATACATATACATATACATATACATATACATATACATATACATATACATATACATATACATATACATATACATATACATATACATATACATATACATATACATATACATATACATATACATATACATATACATATACATATACATATACATATACATATACATATACATATACATATACATATACATATACATATACATATACATATACATATACATATACATATACATATACATATACATATACATATACATATACATATACATATACATATACATATACATATACATATACATATACATATACATATACATATACATATACATATACATATACATATACATATACATATACATATACATATACATATACATATACATATACATATACATATACATATACATATACATATACATATACATATACATATACATATACATATACATATACATATACATATACATATACATATACATATACATATACATATACATATACATATACATATACATATACATATACATATACATATACATATACATATACATATACATATACATATACATATACATATACATATACATATACATATACATATACATATACATATACATATACATATACATATACATATACATATACATATACATATACATATACATATACATATACATATACATATACATATACATATACATATACATATACATATACATATACATATACATATACATATACATATACATATACATATACATATACATATACATATACATATACATATACATATACATATACATATACATATACATATACATATACATATACATATACATATACATATACATATACATATACATATACATATACATATTCATATACATATACATATACATATACATATACATATACATATACATATACATATACATATACATATACATATACATATACATATTCATATACATATACATATACATATACATATTCATATACATATACATATACATATACATATACATATACATATACATATACATATACATATACATATTCATATACATATACATATACATATACATATACATATACATATACATATTCATATACATATACATATACATATACATATACATATACATATACATATACATATACATATACATATACATATTCATATACATATACATATACATATACATATGTATATATTTCCCCTTAAATTTGAACTATTAATCAAGGATTCGCGGATAGTAAACGAATATATGTACATGGCCAATAGACGATCACTAATGGAATATACATGTATGTATATCGTATTTTGCAATTGCACATAGTCCCGGTCATCTATATATATGTATGTAGGTTCACTTGTAAGATATATATGTACATATATATGTATGTATGTACAAACATATCTGTATATTAGTTAGTTCCTAGTATATCCTCTGTCAGTTCGCAATAAATTATTCAGGGAATCGTATATTTAGCGTATATGTAATTAAGGTAAGAATATATATATATATATATATATATATATATATATATATATATATATATATATATATATATATATTATAACCCAGATTAGTTTATACACACATATAAGTACTTATATGTATGTATGTATAAACTAATCCGGGTTGACTTAAACTAGGTGTGCCTGCTCTTTGGGTTCGATTGCTCGTTTCGTTTTCTTTCTCATTGGGTTTTGCAACAGTTAAGCAATAGATGAGTGTACTTATTAGTAGTAGGCGGGAAATGGGTGATAATTAGACGGATTGGAAGCATGATAATTAACAGATGGCAGCACCGGCAGTGGCCTCACGCCTGGTGTATATCGGTGTATATATAACCCGAAGTCTGAAACAGAGTTACACTGTGACGCTAGTTCAACTGGTTTCGGAGCAGTGCTCCACCAAAAACAAACCGACGGTAAACTTCACCCAGTGTTTTACTTCGATAGCCTTCGCAGCCGAATCGAAACTACATAGTTATGAACTAGAGACGTTAGCGATCATCTACGCTTTAAAACGCTTTGAAACATACCTTAAGTTCATCCCGTTCAAAATCGTTACGGATTGTAATTCCCTGGCGTTGACACTGAGAAACGGTGGACATTCCGCTAAGATTGCTCGCTGGGCCGTGCTGTTAGAAAATTACAACTACACGATTATACACCGCTCGGGGGTTAGTATGCCCCATGCCGATGCTCTGAGCCGAATGGAAACTGCCGCCTACGTTGACGATTTAGACCTCGACTTCCAACTGCAGTTAACTCAGAACCGTGACCATGAGATTGGCAAACTCCGAGATGATTTAGAGAAACACGAAATAGCAGATTTCGACTGCGAGACGAAGACCGTCTGTCCCCGACGAGTGTACCCCAACTTTATGTCCCTTTCGTAATGATAAACAATGTCATACGAATAGTGCAAGAAAAGCTTGGCCATATGGCCACGGAGAAGTGTTGTACGCAAATCAAGAAGTACTACTGGTTTCCGTGTATGAAGTCTTACGTCAACAACTATATTAAAAACTGCCTCAAGTGTATTTACTATTCCGCTTCCGCTCAAAACAACCGTGTCACGCTACACAGTATTCCGAAAGTGCCCCTGCCGTTTGATACCATTCATATTTACCATCTAGGTTCCCTTCCGTCCATAGGCTCTAAGAAAAAGTATCTTCTTGTTGTCATTGATGCTTTCACTAAATTTGTGAAACTGTACCCTGCGGCCACTACTAATTCGCGTGAAGTATGTCAGACGTTAAAAGCTCAGTATTTTGCGAATTACAGTAGACCCCGCCGAATTATCAGGGACCGAGGTACATACTTTACTTCTTCCGAATTTGCAGAATTTCTGAGGACCAATAATATAATTCATATGCAGAATGCCTCTGCCACACCCCGGGCCAACGGTCAAGTCGAGCGGGTTAACCGTGTCTTGAGCCCTATGTTAAGTAAACTAACGGAACCCGTAGACCACGCGGATTGAGTCCAACAACTGCCGAACATAGAGTTTGCATTGAATAATTCCGTCCACTCCACAACAAAATTTGCTGCTTCCGTACTCCTATTCGGAATCGAGCAACGAGGCGTTGTAGTAGATGAGCTAGATGGGTGAGAGGACGGCGGAGGTTGATGCCTCAGAGATAGACGTCCGGAGAATAGCCATCCGTAATATTGTCAAGTCTCAAGCATATAATGCTGAGTATTATGCGAAGCATCACCTCCCCGCTGTTAGCTTTGCTGAGGGTGATTTCGTAGTTATCAAGAATGTGGATACTTCGGCAGGTCCAAACAAAAAACTTATCAGGCGGTATCGTGGCCCTTACGTTGTTCATAAAAAACTTCCGAATGACCGGTATGTCATCCGGGATGTGGAGGGCTCTCAGCTCACTCAACTGCCGTATGACGGGGTACTAGAAGCCTCCAAACTGAAGCTATGGATAGCCCCTGATAAAGACTACACTTCTGATATCCAAACAAAGGCAACACTAATCATTTAATGTTATTATTTACCCCCTTGTTAGCAATTAGCCGAGTTGTAAGATGTCATTTATTCTAAGTATCGATTGTTAGTAGTAAATTAGTATTTTTAAGTATAGATTGTTAATTGTGAAACATATCGAAATCTGGCCTAAGGCCACACTGGAAGCAAGTCTCTTTCTCCTTCCGGTAACTCCAAACTAAGCAGACGTACTCACACCAGATCGAAAAAATAAATCTTTGGACATCCACTAATCGGATGCCATTTCCACTGATAAATTAGTCTTTTATAATATATATGATTATTTGAATTGAATGTGCATTTACATTTACATAAATATGTATGTGTGTGTGTAAAAAGCAGCTTGAGCAAAGTGTGAGTAGAAATTGGGCGGGAAACATAATCCTTGACAAATTTAAGTCAATAATTCTGGTTATTTGCATTTATGAATGGCATTTGTCGTGCAACCGGCCATTAAAATACTGATCTCGTAATACACGACGAACTATTTCTGCCGAACATTGTTTCCCCAGTTCTCTCTCAACATCCGATGCCAATTTTGATGCCGAAAATTTTGGCTTTAATTTTTCGGTGTCTTTCGGTCTTTATCTGCAACCCGATTTCCGTGAAAAAAACATTGTATGATGTATTGACCTGTGCTGGGACTCAACTGAACATGTTCGGCAATATTTCGCTGGGATTCGCATTTTTAAAATGAAACAAGTAAGGAAACTCTAGTCGGAGGTGCCCGACTAGGAAATACCCCGAACCCCGCCTATCGGCGGCTTTAAATGCACTTCAAAGTTTATATATAATTTTAAATTAAATTAAAAAATTAAAAAAAAACAAAAAAGATTAAGTAACTTGCATAAAAAAGTTTTAACGTCAGCTTAGAGAATCGAACCCGAGACTTTATGTCGGCGATCATCGTTTCTATCAACACAGCCGTTGCAATACATAAGAGTGAGATAGCGAATTCCTAAGTACAGTTATTGAGCTACTGAGCTGCTGCTACTGAGCTGCTGAACTTCTGCTTAAAATTCATCCCCAATTTGTCTTTGTTGTTGTTGTTATGAATTCTTCGAATTTTCTAGAGCTTCTGCTGCTGTTGCCATGCGCGTGTGTACGTAAACGTTTGGTAAACGTTTCGTTTAATAACATAATGCATTTCATCTATTCATATGTATGTATGTACATATGTATATTATATTGACTTTATTTAAGTTATATCAATGTTACTCTTATTTTATATACATGTATACATACATATATACATATATACATATACATATATGTAAATATATACAGTATGTACTTGTGTACATACATATGTATGTATGTATATTGCAAGCAACGCATACATACACACGCACACGCATACGCTCTGCTAACTGCGCAGTTTACTCAGCGACTTCGCTGCGCCAATATGTGCGTGTTATGGAAAATTAAATGTTTAATAACTTTTTTTGTAGATCGACTTTCTTAATCAAACTTGCGCAGAGTAATAATATGATTCATATGCGTGTATGTGCAAAAGCACAAGTCTGTAGTATTTGAAATAAGTGGTTTGAAAATTTGGGCGAAGGGGGCGTGGCATCCAAAATTTAACAAAAATCAAAATTCTATAAAAGTCCCATTAAGCTAAATGCAAGATTTGGAGTCTCCCACTATAAAGATGTAGAAGATATAATTTTAAAACTGAAAATCGATTTCGTTTTTAATCGATAAAAAAAGAACGAGAAGAGTTATCGAATTTCTAAAACAAACTCGACCTGCGCGTGATATACACGAATCTATAAAAAACAAAGTTCAAGTCTCTAGCTATTATAGGTTCTGAGATCCACGCGTTCAAACATACGGACAGACGGACAGACGGACAGACAGACAGACAGACAGACGGACAGGGCTCAATCGACTCGGCTTGTCGTCCTGATCAAAAATATATATATACTTTATGGGGTCTGCCACGCCTCCTTCTGCCTGTTACATACATTTGGGCTGCAACAAAACCATTATACCCTGATTACCCATTTTTAATGGGTTCAGGGTATAAAAAGTTATTAAGCATTTAGTTTCTCATAACACGCACATATTGGCGCAGCGAAGTCGCTGAATAAACTGCGCAGTTCGCAGAGCGTATGCGTGTGCGTGTGTATGTGCGTTGCTTGCAATATACATACATATGTATGTATGTACACATGTACATACTGTATATATTTACATATATATAAAATAAGAGTAACATTGATGTAACTTAAATAAAGTCAATATAATATACATATGAATAGATGAAATGCATTATGTTATTAAACGAAACGTTTACCAAACGTTTACGTACACACGCGCGTGGCAACAGCAGCAGAAGCTCTAGAAAATTCGAAGAATTCATAACAACAACAACAAAGACAAATTGGGGATGAATTTTCAGCAGAAGTTCAGCAGCTCAGTAGCAGTAGCTCAGTAGCTCAATAACTTTACTTAGGAATTCGCTATCTGACTCTTGTGTATTGCAACGGCTGTGTTGGTAGAAGCGATGATCGCCGACATAATAAAGTCTCGGGTTCGATTCTCTAAGCCTGACGTCCAAACTTTTTTTATGCAAGTTTTTTAATCTTTTTTGTTTTTTTTTTAATTTTTTAATTTAATTTAAAATTATATATAAACTTTGAAGTGCATTTAAAGCCGCCGATAGGCGGGGTTCAGGTTATTTCCTAGTCGGGCACCTCCGACTAGAGTTTCCTTACTTGTTTTTAATATACAGCTATACATATTAAGACTATTGTTACAAAACCATACCACATATATATATATATATATATATGTATATATATGTATATATATATACACAAAACGAAAAAAAAATTTAATTTTTATTGAAGTATTGAAGTAATTAAGTTTTCACATATAATTTATATAGTATTAGGAAAACTGAACATAATTCCAAAGAATTTAATTCGTTTTCTTGTATAGCTTTTAATGAATTATTTGTGATAAGAGAACCGAGGAACCAAAAATTTTTACGTTTGCAACATTCACATTGACAAATATATTTATAGATATTTTACGTATTGTACATACTAATACATATATATATACATATACATATACATATACATATACATATACATATACATATACATATACATATACATATACATATACATATACATATACATATACATATACATATACATATACATATACATATACATATACATATACATATACATATACATATACATATACATATACATATACATATACATATACATATACATATACATATACATATACATATACATATACATATACATATACATATACATATACATATACATATACATATACATATACATATACATATACATATACATATACATATACATATACATATACATATAAATATACATATACATATACATATACATATGTATATATTTCCCCTTAAACTATTAATCAAGGATTCGCGGATAGTAAACGAATATATGTACATGGCCAATAGACGATCACTAATGGAATATACATGTATGTATATCGTATTTTGCAATTGCACATAGTCCCGGTCATCTATATGTATGTATGTAGGTTCACTTGCAAGATATATATGTACATATATATGTATGTATGTACAAACATATCTGTATATTAGTTAGTTCCTAGTATATCCTCTGTCAGTTCGCAATAAATTATTCAGGGAATCGTATATTTAGCGTATATGTAATTAAGGTAAGAATATATATATATTGGGGTTGGGGTTGGGTTATAAATATATATAACCCAGATTAGTTTATACACACATATAAGTACTTATATGTATGTATAAACTAATCTGGGTTGACTTAAACTAGGTGTGCCTGCTCTTTGGGTTCGATTGCTCGTTTCGTTTTCTTTTTCATTGGGTTTTGCAACAGTTAAGCAATAGATGAGTGTACTTATTAGTAGTAGGCGGGAAATGGGTGATAATTAGACGGATTGGAAGCATGATGATTAACAGATGGCAGCACCGGCAGTGGCCGCATGCCTGGATGATAATTGCTGGAGGCCACTTGATGGTACGCACCAAAGCTCCTGGCCATGTGCCGATTCTGTGCAACGGCGGCCGCCCTGGAGGCGTGATTGATCCGCGGTGCCTAGCAATCGATTGTTTTGCTCCATTAAGAGATGGGCAGTGGGATCGACAAGCACCCGATGCTGATCAGCAGCCGCGTTCGAAGCAGCCAATATGCGATCCAGCGCTACACAATAAGAGAGATAAGTTGAGCTGTGTATGTATTGGAAAACTCGCATCACTGTACTTACCTGTTCTGTGGCATGATGCTGTTCTCTTCGTCGCTGGACATTTGATTGTGCCTCGAGGTATTATGGCGTCGCTCTTGCTGCTCGTGATCCTGGACGGCGCGCTTGTGGCGCATCATGTCGCCGTTGAAGTTGTAACGCGGTATACTTGGTGAGGAGGCAGGCGAGATTAGCTCGTGTTCGGGGTGGCTGCAGCGCCGTCGGTAGAGGCGACGATGCGGACAAATTGTTGCCTGTCGTTGGGGCACCACCAACACCGTTGGAGCTGCCTGCTGTCGTGCTGTTTGATCCGGCTCCACCGGCACCGTTGCCAGCACCAAACATGCCGGAATAATCGCGATCAGACGATATGGGAGGCGGTGAAAGTGGCGTTGGGTGGTGCGAAGAGAAGCCGTTAGAATCCGGATGCTGGGGTCGCAGTGTGCTACCAGCATCCACATCCACATCGTTCTGGTTCTGATTGCTCTGCGGATTGGTAGGCGTGGAGGCGCTCGGCGAAATATTGCATGCACCCTGGAACATAGGCATTGGTGGTATTTGCATGGGAAAGCTTCCCTTCTTCAGTTCATTCTCCAAATTGTCCATGGTGGTGCCTATGCCACCAACATTCGCTCCACTGCCGACGTCACCACTACCGAAACGTTGCGCCACGGTATCCACATGCGCGGCCATCGGACTATCGCTATTTATGTGGTTTTCGGTGGGTAACTGTTAAAAATATAAAAATTTAACGTGATTAAATTTGCTAACCACAAGTAAAGTGAAATCTCGATAATAACTATGTATGTACATACAGTGGTTCAGAGCTTATTTCAACTAGCATTTTACAAAAAGTTTGTTGGACTATAAAATCTTACCTATTGGGGATATAAAAAAAAAATTAAACGCAGGTTGTTAGTGTGATGTTTCAACTAATACAAAATTAATTAATTTATTTTTTAAAATATTTTTTTAAATTTAATAATGCTTTAAAACTAAAAAATGAGACCAAAACAGTTCCACTGCTTATTTCAACCGCTTATGAAATTGCATTTCTAAAGCTAAGTGTTTTTTTAAATAACAAACAATTAATACTTGGAGTGACCATCTTTTTGGTTAACCACGATTTTAAGTCTTTTTGGGATAGATTCTGGAGGATGCGTTCGAAATCCTTCAGCTAAATGACCATCTACGCCTGGTTGCATGTCGTCGCATGCTGGAAGGTATGGCGGTGGTATTGCTGCGCACGGTGTCTGCGCACAGCTACAGGGAACTCAAATCAATCCTTCTCCGAGAGTTTGGACGCTTGCGCAGTATGGAAGAGGTGTATCACGCTCTGCGTAGCCGGCGCATTAGGACAGGCAAAGGATGTTTGAGATATGCAATCGAGATGCAGGAGATCTCAATGAATGCCCCGATTCCGGAGAACGAGCTTGTTGACCTTATCATCGACGGACTGCGGGACAACTCTACTAGAGTCGGTATGTTGTACTCAGCTCGTACGGTGGCTGAACTGAAGCCCCTCATGGAACGCTACGAGCGCTCCCGTGTACCGGCTGCCGCCGCCAAGCCAAGCGTCAGTGTAAAGGTGCAGCCAACACCAAATGCCTTGTTGTCCGTGAACAAATCTTCAGGCCCTGCCACGAGTGAGACCAGATGCTTCAACTGCTCGGGATGGGGGCATTATAAACACCAATGCCCGAAACCAATCAGACCGAATTCCTTTAAGTGTGGCATAGTGGGCCATATCTATAAAAGCTGCCCGTCTCGGATTGGAACTGCCGCCGCCACCACTACCGCCGCAAACTTTACCACCCCTGCCGCCACCGCTGATGATGTGGAAGTTAGTCTAAGCCATTTACAACTGGTGAGTGTTGCTTTTGTTTGTGATGAAGTGCAAGATAAGAAATTTAGAAATATGTTCTCTCTTCTCGATTCGGGCAGCCCGAATCTGAAGTCCCCCCGCATTGCCGTCTTAGCCCCAGTAGACTGAACTGCCGTGGTTTAGGAAATAGTCAACTTCTGTCACTGGGTCAGGTTCAGTGTATCGTCCATTTCCTCAGTACTGAGATAATACACACGTTTGAAGTTTTGCCAAATAAAGCAACCGAACTGCCGATAATTATAGGTAGAGATCTTCTGTATAAAACTAACATTAGACTTTGTAAACTTAAGGAAAAGAAATATATAAAAGAATGTATGTTACTTATGAATAAACCTACTGAGTGTATAGATTCGAAACTCACTGCTGTTCTGAAGTCAATTGGCATATTGAGAAAAGATATAGCGGTACTACCGCACGATATGAATAGAATTGTATCTGTCGAAGTGATGCCTGATGCTCTTCTTCTGGAAACTTTTGCTGTACCTCCACTGAATGAGGCACCTATTGCTATAAATGCCATTGAGGTCCCTGCTGTCGATGAGTCAGAGTTCGATATAGAGCCCACTTTACGGGAAGAGCAAGTCGCAGACTTAAAGTCTACTATTTCCACTGCTTATGTACAGGTTGCCCCAGATTTAGTCAAGCCCTTAAATTATGAAATGAAAATAGAACTGACTAGCCAAACTCCCATTTTCTGCCGTCCCCGCCGTTTGTCGCACCACGAACGCATCGAGGTGCGTGAGATCTGTGATGATCTTTTAAAAGCTGGCATTATTCGCCACAGTAGTTCCCCTTACGCTGCCGCGATTGTCCCTGTACGTAAAAAGGACAACACCTTAAGAAAGTGTGTGGATTACCGCCCGTTGAACAAAGTTACTGTTCGGGATCATTTTCCGATTCCCCTCTTGGATGATTGCGTCGAACATCTGGGTGGTAAATCGTTCTTCACTGTCTTCGACTTGAAGAACGGATTCCACCCTGTAAAAATGCATCCAGATTCAATCAAATATACTGCCTTCGTAACCCCTGACGGCCAGTTTGAATATGTACGCATGCCCTTCGGAGTCTGTAACGGCCCTTCCGTGTTCGCTAGATTCGTTTATTTTGTCCTTAAGGAATTTATAAACCGAGGTCAACTGGTGCTATATATGTATGATATCCTGATCGCATCTCATGACTTTGAAACTCATCTTGAGATACTGAAGGAAATACTAAATACGTTAAGAGTGAACGGGCTATGCCTCAAGCTGGCCAAATGCCGTTTTGCGTATAGAGAACTAGAGTACTTGGGCTACTTAGCTAATTCTGCCGGTATAACGCCTAAACCAGCTCATCTTCAGGCGATACGTAATTTACCCACCCCAAGGGATAGCAAGGAATTAGAGCGCTGCTTAGGCTTATTTTCGTACTTCCGCCGATTTGTATCTGGATTTGCCAAGATTGCATATCCAATGTCCCGACTATTGAGAAAAGATACCCCTTACGTCTTCTCCGAGGAGTGCCTAGAATCCTTCCGAACCCTGAAGTCGAAACTGATTGAATCCCCCGTGTTGTCAATATATAACCCGAAGTCTGAAACAAAGTTACACTGTGACGCTAGTTCAACTGGTTTCGGAGCAGTGCTCCACCAAAAACAAACCGACGGTAAACTTCACCCAGTGTTTTACTTCGATAGCCTTCGCAGCCGAATCGAAACTACATAGTTATGAACTAGAGACGTTAGCGATCATCTACGCTTTAAAACGCTTTGAAACATACCTTAAGTTCATCCCGTTCAAAATCGTTACGGATTGTAATTCCCTGGCGTTGACACTGAGAAACGGTGGACATTCCGCTAAGATTGCTCGCTGGGCCGTGCTGTTAGAAAATTACAACTACACGATTATACACCGCTCGGGGGTTAGTATGCCCCATGCCGATGCTCTGAGCCGAATGGAAACTGCCGCCTACGTTGACGATTTAGACCTCGACTTCCAACTGCAGTTAACTCAGAACCGTGACCATGAGATTGGCAAACTCCGAGATGATTTAGAGAAACACGAAATAGCTGATTTCGAACTGCGAGACGAAGACCGTCTGTCCCCGACGAGTGTACCCCAACTTTATGTCCCTTTCGTAATGATAAATAATGTCATACGAATAGTGCATGAAAAGCTTGGCCATATGGCCACGGAGAAGTGTTGTACGCAAATCAAGAAGTACTACTGGTTTCCGTGTATGAAGTCTTACGTCAACAACTATATTAAAAACTGCCTCAAGTGTATTTACTATTCCGCTTCCGCTCAAAACAACCGTGTCACGCTACACAGTATTCCGAAAGTGCCCCTGCCGTTTGATACCATTCATATTTACCATCTAGGTTCCCTTCCGTCCATACGCTCTAAGAAAAAGTATCTTCTTGTTGTCATTGATGCTTTCACTAAATTTGTGAAACTGTACCCTGCGGCCACTACTAATTCGCGTGAAGTATGTCAGACGTTAAAAGCTCAGTATTTTGCGAATTACAGTAGACCCCGCCGAATTATCAGGGACCGAGGTACATACTTTACTTCTTCCGAATTTGCAGAATTTCTGAGGACCAATAATATAATTCATATGCAGAATGCCTCTGCCACACCCCGGGCCAACGGTCAAGTCGAGCGGGTTAACCGTGTCTTGAGCCCTATGTTAAGTAAACTAACGGAACCCGTAGACCACGCGGATTGAGTCCAACAACTGCCGAACATAGAGTTTGCATTGAATAATTCCGTCCACTGCACAACAAAATTTGCTGCTTCCGTACTCCTATTCTGAATCGAGCAACGAGGCGTTGTAGTAGATGAGCTAGATGGGTGAGAGGACGGCGGAGGTTAATGCCTCAGAGATAGACGTCCGGAGAATAGCCATCCGTAATATTGTCAAGTCTCAAGCATATAATGCTGAGTATTATGCGAAGCATCACCTCCCCGCTGTTAGCTTTGCTGAGGGTGATTTCGTAGTTATCAAGAATGTGGATACTTCGGCAGGTCCAAACAAAAAACTTATCAGGCGGTATCGTGGCCCTTACGTTGTTCATAAAAAACTTCCGAATGACCGGTATGTCATCCGGGATGTGGAGGGCTCTCAGCTCACTCAACTGCCGTATGACGGGGTACTAGAAGCCTCCAAACTGAAGCTATGGATAGCCCCTGATAAAGACTACACTTCTGATATCCAAACAAAGGCAACACTAATCATTTAATGTTATTATTTACCCCCTTGTTAGCAATTAGCCGAGTTGTAAGATGTCATTTATTCTAAGTATCGATTGTTAGTAGTAAATTAGTATTTTTAAGTATAGATTGTTAATTGTGAAACATATCGAAATCTGGCCTAAGGCCACACTGGAAGCAAGTCTCTTTCTCCTTCCGGTAACTCCAAACTAAGCAGACGTACTCACACCAGATCGAAAAAATAAATCTTTGGACATCCGCTAATCGGATGCCATTTCCACTGATAAATTAGTCTTTTATAATATATATGATTATTTGAATTGAATGTGCATTTACATTTACATAAATATGTATGTGTGTGTGTAAAAAGCAGCTTGAGCAAAGTGTGAGTAGAAATTGGGCGGGAAACATAATCCTTGACAAATTTAAGTCAATAATTCTGGTTATTTGCATTTATGAATGGCATTTGTCGTGCAACCGACCATTAAAATACTGATCTCGTAATACACGACGAACTATTTCTGCCGAACATTGTTTCCCCAGTTCTCTCTCAACATCCGATGCCAATTTTGATGCCGAAAATTTTGGCTTTAATTTTTCGGTGTCTTTCGGTCTTTATCTGCAACCCGATTTTCGCAAAAAAAAAACATTGTATGATGTATTGACCTGTGCTGAGACTCAACTGAACACGTTCGGCAATATTTCGCTGGGATTCGCATTTTTAAAATGAAACAAGTAAGGAAACTCTAGTCGGAGGTGCCCGACTAGGAAATACCCCGAACCCCGCCTATCGGCGGCTTTAAATGCACTTCAAAGTTTATATATAATTTTAAATTAAATTAAAAAATTTAAAAAAAATGAAAAAAAAAGATTAAGTAACTTGCATAAAAAAAATGTTGACGTCAGATTAGAGAATCGAACCCGAGACTTTATGTCTGCTATCATCGTTTCTTCCAACACAGCCGTTGCAATACATAATAGTGAGATAGCGAATTCCTAAGTAAAGTTATTGAGCTACTAAGCTACTGCTACTGAGCTGCTGAACTTCTGCTGAAAATTCATCCCCAATTTGTCTTTGTTGTTGTTGTTATGAATTCTTCGAATTTTTTAGAGCTTCTGCTGCTGTTGCCACGCGAGTGTGTACGTAAACGTTTGGTAAACGTTTCGTTTAATAACATAATGCATTTCATCTATTCATATGTATATTATATTGACTTTATTTAAGTTATATCAATGTTACTCTTATTTTATATATATGTAAATATATACAGTATGTACATGTGTACATACATATGTATGTATGTATATTGCAAGCAACGCATACATACACACGCACACGCATACGCTCTGCTAACTGCGCAGTTTACTCAGCGACTGCGGTGCGCCAATATGTGCTGTTATGGGAAATTAAATGCTTAATAACTTTTTTTGTAGATCGACTTTCTTAATCAAACTTGCGCAGCGTAATTATATCATTCATATGCGTGTAAGTTAACAACGAACATCATGCGCTTGCCGAATTATACAGGGTTGCTAAAATACTGACAATGCGCTTTGTCCCTTCCCCCTCGCGTGATGCTGGTGTTGCTTTGGTTAAACGTATGAGCGACAACAGTGACGACACGTTAAACTCGCTAGCCACTGACTTTGAGGCCTTGGCTTGTTCATCTCGCAACACCAGCCTTCAGACTAACGCGGACAAAATGAACACCGGTCAATTGGGGGATATAGCAACACTGCTGAACGCAGCGGTGGGCGCGGCCTTGGCGGCCCAACGTAAAGAGTTTGAGAATACTCTTAAAGCATTAACGGAACGCGTTGAGTCAATGAACATAGCGGCAACTGCCAAGCCGAATATTAGGGTATTTGAAGACGTTAAAATAGTGCCCGGTAGAAATTGTGACGAACCGCTCGATGCGGTGAAGTCTGTCCCAGAGTTCAACGGCGCGCAGGAGCAATATGTTTCTTGGCGCCAAGCTGCAAAAGCCGCTTATAAGCTATTTGAAAATTATGATGGGAGCTCCCGCCACTATCAGGCGGTGTTGATTTTAAGAAATAAAGTAAGAGGGCAAGCGGATCTCACGCTATCGTCCTTCAATACCAAACTAAATTTCGAAGCCATAATCGAAAGATTGGACTTCACATATGCCGACAAGCGTCCGATACACTTGATCGAGCAAGAGATGGGAACCCTCAGACAGGGCAACTTGACCATCTTACAGTTCTACGATGAGGTAGAGAAAAAACTGACTGTACTCACAAACAAAGCAATCATGTCTTATGATCCGGCCATTGCCGATCATATGAACGAGAAGTATAGGGCAGATGCGCTCCGGATTTTCATATCCGGACTTAGGAGGGCCTTGACTGACGTTTTGTTCGCGGCCAAACCTGCGAGCATGCCCGAAGCACTCGCGTTGGCCCAAGAGGTAGAGTCCAACCATGATAGGTACGCCTTTGCTGCGAATTATGCCAGGAGTCTTGAAGAAAGGGACAGACAAAAAGGCAATGCACAGTACCCAAAACAGAACGAACAAAAGGATGGCCCAAAACCAAAGACCCCTTACTTTAAAAAAGAACAGGGAAATAGGCCCCATGTACAGGAGCCACTCGAAAAGATGGAAGTGGACCCATCGTCGTCCAAATTTAAACAGCCAACAAATTTCCAGCGGGGGCAACGACAGAGCCAGCTGGCTGGCCAGGCGTCTTGGCGTTATGTCCAAAACAATGGACAAAATAACCTCAAGAGATCCAATACTTCAGAAAGGCACTCAGATCAAAGGAGGCAGAGGATCAACTGCCTGTCCCAGGAAGCACCGCCCCAAGAGGACGATCAATATGACCATGTTGCGTCTGCGGCCGTCGCTCAGCTCGAGGACGACGAAGATGCATATAGCGTCGATACTATTAATTTTTTAGGGGTGTCTCCCTGCTTCCGTTCATCCAGCGAACGGTCGCGGGGACCAATTTAAAATTTTTAATAGACACGGGGGCCTCAAAAAATTACTTACGACCTAATTGCCTTGAGGGACACAGCCTCGCCCCCGTTCAAACGCCCTTCAACGTAAAGTCAATTCACGGTATGGAGGGGGTCACACACAAACGCACCCTGTCCATCTTCGGGTGTAAAAGCCCATTTTTTATCTTGCCGACTCTATCAACTTTCGATGGAATAATCGGACTAGATCTCCTGTCAAAGGTACACGCTACCATAAATTTAAAGGACAAGGCCATAAAACATGACAATGGCTGGGAACAAATTCAGTTCTACAAATGTCAGAACGTGAATTTCACCAGCGTAAAGGACATCGAAGTCCCTTTGTCTGTAAAAGACGAATTCATTAATATGATCAGAAAAACCATCAAAGTTTTTGCTGATCCGAGCGAAAAATTACCTTTCAACACGTCAGTGGTCGGAACGATCCGCACCGAGAACAACGAACCCGTTTACTCAAAATTGTACCCATTTCCAGTGGGCGCTATTGACTTTGTAAACAAAGAAGTCAAAGAGCTTTTAAAGAACGGCATTATACGGCCTTCTCGCTCACCATACAATAACCCTATCTGGGTCGTAGGCAAGAAAGGCGTTGACGACTCAGGGGCGGCACAAAAGCGGCTAGTAATAGACTTCCGCAAGTTAAACGAAAAAACTATTGCAGATAGATACCCCATGCCGAGCATCTCAATGATACTGGCAAACTTGGGCAAAGCCCAGTTCTTCACTACCTTAGATTTGAAATCGGGCTATCACCAAATTACCCTCGCGGAACAGGACCGTGAAAAGACGTCCTTCTCCGTTAATGGAGGAAAATACGAGTTCTGCCGACTGCCGTTCGGCCTCAAGAACGCTGGGAGTATTTTCCAGAGAGCAATAGATGATGTACTGCGAGAGCACATCGGCAAGACTTGCTACGTCTACGTCGATGATGTCATCATCTTCTCAAAAACCAAACTCGATCATGTCAGGGATATTAAACAGGTCCTTGAATGTCTTCGGGAGGCCAATATGAGGGTATCCAAAGAAAAGTCGCACTTCTTTAGAAAGAGTGTCGAGTTCCTAGGTTTCGTTGTGTCTAGTAGCGGCACTAGAACGAGCCAGGAAAAGGTAGATGCAATCAAAAACTTTGCAGAACCAACCAATCTTTTCGCTGTCAGGTCCTTCTTAGGACTGGCAAGCTACTACAGATGCTTCGTAAGGGACTTTGCAGCAATCGCGAAGCCATTGACGGACATCTTAAAAGGTGAAAACGGGAAGGTAAGCAAACAGAGCTCTAAGAAAGTGTCTGTAAATCTGACATATTCACAGTTTGAGGCCTTCGACAAACTCAGAAATGTCTTGGCGTCAGAAGATGTCATTCTTCATTACCCAGATTTTAAAAAACCATTCGACCTTACGACGGACGCTTCGCCCTCGGGCATCGGAGCCGTACTGTCCCAGGAGGGAAGACCAATCACGATGATATCTAGGACCCTTAAAGACAGGGAAGTCAACTACGCGACAAACGAGCGGGAGTTGTTGGCAATAGTATGGGCATTAGGTAGCCTTCGCCACTATTTGTACGGCGTGACCGACATCAATATTTACACTGACCACCGACCTTTGACCTTTGCCGTGTCGGACAGAAACCCTAATTCTAAAATAAAGAGGTGGAAGTCCTTTATTGATGAACACGGGGCAAAGATTTTATATAAGGCAAAACATTAATTCACTTGAAGCCGAAGCGCGATCTGACGCCGGCACAATTCACAGTGAACAGTCATTGTCCTACACAATAGAGGCAACCGAAAAGCCTGTAAATTGCTTCAGGAACCAGATAATTCTGGAGGAGGCAGAACATCCGTGGCACCGCACGTTCGTACTCTTCAAAGAGAAAACGCGGCACGAGATTTTGTTCAGAGATTGGGAGACGTTAATTGACCAGGTCAGGGATGTGGTAAACACACAAGTGGTGAATGCCATACACTGTAGCTTGCCGGTTTTAGCGCGCATTCAACATGCGCTTGTCTGTAAGTACCGGGTTGCTGATATCATCAATAAAGACGAGCAAAAGGAAATAATCTTGGCGGAGCATAATCGCGCCCATCGGGCAGCGCAAGAGAACGTCAAGCAAGTGCTTAAAAATTATTTTTTCCCTGCCATGAGCAAGGTAGCTGCAGAAATTGTTTTGGGTTGCCGGATCTGCGCCAAAGCTAAATACGAACGACACCCTAAAAAGCAGGAGCTCGGTCCTACCCCAATTCCGTCATATGCGGGGGAGATAATCCATATTGACATTTACTCTACTGCGAAGAGACAATTCTTGACAGCGATCGATAAATTTTCCAAGTTCGCGGTTGTCCAGGTAATAAGCTCGCGTACAATCGCGGACGTGAAAGGGCCATTACTGCAGCTGGTGAACCTGTTCCCAAAGATTAAGACAATATATTGTGACAATGAAGCGTCGTTCAGTTCAGAAACTGTGCGGACAATGCTGAAGGACAACTATGACATCGATATCGTGAATGCGCCGCCACTCCACAGCACATCGAACGGCCAAATAGAGCGCTTCCACAGCACCTTAGGCGACATGGCGAGGTGCCTGTCCCAGCAGAGAGGTATAACAGACACGGTCGAAGCCATACTGCAGGCTACCGTGGAGTATAATAGGTCATTTCATTCTGTCATCGACAAAACTCCGATCGATGTACTTCACTCGGCACCAGACGAGTTGAAACAGGAAGTAATGAGCAAGTTACTGAAAGCTCAGGCTCTGCAGTTGGATAGAAACAACCCTTCCAGGCAGAATCGGGTGTTTCAAGTCGGCGAAGCCGTTTTAGTACGGTCAAATAGGCGGCTAGGTAATAAACTGAGCCCCTTGTACGTTGAGGAGAAGGTAGAAGCAGATTTGGGAACAAGAGTTCTCATTAAAGGGAGGGTGGTCCATAAGGACAACCTTAAGTAAAAAAAAAAAAAAAAAAAAAAAAAAAAAATAATTATAATATACAAAATATAAAAAATTATAAAAAAATTATTATTATTGTAAAAGGAGTTTGGACATCATAGGTAGGGCTTTGAAGGTAATTGCGGGGACCCCCGACGCCGAAGATTTGAGACAAATACGTTTGACAGAGAACGAGTTGATACTTCACATTTGTACGAGGTCCTTCTGACAAGAAATAGAATTTTGACTTTGGAAATTGAAAATTTAATAGTGGCAATCACTTTGGCTTCAGCAAATATGATAAACCCAGTCATCATCAATGACGGTGACCTAGAAGTAATCCTGAGCAAGGGTTCCACAGGAATTAGTGTATTATTATCACTCTACCTAATCCTAAGCTCGTTTGTAAGAAGGTTCTGATTTTCCCTGTCGCGCACGCCGGAGTCACGCTGCAAATCAATGAGAACGTCGTGGCTTACTGTGACGGCAGGATCGTCCCAATAATATCATGCGAGGGGCCAGGAAAGATGTCTTTCTGCGAGGAGTCTATAAGTAACACCTGCGCACAGGACCTACACGCGGGGAAAACGGCACATTGCAACACCCAGCCGAGTCACCTGGCCGCAGTAACTTCGGTCGATGACGGCGTGCTCATACTTAAAGACAGCCCCGCCCGAGTTACCATTGATGACGAGACGGAAAGTGCGGTCGTCGGAACGTACCTTGTCACGTTTGACCGCACCGCATACGTGAATGGCAACAAGTTCACTAACATTAACGTCATCGAACATCAGAAGGTGTTGAGCCTGCCGTTTCTCCATCAGTTGAGTGAAGACAACTTGAGACGTATTGACGAACTTCAGTCGCAGGTGACCGTTGGACCACTGATTACGTTATCCAGTTGCTTGATGCTGTGCGGTGCGGTGTCTGTCATTGCGTGGGTCATTTGGCGCAAGAAGGAGAAGGCCCAGCATGAGAGTGTCCAGGAGGTTCTGCGAAAGCTTAAGATGACCGAGGACGCTCATGTTTTAGGAGGGCAGTAGTTAACAACGAACATCATGCGCTTGCCGAATTATACAGGGTTGCTAAAATACTGACAATGCGCTTTGTCCCTTCCCCCTCGCGTGATGCTGGTGGAGCGCAAAGCTTGCACGAGGAGCAAGCTCAGCGTTTCGAACGATTGCCGCCGCCTAGCATACCTGGGAATCATATGTTAATTACAAAAACGCCTGCAACTTAACCTTCAAGCAGCGTAGGTGAATTCTGTAACTTCCTTTTTAAGCGGAACTTCGGCAGACGCACATGGCGCTGCATTAATAAAAATACTTTAAAACCAACCAAATTGAATTATAAAAATTTAACTTGTATGTGCAAAAGCACAAGTCTCTAGTATTTGAAATAAGTGTTTTGAAATTTTGGGCGAAGAGGGCGTGGCATCCAAAAATTTAACAATAATCAAAATTGTATAAAAGTCCCATTAAGCTAAATACAAGATTTGGAGTCTCTAACTATAAAGAGGTAGAAGAATTTTAAAACTGAAAATCGATTTCGTTTTTAATCGATAAAAAAAGAACGAGAAGAGTTATCGAATTTCTAAAACAAATTCGACCTGCGCGTGATATACACGAATCTATAAAAAAAAAGTTCAAGTCTCTAGCTATTATAGGTTCTGAGATCCACGCGTTCAAACATACGGACAGACGGACAGACGGACGGACGGACAGACGGACAGACGGACAGACAGACAGACGGACAGGGCTCAATCGACTCGGCTTATCGTCCTGATCAAGAATATATATACTTTATGGGGTCTGCCACGCCTCCTTCTGCCTGTTACATACATTTGGGCTGCAACAAAACCATTATACCCTGATTACCCATTTTTAATGGGTTCAGGGTATAAAAAGGGACTAATTCTCGCACCCAATAGTTGTACGTGGAAAATTTTTGTAATTCCCAAAAAAACAATGTACTCAAGTGTGATCAGATCCATTACATCGAAATAATACTGAATAGACATGAGTTTAATAGATAGAACTTAAAACCCTGACAAAAGTACTGAAATTTGGGCACTAAATTAATTGAAAGTGCAGCGCACGAAATAGGCTGTGACATAGAAGAAGCTACTAACGTTCATTATACCCTGAACCAATGGGTAATCAGGGTATAAAGTTCCGCTTAAAAAGGAAGTTACAGAATTCACCTACGCTGCTTGAAGGTTAAGTTGCAGGCGTTTTTGTAATTAACATATGATTCCCAGGTATGCTAGGCGGCGGCAATCATTCGAAACGCTGAGCTTGCTCCTCGTGCAAGCTTTGCGCTCCACCAGCATCACGCGAGGGGGAAGGGACAAAGCGCATTGTCAGTATTTTAGCAACCATGTATAATTCGGCAAGCGCATGATGTTCGTTGTTAACTACTGCCCTCCTAAAACATGAGCGTCCTCGGTCATCTTAAGCTTTCGCAGAACCTCCTGGACACTCTCATGCTGGGCCTTCTCCTTCTTGCGCCAAATGACCCACGCAATGACAGACACCACACCGCACAGCATCAAGCAACTGGATAACGTAATCAGTGGTCCAACGGTCACCTGCGACTGAAGTTCGTCAATACGTCTCAAGTTGTCTTCACTCAACTGATGGAGAAACGGCAGGCTCAACACCTTCTGATGTTCGATGACGTTGATGTTAGTGAACTTGTTGCCATTCACGTATGCGGTGCGGTCAAACGTGATAAGGTACGTTCCGACGACCGCACTTTCCGTCTCGTCATCAATGTGCCGTTTTCCCCGCGTGTAGGTCCTGTGCGCAGGTGTTACTTATAGACTCCTCGCAGAAAGACATCTTTGCTGGCCCCTCGCATGATATTATTGGGACGATCCTGCCGTCACAGTAAGCCACGACGTTCTCATTGATTTGCAGCGTGACTCCGGCGTGCGCGACAGGGAAAATCAGAACCTTCTTACAAACGAGCTTAGGATTAGGTAGAGTGATAATAATACACTAATTCCTGTGATGACTGGGTTTATCATATTTGCTGAAGCCAAAGTGATTGCCACTATTAAATTTTCAATTTTCAAGGTCAAAATTCTATTTCTTGTCAGAAGGACCTCGTACAAATGTGAAGTATCAACTCGTTCTCTGTCAAACGTATTTGTCTCAAATCTTCGGCGTCGGGGGTCCCCGCAATTACCTTCAAAGCCCTACCTATGATGTCCAAACTCCTTTTACAATAAAAATAATTTTTTTATAATTTTTTATATTTTGTATATTATTATTTTTTTTTTTTTTTTACTTAAGGTTGTCCTTATGGACCACCCTCCCTTTAATGAGAACTCTTGTTCCCAAATCTGCTTCTACCTTCTCCTCAACGTACAAGGGGCTCAGTTTATTACCTAGCCGCCTATTTGACCGTACTAAAACGGCTTCGCCGACTTGAAACACCCGATTCTGCCTGGAAGGGTTGTTTCTATCCAACTGCAGAGCCTGAGCTTTCAGTAACTTGCTCATTACTTCCTGTTTCAACTCGTCTGGTGCCGAGTGAAGTACATCGATCGGAGTTTTGTCGATGACAGAATGAAATGACCTATTATACTCCACGGTAGCCTGCAGTATGGCTTCGACCGTGTCTGTTATACCTCTCTGCTGGGACAGGCACCTCGCCATGTCGCCTAAGGTGCTGTGGAAGCGCTCTATTTGGCCGTTCGATGTGCTGTGGAGTGGCGGCGCATTCACGATATCGATGTCATAGTTGTCCTTCAGCATTGTCCGCACAGTTTCTGAACTGAACGACGCTTCATTGTCACAATATATTGTCTTAATCTTTGGGAACAGGTTCACCAGCTGCAGTAATGGCCCTTTCACGTCCGCGATTGTACGCGAGCTTATTACCTGGACAACCGCGAACTTGGAAAATTTATCGATCGCTGTCAAGAATTGTCTCTTCGCAGTAGAGTAAATGTCAATATGGATTATCTCCCCCGCATATGACGGAATTGGGGTAGGACCGAGCTCCTGCTTTTTAGGGTGTCGTTCGTATTTAGCTTTGGCGCAGATCCGGCAACCCAAAACAATTTCTGCAGCTACCTTGCTCATGGCAGGGAAAAAATAATTTTTAAGCACTTGCTTGACGTTCTCTTGCGCTGCCCGATGGGCGCGATTATGCTCCGCCAAGATTATTTCCTTTTGCTCGTCTTTATTGATGATATCAGCAACCCGGTACTTACAGTACCAAAACTTGGTTGAAGGGAAAGCCTGGACAAGCGCATGTTGAATGCGCGCTAAAACCGGCAAGCTACAGTGTATGGCATTCACCACTTGTGTGTTTACCACATCCCTGACCTGGTCAATTAACGTCTCCCAATCTCTGAACAAAATCTCGTGCCGCGTTTTCTCTTTGAAGAGTACGAACGTGCGGTGCCACGGATGTTCTGCCTCCTCCAGAATTATCTGGTTCCTGAAGCAATTTACAGGCTTTTCGGTTGCCTCTATTGTGTAGGACAATGACTGTTCACTGTGAATTGTGCCGGCGTCAGATCGCGCTTCGGCTTCAAGTGAATTAATGTTTTGCCTTATATAAAATCTTTGCCCCGTGTTCATCAATAAAGGACTTCCACCTCTTTATTTTAGAATTAGGGTTTCTGTCCGACACGGCAAAGGTCAAAGGTCGGTGGTCAGTGTAAATATTGATGTCGGTCACGCCGTACAAATAGTGGCGAAGGCTACCTAATGCCCATACTATTGCCAACAACTCCCGCTCGTTTATCGCGTAGTTGACTTCCCTGTCTTTAAGGGTCCTAGATATCATCGTGATTGGTCTTCCCTCCTGGGACAGTACGGCTCCGATGCCCGAGGGCGAAGCGTCCGTCGTAAGGTCGAATGGTTTTTTAAAATCTGGGTAATGAAGAATGACATCTTCTGACGCCAAGACATTTCTGAGTTTGTCGAAGGCCTCAAACTGTGAATAGGTCAGATTTACAGACACTTTCTTAGAGCTCTGTTTGCTTACCTTCCCGTTTTCCCCTTTTAAGATGTCCGTCAATGGCTTCGCGATTGCTGCAAAGTCCCTTACGAAGCATCTGTAGTAGCTTGCCAGTCCTAAGAAGGACCTGACAGCGAAAAGATTGGTTGGTTCTGCAAAGTTTTTGATTGCATCTACCTTTTCCTGGCTCGTTCTAGTGCCGCTACTAGACACAACGAAACCTAGGAACTCGACACTCTTTCTAAAGAAGTGCGACTTTTCTTTGGATACCCTCATATTGGCCTCCCGAAGACATTCAAGGACCTGTTTAATATCCCTGACATGATCGAGTTTGGTTTTTGAGAAGATGATGACATCGTCGACGTAGACGTAGCAAGTCTTGCCGATGTGCTCTCGCAGTACATCATCTATTGCTCTCTGGAAAATACTCCCAGCGTTCTTGAGGCCGAACGGCAGTCGGCAGAACTCGTATTTTCCTCCATTAACGGAGAAGGACGTCTTTTCACGGTCCTGTTCCGCGAGGGTAATTTGGTGATAGCCCGATTTCAAATCTAAGGTAGTGAAGAACTGGGCTTTGCCCAAGTTTGCCAGTATCATTGAGATGCTCGGCATGGGGTATCTATCTGCAATAGTTTTTTCGTTTAACTTGCGGAAGTCTATTACTAGCCGCTTTTGTGCCGCCCCTGAGTCGTCAACGCCTTTCTTGCCTACGACCCAGATAGGGTTATTGTATGGTGAGCGAGAAGGCCGTATAATGCCGTTCTTTAAAAGCTCTTTGACTTCTTTGTTTACAAAGTCAATAGCGCCCACTGGAAATGGGTACAATTTTGAGTAAACGGGTTCGTTGTTCTCGGTGCGGATCGTTCCGACCACTGACGTGTTGAAAGGTAATTTTTCGCTCGGATCAGCAAAAACTTTGATGGTTTTTCTGATCATATTAATGAATTCGTCTTTTACAGACAAAGGGACTTCGATGTCCTTTACGCTGGTGAAATTCACGTTCTGACATTTGTAGAACTGAATTTGTTCCCAGCCATTGTCATGTTTTATGGCCTTGTCCTTTAAATTTATGGTAGCGTGTACCTTTGACAGGAGATCTAGTCCGATTATTCCATCGAAAGTTGATAGAGTCGGCAAGATAAAAAATGGGCTTTTACACCCGAAGATGGACAGGGTGCGTTTGTGTGTGACCCCCTCCATACCGTGAATTGACTTTACGTTGAAGGGCGTTTGAACGGGGGCGAGGCTGTGTCCCTCAAGGCAATTAGGTCGTAAGTAATTTTTTGAGGCCCCCGTGTCTATTAAAAATTTTAAATTGGTCCCCGCGACCGTTCGCTGGATGAACGGAAGCAGGGAGACACCCCTAAAAAATTAATAGTATCGACGCTATATGCATCTTCGTCGTCCTCGAGCTGAGCGACGGCCGCAGACGCAACATGGTCATATTGATCGTCCTCTTGGGGCGGTGCTTCCTGGGACAGGCAGTTGATCCTCTGCCTCCTTTGATCTGAGTGCCTTTCTGAAGTATTGGATCTCTTGAGGTTATTTTGTCCATTGTTTTGGACATAACGCCAAGACGCCTGGCCAGCCAGCTGGCTCTGTCGTTGCCCCCGCTGGAAATTTGTTGGCTGTTTAAATTTGGACGACGATGGGTCCACTTCCATCTTTTCGAGTGGCTCCTGTACATGGGGCCTATTTCCCTGTTCTTTTTTAAAGTAAGGGGTCTTTGGTTTTGGGCCATCCTTTTGTTCGTTCTGTTTTGGGTACTGTGCATTGCCTTTTTGTCTGTCCCTTTCTTCAAGACTCCTGGCATAATTCGCAGCAAAGGCGTACCTATCATGGTTGGACTCTACCTCTTGGGCCAACGCGAGTGCTTCGGGCATGCTCGCAGGTTTGGCCGCGAACAAAACGTCAGTCAAGGCCCTCCTAAGTCCGGATATGAAAATCCGGAGCGCATCTGCCCTATACTTCTCGTTCATATGATCGGCAATGGCCGGATCATAAGACATGATTGCTTTGTTTGTGAGTACAGTCAGTTTTTTCTCTACCTCATCGTAGAACTGTAAGATGGTCAAGTTGCCCTGTCTGAGGGTTCCCATCTCTTGCTCGATCAAGTGTATCGGACGCTTGTCGGCATATGTGAAGTCCAATCTTTCGATTATGGCTTCGAAATTTAGTTTGGTATTGAAGGACGATAGCGTGAGATCCGCTTGCCCTCTTACTTTATTTCTTAAAATCAACACCGCCTGATAGTGGCGGGAGCTCCCATCATAATTTTCAAATAGCTAATAAGCGGCTTTTGCAGCTTGGCGCCAAGAAACATATTGCTCCTGCGCGCCGTTGAACTCTGGGACAGACTTCACCGCATCGAGCGGTTCGTCACAATTTCTACCGGGCACTATTTTAACGTCTTCAAATACCCTAATATTCGGCTTGGCAGTTGCCGCTATGTTCATTGACTCAACGCGTTCCGTTAATGCTTTAAGAGTATTCTCAAACTCTTTACGTTGGGCCGCCAAGGCCGCGCCCACCGCTGCGTTCAGCAGTGTTGCTATATCCCCCAATTGACCGGTGTTCATTTTGTCCGCGTTAGTCTGAAGGCTGGTGTTGCGAGATGAACAAGCCAAGGCCTCAAAGTCAGTGGCTAGCGAGTTTAACGTGTCGTCACTGTTGTCGCTCATACGTTTAACCAAAGCAACGCCTCTTTTTTTTTTTGCGCACTTTTTTAATAACACGTCTGTTTTTTTTTTTTTTTATTCAAAAGAAAGGGAAACTCAATAGGGGCAAGTACACTTTGACACAACGAAGACTACGATTTTTTCTTTTCTTTTTCTTTCTTTTAAACAAACCTATCACTGAGCAAAAGTTCCACTTACATGATCTTTTTTCCTAATATTATTTGTAATATTATGGTTGCCAGCTGCCGTCTTCGCTGCCCAAACTGTCCGTTTGGTGAACTTGTTGTCGATGCCGCCCAAACCGTCCGTTCGGTGTCACTTGTTATGAGAGTTTTCTGCTACCGGTGTGGTAGACTTTTTGTTATTTTAACCTTGTCGTCTGACAAGATTTTTATACCCTGAACCCATTAAAAATGGGTAATCAGGGTATAATGGTTTTGTTGCAGCCCAAATGTATGTAACAGGCAGAAGGAGGCGTGGCAGACCCCATAAAGTATATATATTCTTGATCAGGACGACAAGCCGAGTCGATTGAGCCCTGTCCGTCTGTCTGTCTGTCCGTCTGTCCGTCTGTCCGTATGTTTGAACGCGTGGATCTCAGAACCTATAATAGCTAGAGACTTGAACTTTTTTTTTATAGATTCGTGTATATCACGGGACAAAGCGCATTGTCAGTATTTTAGCAACCCTGTATAATTCGGCAAGCGCATGATGTTCGTTGTTAACTTACACGCATATGAATGATATAATTACGCTGCGCAAGTTTGATTAAGAAAGTCGATCTACAAAAAAAGTTATTAAGCATTTAATTTCCCATAACAGCACATATATGTTATTAAACGAAACGTTTACCAAACGTTTGCGTACACACGCGCGTGGCAACAGCAGCAGAAGCTCTAGAAAATTCGAAGAATTCATAACAACAACAACAAAGACAAATTGGGGATGCATTTTCAGCAGAAGTTCAACAGCTCAGTAGCAGTAGCTCAGTAGCTCAATAACTTTACTTAGGAATTCGCTATCTCACTCTTGTGTATTGCAACGGCTGCGTGAGTGGAAGCGATGATCGCCGACATAAAGTCTCGGGTTCGATTCTCTAAGCTGACGTCAAAACTTTTTTTATGCAAGTTACTTAATCTTTTTTTTTCATTTTTTTTTAATTTTTTAATTTAATTTAAAATTATATATAAACTTTGAAGTGCATTTAAAGCCGCCGATAGGCGGGGTTCGGGGTATTTCCTAGTCGGGCACCTCCGACTAGAGTTTCCTTATTTGTTTTGTATTAGTTTTAATCGTTATTTTATAAGTTGGAAAAACCATGCAGTGCTTACTGAATAAAACAGCGTTTAAATTTGATATCTTCAATAGTTTAGGAGGTACACGCTCTTAAAGTTTTATTGTACCGCTGCATGAAATAAGCTGTGAGCCACTGTACATGTATACATATGTATGTATATGTTTATGTATTTACATCTATATATACATGTATATGTCACTTTGCTCAACCTACTTTTTACAATTATATGCAAATTCAATTCAGTCAATCAAGTGTATTAGCTATAAATATTGTAACATATAGTATTAATTATTTATTATTCCTTATTAATTACATATTACATTTCGCTTCATCGCTGAGTTTGCTTTCAGGACCTGGTTGATTTTTGCTGTCGAAAAGATGCTTAATATATTTCTTAATTTTGTATTTAGTTTTTATTATTAAATTGCCCCTTTACTCAACTTCGGTTCAAAACTTTGTATATATATATATATATATATATATATATATATATATATATATATATATATATATATATATATATATATATATATATATATATATATATATATATATATATAAATATATATATATATAAAGCACAAAAAAATTAATGTATACTTAAACATATTGGCACACTTGAAGGTTCTATTTTATGTACTTAATTTTTATTTTATTGAAATAATTAAGTTTTCACATATAATTTATATAGTATTAGGAAAACTGAACATAATTCCAAACAATTTAATTCTTTTTCTTGTATAGCTTTTAATGAATTATTTGTGATAAGAAAACCGAGGAACCAAATATTTTTACGTTTGCAACATTCACATTGACAAATATATTTATAGATATTTTACGCATTGTACATACTTATACATATACATATACCAATGGCCAATAGACGATCACTAATGGAATATACATATGTACATCTATGTATGTATATCGTATTTTGCAATTGCACATAGTCCCGGTCATCTACATATATGTATGTATGTAGCTTCACTTGCAAGATATATATGTATATACATACATATATATGTGTGTACAAACATATCTGTATATTAGTTAGTTCCCAGTATATCCTCTGTCAGTTCGCAATAAGTTATTCAGGGAATCGTATATTTAGCGTATATGTAATTAAGGTAAGAATATATATATATATATATATATAACCCATCTGCATCTGTGAAGACAGAAACGAATTATTATTTCCCACTGCCATATTGGCTGTATTGGGCGTTAGATCCAGTGAAGCCATGCGCAGCATATCGTGATGAGGATTGTAGGGCAGTTGCGGCGGCGAAGACACCACATAGTTGGCAGTGCGACTAAGGTCCACCGATGTGGTCTGATCGTGCTCATGCTCGCTCAACTGTTCGCTGAGCATGTTATGCATAGCTGCCGACTGATGCTGCTGCATGGTCAGCTGACTGCTGTGACCGCCGTGACTGCCATGCTCCTGCTGATGCACCACAGATGCCGCCGGCTGCTGCTGCGCCTGTGCCTGCTGATTCTGCTCCCGATCGGATAGTATATCGTAGATGTGATGGTGGTAACGACTGCTTGGCAGCTGGAAGTTATGATGATAGTTGCTCGACGCATTCGAGCGCGAGCTCATGTCCAGACCTTGGAGATCAGATATGTCGTTCGCAGCGCTTGAAGAAGCTGCAGCAGCAGCTACAACACTTGTCACATTGCTATTGCTGCTCTGCCGATACGCGGCCGGTGAGTCAAGCTCCTGGCTATTGTACTTCAGATTGCTGGCCATGTTTTCATATTTGGAGTACATGAGATCGATCTGGGATTGTGGGAATTTCATCCGCATGTCCTGTCCAGCGCTACACAATAAGAGAGATAAGTTGAGCTGTGTATGTATTGGTAAACTCGCATCACTGTACTTACCTGTTCTGTGGCATGATGCTGTTCTGTTCGTCGCTGGACATTTGATTGTGCCTCGAGGTATTATGGCGTCGCTCTTGCTGCTCGTGATCCTGGACGGCGCGCTTGTGGCGCATCATATCGCCGTTGAAGTTGTAACGCGGTATACTTGGTGAGGAGGCAGGCGAGATTAGCTCGTGTTCGGGATATGTGCTTCCTACGCTGGAGGCATTGCGTCGCTGTGGCTGCAGCGCCGTCGGCAGAGGCGACGATGCGGACAAATTGTTGCCTGTCGTTGGGGCACCACCAACACCGTTGGAGCTGCCTGCTGTCGTGCTGTTTGATCCGGCTCCACCGGCACCGTTGCCGGCACCAAACGTGCCGGAATAATCGCGACCAGGCGATATGGGAGGCGGTAAAGGTGGCGTTGGGTGGTGCGAAGAGAAGCCATTAGAATCCGGATGCTGGGGTCGCAGTGTGCTACCAGCATCCACATCCACATCGTTCTGGTTCTGATTGCTCTGCGGATTGGTAGGCGTGGAGGCGCTCGGCGAAATATTGCATGCACCCTGGAACATAGGAATTGGTGGTATTTGCATGGGAAAGCTTTCCAGGCTCTTAATCATCTTCAGTTCATTCTCCAAATTGTCCATGGTGGTGCCTATGCCACCAACATTCGCTCCACTGCCGACGTCACCACTACCGAAACGTTGCGCCACGGTATCCACATGCGCGGCCATCGGACTATCGCTATTTATGTGGTTTTCGGTGGGTAACTGTTAAAAATATAAAAATTTAACGTGATTAAATTTGCTAACCACAAATAAAGTGAAATCTCGATAATAACTATGTATGTACATACAGTGGTTCAGAGCTTATTTCAACTAGCATTTTACAAAAAGTTTGTTGGACTATAAAATCTTACCTATTGGGGATATCAAAAAAAAAATTAAACGCAGGTTGTTAGTGTGATGTTTCAACTAATACAAAATTAATTAATTTATTTTTTTTAAAATATTTTTTAAAATTGAATAATGCTTTAAAACTAAAAAATGAGACCAAAACAGTTCCACTGCTTATTTCAACCGCATATGAAATTGCATTTCTAAAGCTAAGTGTTTTTTTAAATAACAAACAATTAATACTTGGAGTGACCATCCTTTTGGTTAACCACCATTTTAAGTCTTTTTGGGATAGATTCTACCAACTTTTTGGTGACTTCTGGAGTAATCTTTTCCCATTCCTCAACCAACGCAGCTTTTAGGTCCGATTTGTTTCATATTTTCGAAAACATATATTCGAAAACAGAATATTTGTTTCCAAAATTGACCACAAATATTCTATTACATTTAAATCTGGTGTCTGGGCTGGTCGTTTCATAACATGTGGACATTTCCAGATCAGCCAAGTCTGGACAATTCCCGAGGTGTGTTTCGGGTCATTATCTTGGTAAAATCTGAAGTCCTCCTTTATGCCTAGTTTCTGAGCACTTTGGATTAAATTTGACTTCAAAATGTCAAGATATTTGATTTTATCCATCGTAGTCTCGATGAACTCCAAGTTCAAACGCCCGCTTCTGACATACAGGCCCAAACCATAACGTTGCCTCCGGCATGCTTTACTGTAGCCATCAAATTTTTTTGCGTTAAGCTCTGTGTTAGGTTTATGGCACACATATGACAATATAGCGCTCGTCCTTGGGATTAAATATTTTATTTGGTGCATTTCTACCTTTATCGTGGGCTCTATTTTCCCGTACAAATCGGTATATGATACCTTGAACTGTAGAATCACTTAATCCAACAATCTCAGCAATTTTTCTACGGGAATGGCCACTTTTAAAGTGTTTGAGAACAAGTTCCCGCTGCTCAATAGTTGTGCGCGTGGTCCCATTTTGCTAAATACATTTTTCTGCAAGTTGAACCCTCAAAATTCAGCAAAAATTTATTTCATCACACAGCGAAAAAGGTGAATAAAGAATAGAACAAAAATCTACGGTTGCATTGCAAAATAACGGATCTTTAAACAACTGCAAAGTTTGTGGTTGAAATAAGCAGTGGAACTGTCTTGGTCTCATTTTTTAGTTTTAAAGCATTATTAAATATTGAAAAAATATTTTTAAAAATAAATTAATTAATTTTGTATTAGTTTAAACATCACACTAACAACCTGCTTTTCAATTTTTTGGATAACCCCAATAGTTTAGATTTTATAGTCCAACAAACTTTTTGTAAAATGCTGGTTGAAATAAGCTCTGAACCACTGTATATTTATACGAAAACAAGTAAATGCTTTAGTCATGACTATTCGACTAGAAGAACCCTCTGTTGCGTCGAAATTCAAAATCATTCTTATTTTACAAATACATACATAGTACATATGTACATGTTAGTTATGTTATGTTACATGTTAGTATATTAAAAGCAACACATAGACGCACATGCGCACGCACTCATTAGCACGCGCTCTGCTATCTGTTTATTCAGCGACTGCTTTTGGGCTTCAATATGCCTATATTATTGGAAATTAATAACTTAGTTTGAAGAAAGACTTTCTGAATCAAACTCTCACAGCGTGATTATACATACATATGTATGTACTATGTACATATGTGTGTATTTGCCAAAGCACAAGTCTCTAGTACTTGAGCCGAAGGGGAATGGTATCCAAAATCCAAAAATGACTAATTTTATGTGTTCATTACATATGTACACATAGTAAATTTGAAGCCTCTAGCTCTTGCGGTATACACAAAATTTAAGGTATCAGGCTTAAGGGTACACATAAATCGATGTCAATTTATCGAAACTTATCGATAATAAGGAAACTGGATGAGTTATCGAAAAAATACATAATTGTACTATATGGTATCACTAATCAAAATAAACTAATGTAAGATGGCATTTATTTATGGACTATCGTTGTGTCTGATTAATGTTAAATATCTATCGCTGTCTGTATTTCTAAGTATCGATTGTTAGTATTGGGTTGGTATTTTGAATTATCGATTGTTAATATTAATTGAGTATGTGAAACACATCGAAATGTGGGCTAAGGCCACACTGGAAGCAAGTCGCTCTCTCTCCTTCCGGTAACGCCAAACTAAGCAGACGTACTCACTTAAAACAGGCATTCGGCGGTCTGATCGGTTTCGGGCATGGGTATTTATAATGCCCCCATCCTGAGAAGTAGAAGCATCTGGCCTCACTCGTGGCAGGCCGACTGTACCAGGCAACGACAGGCCTGGAAGCGGCGGACTTGTAAGCGGTGGGAACAGTAGCAGCGGGTACTGCATTGGCGGGCACAGCAGTGGCGGGCACAGCAGTGGATACGGCAGTAGCAGCGGACACAGCAGCAGCGGGTACGGTAGTGGCGGGCACAGCGGTGGGCCCGGCAGTAGCAGAGGGCACAGCTGCGGGCACGGCAGTGGCGGGCACAGCGGTAGGCACGGCAGCAGCGGGTACTGCAGTGGCGGGCACGGCAGTAGCGGGCACGGTAGCGGCGAGCACAGCAGCAGCGGGTATTGCAGTGACGGGCACAACGGTGGGCACGGCAGTGGGGGGCACAACGGTGGGCACGGCAGCAGCGGGTACTGCAGTGGCGGGCACAGCGGTGGGCACGGCAGCAGCGGGTACTGCAGTGGCGGGCACAGTGGTGGGCACGGCAGGAGCGGGTTCTGCAGTGGTGGTTACAGCGGTGGACACGGCAGGAGCGGGTTCTGCAGTGGTGGGTACAGCGGTGGACACGGCAGTAGCAGCGTGCACAGCGGCGGGCACAGCGCTGGGCACTGCAGTAGCAGCGGCGAAAACAGTAGCAGCGGGTACTGCAGCGACGGATACGGCAGCGGCGGGTACGGCAGTAGGCACGGCAGCAGCGGCGGCAGGCGACGACAGCGCTGATTCTTCGCTGTCTCTTATGTGGTGCCTAACGAAGCGTACAGTCGGCGAATTTGCACGACTGTGACTGACGGCGGCACCACAACTCCGCTTGCGCACAGAGCCCTGGTCATCCCCTCTTTGGTGATTCCTATTGTGGAACTGATCAGGGCAATCTTCCTTAAAAATGCTTATAATTGTCCAAATTGATGGCGTGCACAGAAATATGTATATTTCTGAGCTACTATCCCACTTCTGAGATATAAAAGTGCAATTTCTTCAGTACAAATGGCATCCGATTAGCGGATGTCCAAAGATTTATTTTTTCGATCTCGTGTGAGTACGTCTGCGTAGTTTGGCGTTACCGGAAGGAGAGAGCGACTTACTTTCAGTGTGGCCTCAGGGCCACATTCGATGTGTTTCATAATTAACAATCGATACTTTAAAATATTAACAATCGATACTTAGCGGAGTAGAGGTGCCGCCGTCAGCCACAGTCGTGCAAATTCGCCGACTGTACGCTTCGTTAGGCACCGCCACAAGAGACAGAGAAGAATCAGCGCTGTCGTTGCCTGCCGCCGCTGTGCCCGCCGCTGCTGCCGTGCCCGCTGCTGTGCCCGCCGCTGCCATGCCCGCCGCTGCTGTGCCCGCTGCTCCTGCCGTGCCCACTGCTCTGCCCGTCACTGCGCCCGCTGCTACTGTCGGGCACAGCGGTGTGCCCGCCACTGTAGTACCCGCTGCCGCCGCTGCCGTGCCCGCTGCCGTGCCCGCTGCTGTGCCCGCCGCTGCCGTACCCGCCGCTCCCGTACCCGCCGCTGCAGTACCCGCTACTGCTGTGCCCGCCGCTGTGCCCGCTGCTACTGCCGTGCCTACTGCTGTGCCCGCCACTGCAGTACCCGCTGCTGCCGTGCTTACTGTTGTGCCCGCCACTGCAGTACCCGCCACTGCAGTACCCGCTGCTGCCGTACCCGCTGCTGTGCGCGCTACTGCTGTGCACGCCGCTGCAGTGCCCGCTGCTGCTGTGACCGCCGCTTCCAGGCCTGCCGCTGCCCTGCCGACTGTACAGTCGGTGCTGCCACGAGTGAGACCAGATGCTTCAACTGCTCGGGATGGGGGCATTATAAATACCAATGCCCGAAACCGCCGAATGCCTGTTTTAAGTGTGGCATTGTGGGCCACATGTCTAAAAGCTGCCCGTCTCGGATTGGAACTGCCACCACCACCACTGCCGCCGCCAACTTTACCACCCCTGCCGCCACCGCTGATGATGTGGAAGTTAGTCTAAACCATTTACAACTCCAACTAGAATCGAGGTCGATTCTTCGTCAGGACGGCCGAGTTGTAAGATGTCATTTATTTATGGACTATCGTTGTGTCTTATTAATGTTAAATATCTATCGCTGTCTGTATTTCTAAGTATCGATTGTTAGTATTGGGTTGGTATTTTGAATTATCGATTGTTAATATTAATTGAGTATGTGAAACACATCGAAATGTGGGCTAAGGCCACACTGGAAGCAAGTCGCTCTCTCTCCTTCCGGTAACGCCAAACTAAGCAGACGTACTCACACGAGATCAAAAAAATAAATCTTTGGACATCCGCTAATCGGACGACATTTCCACTGATAAATTAGTCTTTTATACTAAAGTGTAAAGTGAGTCGCATAAATAATATTATTTCATGATGAGCATACGCACACACTTGTGGGCACAAGCACACACACATGTAGCAAGTGTAACGGTAAGTACTGTGTTACACTTGCTTACATGTTTAAGGATTTGTGTTTCTGTATAAGAAACTGGGCGTTTGCATACCCTTTCCGCGTATATTAATAACGGCAACGTCAATATTTTGCATTAGAATGACAAACAGTTTGAACAGTTTGGTATACTCTACTCTCGGAAGAAAACAAAAAAAAACCACATAGAGCATATATTAATTTTTCTGCCGGCTGCTGGTGAGTTGATAGACATACACTCTGTCAAGAATGAGTTTGCACACATTTTCTGTGATGAAACAAAAATGATGGTCTATTACAATAATGGACATCCCAGGGTATGACGCCGGCCATTAACAGCATTAGCATTACATATATATTTGAGGGAGAAAAGAGCGGAGAACGCTCACGCACACGAACGTAATATGAGCACGCGCTCTGCTAACTGAGCAGCGACTGCGATGGGGCTGCAATGGGAAATTAAATGTTTAATAACTTTGGAAAGTGAATTTATCGAAATTTATCGATAGTTCGGTGACGGGATGAGTTATCGAAAAAAAACCAACTCGTACTGCGTATGGTATTCACGAGTATACATGTCAAATTTCAGATCTCTAGCTTGAGTGGTTTACGAGATCAGCGCGTTCATACAGACGGACGGACGGACAAACGGACAGGGCTTTTCCACTCAGCTCGTCGAGCTGATCAAGAATATATATACTTTATGGGGTTTGCGATGTCTCCTTCTGCCTGTTACATACATTTTCACAAACACATTATACCCTGATTTCCCATTTTCAATGGGTTCAGGGTATAAAAAGGCACACAAGTTCAACTTTAACTGTCTTTTTAAATATACACACACATGTGTATGTAAATATGTTTACTGAAATCAATGAAAATTATTATTCAAATTAACTAATTTAATAAATTATTTCATCATTTATTAATTAATGGGTTAATTAAATTTGATCCAGTTTGGTGTACAAATAATAAGTGAATTATAGTTATTGCTAAAACAATAAAAACAATCAGAGTTCTGAGTTTGTGAGAGTGTTTTTTGTTTGCGCTCCGTACTTTTAAATATTTCTGTTCTTTAATTTGTTGTAAATTTATACATTATTTGTGTATTGGTGATTATTGCATTTTTAGTTTTGATATTGCCGTGATTTTTGCTTCTAAACATTGTGTTTTTGTTTTATTTACAATAGTTTTGTGAGCGTCGGTGTATATCTAAATTGCAATTTTCGTTTTAGTATTTCTATTCTTTTGTTCTTCTTAATTGCTTTTCTGTTCTTTTTTTTAAACGCGTTAGTGTGTGTGTTTGCTGTCGCTCGTTCACGCTCAGCTTTTTACACGGGTTAGTGTGTGTGTTCGCTGTCGCATCGCTCACGCTTAGCTTAGCGTTTTGTTTTTGTTTCTTGCGAAATTTATTGCGTTTGTAGTGCAGCTCTCTCCCGCTCTATTTTCTGTTTCTTCATCTACTTTTTATTCTTTTGATCTTTGTAGTAGCTGAGTGTTGTTGTTTGTGATTTTTGTTTCTCTCAATCACAGTTAATCCACTCTTTGTCTTTTATCTTTTATTTTTTTTACTATCTAAATCTGTTTGTATTTTTGGTCTGATTATCTCCCCTACTTGCTAATATGATTTGCTGTAAGAAATCATGTACACTTCGGCATATCACTGATTCTGCACAAATGCAATTTGTTGGGTGGTGGTTGTGCGAGAATCTAACGCACATTAAATGTGCTGGCATCTCGGGGCGTGACTGTGATAGAGTCATGGCTGCTCCCAAAAGTGGGTGTGGTGGATTACGCTGGTCTTGCCCGGATTGTTTGGAAAAACAATTAAGTTTTTCCAAGATGTATAATTCAGTGCATTCGGTATTCAAATCTGAACAAATTTTCAAAACAGCTAGAAGAGGAACTAAAAGCTGGAGAAGAAATATTGTGTCAAGTTTGATTCTACGCTGAATACAGTGATTACTCCATCACTGCTAGTTCCCCCCTCCATTCCCCCTCCATCAATTATCGTCTCCTACCTTATCAACCCCTTGTCAAGAATTATCAATTCCAATACCTGATGATTCTGTTGAAATATCTGTGTCTAGTGCCAGCACAGACACTTAAAAGGCCACTAATAAAAAAGGTAAAGTTTCTCCGAGTGTTGCTCAATCTAAAAACAACATTCAGACACCGTCTCCTACACCGCCTCCTACTCCTATATTACCCTATTTATCTGTTGTGTCTCCTCGAAAGCAAGTTTTCTTATCTAGGTTTTCATCAGATACGACATGTGAGGCTGTGTCTGCTTTCATTGAAAGTAAAATTTCATCTAAAGTATTTATATCGAAGTTTAATTTTGCGACTCCTCGTGAAATTGCTTCGTTTAAAATCAATGTCCCAATTGAATTTTTCGATACAATATGTGATCCAAACTTTTGGCCACCTCATGTTGTTGTACATGAATTCAAACCTAAGACTCGGAATAGAATTTCTCCAGTGTCTTTAAATCCCGTTTCGGCTCAACCTTCATCTGAGGCTGTATCAAAAAACTAAGTTTCTTTCCATCTTTTCCGCAGCTATCTATTATTTATCAAAATGTTCGAGGCCTTAATTCCAAATTAAAAAATCTATTTCTGCATAGCTGTAGTGTCCAATCTGAACTTATAGCCCTCACTGAAACGTGGTTAAGCCAAAATGTTTATAATAGTGAGGTTTTTTCAAATAATTTCACTATTTATAGACTTGATCGCGCGTCTCGTAGAGGGGGTGGTGTTTTAATAGCTGTTAAATCCCATTTCCTCTCTGAATCTTTTACATTCTCATCAATTCACAATGTTGAGATTATTGGAGTTAAAAAACCTTTTCAGTCTTGTTCCCTATACGTTACTTGTTCATATATCCCTCCCTCTTCCGATTTACAAGTTTATAGTCATCATATATCTTGTATTAAAGAAATGTATGAATATGTTCAAGATAATGACTTATTTCTTGTGTTGGGTGATTTTAATATACCTAACACTTCTTGGGCCTCATTTCCCAATTCGAATTATCTTATTCCAACAATTGATCATTATTTTTTTGATGAATTGTTTAATCTTTCTATGTATCAGATGAACTCAATTTCCAATCATTTGAATCGTTCTCTTCATCTGGTTTTAATAATGATGATGCCAGCATTAATGTTTTTCGATCATCCCCCTTTTGTATACCTGAGGATTTATATCATCCAACATTAGAGGTTTTAATACCTATTTACTGTCCACCAATTCTTACGCCCTCGTCATCTAAAAAGCGTCGTTGTTTTAATAAATGTCATTTTGTTTTGCTTAATGATCTCATTAATCCAACAGATTGGGCTCCTTTATATGAGGCAGTTGATGTAAACTTAGCAGTTTCAACATTCTACAATACTTTAAATGCTATTCTAGACAAGTGTGTTCCTATGTGTCTTCCCAAATCTCTTTCTAATAAACCTCCCTGGTAACCTTTAACCTTTTTTTAACTTCTTCTATCTTGCTTAGTTTCAATGATATCACTAACCATATCTGGCTGTGATTTGGGGCATAGCTCGTCGGTCCGGCAAATAAAACACCCCCATCGGGTTGGTGATATCATTGCTATATATTGTTAGTATTAGGCTTTTTTTTTTCCTGTTCTGTTTTATAATTTTTAATTTTGTAATTTTTTAATTTGACTCACGAATGTAGTCAATTTTCTTTATATAAAAAAAAAAAAAAAAAAAAAAAAAATAAGAAAAATAAAATAAAAAGTACTAAATCGTGTTAATGTTGCGTTGTCAACAGCAACTCCTCAAATTCATTGTACTAAATCAGATACTAAATATGGTACTGGCAGTTGATATTAAGTTTGTAATAACTGTTGCTCCTCAAAAAGATATCTGTCCTCAAGGTAAAACGTATACTATAAAAGCAGTTCCTATTACTAAAAAAAGAATAATTACTCCGATTATTATAGTAGGAGTAAATAAATATGACCCGTAATAAATTCCTCGTCCAACATGCAGATAGATACAAATAAAAACAAGTAACGACTAGGAAATACCCTAAACCCCGCCTATCGGCGGTTTTAAATGCACTTCAAAGTTTTCATTTAATTTTTATATTAAATTAAAAAATTAAAAAAAAAAGTTTTGACGGCAGCTTAGAGAATCGAAACCGGGTCTTCATAGCGGCGATCGGCGCTTCCACATGAGTGCGAGATAGCAAATTCCTAAGTAAAGTTATTGAGCTACTGAGCTACTGCTACTGAGCTGCTGAACTTCTGCTCAAAATTCATCCGCATTTTTTCTTTGTTGTTGTTGTTATGAATTCTTCGAATTTTCTAGATGCTTCTGCTGCTGTTAGCACGTGCGTGTGTACGTAAACGTTTGGTAAACGTTTCGTTTAATAACATAATAGATTTCATCTATACATATGTATATTATATTGACTTTATTTAAGTTATATCAATGTTACTCTTATTTTATATATATGTAAATATATACAGTATGTACTTGTGTACATACATATGTATGTATATTGCAAGCAACGCATACATACACACGCGCACGCATACGCTCTGCTAACTGCGCAGTTTACTCAGCGACTGCGTTGCGCCAATATGTGCATGTTATGGGAAATTAAATGCTTAATAACTTTTTTTGTCGACGGACTTTCGTGATCAAACTTGCGCAGCGTAATTATATCATTCATATGCGTGTAAGTGCAAAAGCACAAGTCTATAGTATATGAAATAAGTGTTTTGAAAATTTGGGCTAAGGGGGAGTGGCATCCAAAATTTAACAAAAACGAATTTGTATAAAAGTCCCATTAAGCTAAATACAAGATTTGGAGTCTCTAACTATAAAGATATAAAAGACCTAATTTTAAAACCGAAAATCAATTTTCGTTTTTAATCGATAAAAAAAGAACGGAAAGAGTTTCGAATGTTTAAAACAAACTCGATCTGAGCGTAATATACACGAACCTCTCTCTTGTATGTTATGAGATCGACGAGACAGACATACGGACACAATCGACTCGGCTTGTCGTCCTGATCAAGAATATGTATACTTTATGGGGTCTGCCACGCCTTCTTCTGCCTGTTACATACATTTGGGCTGCAACAAAACCCAGACCAGCCCACTGGAGTCGGAATCTGGGAAGAAACTTTGCGGGAGACAACCAAATCGGTGGCAAAAAGTCACTAGAAGAGGTGCCACGCAAACAAACGTGGAAAATACTGTTACGGCCCAGATAGAAAAGCCCAAAGCAATTCCAAATAAAAAACAAAAGAGATGAAAAAGATGCCCCAAACAGAAGCGATATTAACAAAACCTGAGGGAGGACAAAGCTACGTAGATGTTTTAAGAAACATCCGAACCACAATCCAGCAGGACGATACGACAAATATAAGAGGAATAAGGAAAACCCGAACCGCAGCACTCCTTCTAGAACTGAACAAGGGAGAAAGACTACAATCGGAGCTTGTAAAAAACTAATGGCTACCGTCAAGGAAACGGCAACGGTAGCGGAGCTAAAACCTACGACGACAATCGACATCCGTGATCTAGATTCACTCACAGGAGAGACGGAGGTCGCAGAGGCAGTGCGTAAAGCCCTTGCAAGTCCAGCACTGGAGTTAAGCATTAAAGTTACGGCTCCAAACAGCCGAGAGCAAGTTCTAACTTGCTTTCGTAACGCTCGAAAGCCAACTAACAGAGACTTTGCTTAACACAGGCAATTTAAAAATATGGTTCGTTAGAGCTAGAATGAGAATGTGCCAAAGTATCCGGAGATGCTACCGATGCTTTGGGGTAGGTCACTTGCAGACCAACTGCACAGGACCAGACCGAAATGGTGGTGGAGGCCTGTGCATTAAAAGTGGCGAAGCGGGTCACAAAATGAAGGAGTGCAAAAAGCCAACGAAATGCATATGTGCAGACGCAGGACGTAACCCGGTCGACCATATGCTGGGATCGCAGAAATGAACAGGTACTCGACAAACCACAACAAAATGATGAAGATTCTTCAAGCAAATCTACACCGCAGCAAAACTGCAGACGCGCTCTTGACCCAGATCGTAACGGAGTACGCTATCGATGTAGTGGTTATAAGTGAGCAATATAAACAAAAAGACAACGGAGTTTGGCTAGAAGATGAAACGAAAACTGCGGCATTCTGGATACCTAATGGCTATGGTCTGCCCCTACAAGAAAGTAAACGTGGAAACTGCTACGTCTACGCTCGTTTAAAAAAGTAGCAGTGGTCAGCTGCTACTTGACACCCAGTGACGACATAAGTACTTTTCAAAGAAAACTAGACGCGATGGACGATATGCTCGTTGATCGATTGCAACCATTCACAGTGGCAGGCGACTTCAACGCAAGAGCAGTAGACTGGAGGATGCCGTCAACCAACTCCAGAGGACGTAAAATTATGGACCTGGCCGCTCGAACCAGACTAGTAGTGGTAAATCAAGGAACCAGACCTACCTTCAATAGGCCTGGATGTGAGAGTACAATTCCAGATATAAGCCTTGGATCGAATCAAGGACTGGAAAATACTTGACGACTTCACTGGCAGTGACCATGAGTACGTACAGTTTCCAAAATAAGAGTAGACAAACCCACCCTCTAAAGACTTCCCATAGATGGGATATAAGCAGACTTGACTCGGAGAAATTACTCTTAGAAATAGACAGACGGGAGCGACAATTCGACGGTACCTTAAGTACAAAAGAAGTAGTCGAATATAGATTAAAAACTATTGACACGGCATGTAGTGCTTCGATGCCAAAAACGCACAAAAAATATGGAGGCAGACGTCAGGCGTACTGGTGGAACCACGAAATCGCGGAAAAAAGAAAAGTATGCATTCAGTGTAGACGAAGACTAACAAGAGCACGACGCTCTGGAAATTACACGCCAGAGGGGATAGCGGCTAAGAATGCGAGGAAGGAGCTATCGGTTGCTATCACACGAAGTAAACACGAAAAGTGGAAAGAGCTTATCAACGATGTTAACAGGGATCCTTGGGGGCTCGGCTACAAAATTGTAATGAAGAAGATGAGGAACTACTGAGCAGCACCAATCGTGGAGGACGAAACAATGGATCATATAGTGAGGACAATATTACCAGCAAACATTCACGAAGCGCATGAGCGGGTTCCTGTAGTTCCCGCTATTCTCTGAAGAGGAGCTTAAGATTGCAGCTCTCTCCATGAAGAATAACAAGGCCCCGGGACCAGATAATATACCAGCGGAAATACTAAAGGTGATAGCAACAGAGAGGCCTTCCTTTCTTCTTAGAATGTATAACGCATGCCTAGAAGAAATATTATTTCCAGAAGCATGGAAGGAGCAGAGACTGGTGCTCATTAGCAAAGGCAAAGGGCACTCTAATACACCATCGGCATACCGGCTATTGTGTATGTTAAACACAGCTGGGAAGCTGTTAGAGAAGCTTTTAAAGCCCAGACTGCTTGCTTCGGTAGAGGCTGCTGGAGGTCGCAGCGCCAGAGAGCATGGCTTTAGAGCTGGTAAATCCACAATGGCGAAGTGGTTCAAGCTGCCAGAGCGACGCAAACAGGAAACGCATACTCGCGACCAGTGGTTCTACTAGTAACGCTTGATGTCAAAAACGCATTTAATAGCGTAGGTGGGCTGACATGCTTGACTCAATGGAGCAGCGTTTTCACATACCGGAATACTTGATGGGTATGGTCAGGAGCTACTTGCATGACCGAGTACTCCTACACGCTACACAGACTGGTATTAAACGGTACAGAGTGACCGGCGGAGCTGCACAGGGTTCGGTCCTTGGACCAGATCTGTGAAATATCAGCTACGACGACATTCTAAGACAAAAAATGCCTGAAGAAACTTCCCTTATTGGATATGCTGATGATATTGCGGCGGTCATCACCTCGAGAAATACCGTAGAGGCCCTAAAAAGGCTTAGCCAAGTCATGATCTGCACGCAGACATGGCTCAGTTCGCGAGGCTGGGAACTTGCTACCCATAAAACAGAGTTACTTCTGCTTACGGGGAAGCAGATTCCAAGCGAAATTGTGATGCGAGTAAGCGGTAACTTACTAAAGACTCAGAGGATAGTGAATTATCTAGGCGTTAGATTAGATAGTAAATTAATTTTCTAGGAGCAGCTTCAGTATGCCACGTGAAAAACAGTGGTAGCAACGGGGCTTCTGAGTAGGCTAATGGCAAATGTTGACGGACCGACAGCAGGGAAACGAAAGCTTTTAATGGAAACCACAAACGCGATACTACTGTATGGTAGTGAAGTGTGGGCCGACAGCCTAAAAGCAGAAGTCAGGCGGAAACCGATACTATCGGTGCAGAGAAGAGCAGCCTTAAGGATAGTTTCGGCGTACCGTACAGTTTCCGGACCGGCGGTAACGCTAATAGCATCAGTCATACCTATAGACCTGCTTGCGCAAGAGCGCGGAAAGGTATGGGATCTCCGCAAAAGCGGACAATTCTCGGTACAGGCGGTAAAGACGGTTCGACGGCAGACAATAGCTTCTTGGAAGACTAGATGGCAAGCGGGAGGTATGGGAGGTGGACAGCAAAAATTATCCCCGACCTAGAGAAGTGGATAAATAGAAAGCACGGTGAAACGTCTTTTTATCTGACACAAATGCACTCTGGACATGGTTAGTTCCGAAAGTACCTAAATAAGATGGGGAAAACTGCCGAATCCAGCTGTATTTACTGTGAAAATGCAATGGATGACGCAGAGCACACGTTTTTTGACTGCGAAAGGTAGTCAGAAGAACGTATTGACATGGCAGAAACTGTCGGTGAAGTCAAAGTTGAGACTCTTGTACAGCAGATGTGCAATAGCATAGATGCTTGGAAAAGAGTGTGACTTCGCCGAAAAGATTCTGCGGCGGAAAAAGTGGGACCTGGACACAGAAACACGGATGGCAATGCTCAGATAGAGCATATACAAGGGCTCCACCTTGAAGGTTAATGCGGGATATTTCCTGGTTCCAAGGTGGAATGACAGCCCATGAATTGAGGAGATTTTTTAGTCGGTAAAAAAATTGGTAAAATTTAAAAAATAAATATAAAAATTGAAGTTAATAATTAAATTTTTCTATATAGATATATATGTTAATAAAAATCTTCAACAATATATAAATTTATATTAATTTATAAGATGTATATTAATTTATATAATATGTAATGATTTTTGAATTACGAATTTTTTTTTATTTAAATAGTTAACTATATTATATTATACATATATTTATATATATATTTATATATATATATATATATATCGTCAGCTTACAGGAGATGTCCGCTTGCGGGAGATGACAAAGAAATCGCTAAAAAAAAATTAATATTTTCATATGTATATAAAATTCTGGCTAATTTTTTATATTTGTCAATTTCGTGCAACGCCTCATATATTTTAATTGAATTAACTTTCTGTAGAATAATATCTTCGTCTTCTGGTTCAAAATAATTTTATTTTGAATTGTATGTACGACAATCTTCAGAAATTAATGTCGGCGATGTGGTTGGCGCCGTTGTCCGTTATGCAGCGTCGCGACAAAGTCAGTTTTAGCATTGTCGATGCTTCGCCTTTTTAATATTTTTGTTTTGTCCGCCTGAAAGAGATATTTAGTGTAAAAATGTTCAAAAAGTCGTGTCCGCATCCGGCTCAGAGAGCGTCCGCTGGGGGGAACGTATTTTGTGCGAAAAATGTTGGGACTTTAAAATATATATATATATATATATATATATATATATATATATATAATTATAATTTAATTATTAATAATTTGTATTATTTAATGCTTAAAATTAAGGTAACTTTAAAATTTAATTTTATAAATTAGTGATCATTTAAATTTATAAATTTGTGATAATTTAAATTAATTAAAAATAAATTTTATTCTTTTTTATAATTACTTAATTATTTTTACATAAAAGTTCCTTTTTTATACTTTTAAAAAACTTAAAATTTAAAACTAATTAATAATGTATAAAATATGAATTAATTTAATTTATTTTTATTATAAATGAAAATTATATTATTGGGGTTTATTTTATAAAATTATCAGATTTAGTGATTTATTAAAGTTATTCATATAATTTCATATATTTTAGGAATTTTTAATTTAATTAAATTATTAATATAAATATATAATAAAATTTTATTTTTAAAAATTATTTTTATAATTATTATAAAGTTTTATTGTGGCTTAAGAATTTGTTATTAATTTGATTTAAATGTAAATTTTTGTGAGAGTTATTATCAATATTATTATCAATATTAATAATCAATAAATTATTATTTATATCCGCAGTAATTAATTTTATAAATTAAAGAAATTTAGATATAGTTATATTAAACAGTATAGATAAAATTGGTGCCAGCAATTGCGGTTACAATAATTATACAAATGATTTTTTTTCAGTAAAAGTTAAATATATGATTTTATTGAAGATAATAAAATTTATGAAGTGAAATTTTAAATTTAAATTTTTTTTAATTTAATTAGTTGAGGCGTAAAAATTTAAATTAAAAACTAGGATTAGATACCCTATTATTTAAAATCTAAATATTATTACTAAAGTAGTAATTGTTATGTTCTTGAAACTTAAAAAATTTGGCGGTATTTTAGTCTATCCAGAGGAACCTGTTGTGTAATCGATAATCCACGATGAACCTTACTTATATACCGTCATTATCAGAATATTTTAAAAGAATAATAATAATATTCAATAATTTTTTTAAATTTTATATCAGATCAAGGTGTAGCTGCACCAAACAGAAGCGGTCTTAATAAAACTCGAGGGAGGACAAAGGTACGTAGGTGTTTTAGGAAACAGCAATAGCGGAGCTAAAACCTACGGCGACAATCGACATCCGTGATCTCGATTCACTGACAGTAGAGACGGAGGTCGCAGAGGCAGTGCGTAAATCCCTTGCAAACCCAGCACTGGAGTTACGCATCAAAGTTACGGCTCCGAATAGCCGTGAGCAAGTTAGAGCTTTCGTAACTCTCGAAAGCCAACTAACAGAAACTTTGTTTAACACAGGCAATATAAAATATGGTCCGTTAGAGCTAGAATGAGAATGTGCCAAAGTATCCGGAGATGCTACCGATGCTTTGGGGTAGGTCACTTGCAGACCAACTGCACAGGACCAGACAGAAATGGTGGAGGGCTCTGCATTAAATATGGCGAAGCGGACAACAAAATGAAGGAGTGCAAAAAGCCACCGAAATGCATATGTGAAGACGCAGGACGTAACCCGGTCGACCATATGCCGGGATCGCAGAAATGCCTAGGTACTCGACAAGCTGCAACAAAATGATGAAGATTCTTCAAGCAAATCTACACCGCAGCAAAACTGCAGACGCGCTCTTGACCCAGATCGTAACGGAGTACGCTATCGATGTAGTGGTCATAAGTGAGCAATATAAACAAAAAGACAACGGAGTTTGGCTAGAAGATGAAACGAAAACTGCGGCATTCTGGATACCTAATGGCTCTGGTCTGCCTCTACAAGAAAGTAAACGGGGAAACTGCTACGTCTACGCACGTTTCAAGGACGTAGCAGTGGTCAGCTGCTACTTGACACCCAGTGACGACAGAAGTACTTTTCAAAGAAAACTAGACGCGATCGAGGACATGCTCGTTGATCGACTGCAACCCTTCATACTGGCAGGCGACTTCAACGCAAGAGCAGTGACTGGGGGATGCCGTCAACCAACTCCAGAGGACAAAATTATGGACTTGGCCGCTCGAACCAAACTAGTGGCCTGCATGCGAAGGTACAATTCCAGATATAACCCTTGTATCCGAACATATCGTAGATCGGATCAAGGACTGGAAAATACTTGACGACTTTACTGGCAGTGACCATGAGAAAATCTCATACAGTTGCCAAAATAAGAGTAGACAAACCCACCCTCTAAAGACTTCCCATAGATGGGATATAAGCAGACTTGACTCGGAGAAATTACTCTTAGAAATAGACAGACCGGAGCGACAATTCGACGGTACCTGAAGTACAAAGTAAGTAGTCGAATATGGTTTAAAAGCTATTGACACGGCCTGTAGTGCTTCGATGCCAAAAACGCACAAAAAATATGGAGTCAGACGGCAGGCGTACTGGTGGAACCACGAAATCGCGGAAAAACGAAAAGTATGCATTCAGTGTAGACGAAGACTAGCAAGAGGACGACACTTTGAAAAGAGGAAAGAGCTTGTTAACAAGGATCTTTGGGGGCTCGGCTACAAATTTGTAATGAAGAAGTTGACGAACTACGGAGCAGCACAACAAGGCCCCAGGACCAGATAACATACCAGCGGAAAAGGTGATAGCAACAGGGAGGCCTTAGGCTGTTAGAGAAGCTTTTAAAGCCCAGATTGCTTGCAGCGGTAGAGGCTCCTGGAGGCCTCAGCCCTAGACAGTATGGTTTTAGAGCTGGTAAATCCACAATAGGAGCTATAGACGAAGTGGTTCAAGCTGCCAGAGCGACGCAAGCAGAAAACGCATTCTCGCGACCAGTGGTTTAATTGTAGCGTTTGATATCAAAAACGCATTTAATAGCGTAGGTGGGCTGACATGCTTGACTCAATGGAGCAGCGTTTCCACATATCGGAATGCTTGATGTGTTTGGTCAGGAGCTACTTGCATGACCGAGTACTCCTATATGCTACACAGACTGGTATTAAACGGTACAGAGTGACCGGCGGAGCTGCACAGGGTTCGGTCCTTGGACCAGATCTGTGGAATATGAGCTACGACGACATTCTAAGACTAGAAATGCCTGAAGAAACTTTCCATATTGGTTATACTGACGATATTGCGGCGGTCATCACCGCGAGAAATACCATATAGGCCCAAAATAGGGTTACCCAAGTCATGATCCGCACGCAGACATGGCTCTGTTCGCGAGGCTTGGAACTTGCTACCCATAAAACAGAGTTACTTCTGTTTACGGGGACGCAGATTCCAAATGAAATTGAGATGCGAGTAAGCGCTAACTTACTAAAGAGTCAGAGGATAGTGAATTATCTAGGCGTTAGATAGTACAGAGCACACGTTTTTTGTCTGTGAAATGTGTTCAGAAGAACGTATTGACATGGCAGAAACTGTCGGTGAAGTCAAAGTAAAGACTATTATAAAGCAGATGTGCAATAGCATAGATGCTTGGAAAAGAGTTTGTGACTTCGCCAAAAAGATTCTGCGGCGGAAAAAGTGGGACCTGGACACAGAAACACGGATGGCAATGCTCAGATAGAGCATATACAAGGGCTCCACCTTGAAGGTTAATGCGGGATATTTCCTGGTTCCAAGGTGGAATGACAGCCCATGAATTGAGGAGATTTGTTAGTCGGTAAAAAAAATTGGTAAAATTTAAAAAATAAATATAAAAATTGAAGTTAATAATTAAATTTTTCTATATAGATATATATGTTAATAAAAATCTTCAACAATATATAAATTTATATTAATTTATAAGATGTATATTAATTTATATAATATGTAATGATTTTTGAATTACGAATTTTTTTTTATTTAAATAGTTAACTATATTATATTATACATATATTTATATATATATATATATATATATATATATATATATATATATATATATATATATATATATATATCGTCAGCTTACAGGAGATGTCCGCTTGCGGGAGATGACAAAGAAATCGCTAAAAAAAAATTAATATTTTCATATGTATATAAAATTCTGGCTAATTTTTTATATTTGTCAATTTCGTGCAACGCCTCATATATTTTAATTGAATTAACTTTCTGTAGAATAATATCTTCGTCTTCTGGTTCAAAATAATTTTATTTTGAATTGTATGTACGACAATCTTCAGAAATTAATGTCGGCGATGTGGTTGGCGCCGTTGTCCGTTATGCAGCGTCGCGACAAAGTCAGTTTTAGCATTGTCGATGCTTCGCCTTTTTAATATTTTTGTTTTGTCCGCCTGAAAGAGATATTTAGTGTAAAAATGTTCAAAAAGTCGTGTCCGCATCCGGCTCAGAGAGCGTCCGCTGGGGGGAACGTATTTTGTGCGAAAAATGTTGGGACTTTAAAATATATATATATATATATATATATAATTATAATTTAATTATTAATAATTTGTATTATTTAATGCTTAAAATTAAGGTAACTTTAAAATTTAATTTTATAAATTAGTGATCATTTAAATTTATAAATTTGTGATAATTTAAATTAATTAAAAATAAATTTTATTCTTTTTTATAATTACTTAATTATTTTTACATAAAAGTTCCTTTTTTATACTTTTAAAAAACTTAAAATTTAAAACTAATTAATAATGTATAAAATATGAATTAATTTAATTTATTTTTATTATAAATGAAAATTATATTATTGGGGTTTATTTTATAAAATTATCAGATTTAGTGATTTATTAAAGTTATTCATATAATTTCATATATTTTAGGAATTTTTAATTTAATTAAATTATTAATATAAATATATAATAAAATTTTATTTTTAAAAATTATTTTTATAATTATTATAAAGTTTTATTGTGGCTTAAGAATTTGTTATTAATTTGATTTAAATGTAAATTTTTGTGAGAGTTATTATCAATATTATTATCAATATTAATAATCAATAAATTATTATTTATATCCGCAGTAATTAATTTTATAAATTAAAGAAATTTAGATATAGTTATATTAAACAGTATAGATAAAATTGGTGCCAGCAATTGCGGTTACAATAATTATACAAATGATTTTTTTTCAGTAAAAGTTAAATATATGATTTTATTGAAGATAATAAAATTTATGAAGTGAAATTTTAAATTTAAAATTTTTTTAATTTAATTAGTTGAGGCGTAAAAATTTAAATTAAAAACTAGGATTAGATACCCTATTATTTAAAATCTAAATATTATTACTAAAGTAGTAATTGTTATGTTCTTGAAACTTAAAAAATTTGGCGGTATTTTAGTCTATCCAGAGGAACCTGTTGTGTAATCGATAATCCACGATGAACCTTACTTATATACCGTCATTATCAGAATATTTTAAAAGAATAATAATAATATTCAATAATTTTTTTAAATTTTATATCAGATCAAGGTGTAGCTGCACCAAACAGAAGCGGTCTTAATAAAACTCGAGGGAGGACAAAGGTACGTAGGTGTTTTAGGAAACAGCAATAGCGGAGCTAAAACCTACGGCGACAATCGACATCCGTGATCTCGATTCACTGACAGTAGAGACGGAGGTCGCAGAGGCAGTGCGTAAATCCCTTGCAAACCCAGCACTGGAGTTACGCATCAAAGTTACGGCTCCGAATAGCCGTGAGCAAGTTAGAGCTTTCGTAACTCTCGAAAGCCAACTAACAGAAACTTTGTTTAACACAGGCAATATAAAATATGGTCCGTTAGAGCTAGAATGAGAATGTGCCAAAGTATCCGGAGATGCTACCGATGCTTTGGGGTAGGTCACTTGCAGACCAACTGCACAGGACCAGACAGAAATGGTGGAGGGCTCTGCATTAAATATGGCGAAGCGGACAACAAAATGAAGGAGTGCAAAAAGCCACCGAAATGCATATGTGAAGACGCAGGACGTAACCCGGTCGACCATATGCCGGGATCGCAGAAATGCCTAGGTACTCGACAAGCTGCAACAAAATGATGAAGATTCTTCAAGCAAATCTACACCGCAGCAAAACTGCAGACGCGCTCTTGACCCAAATCGTAACGGAGTACGCTATCGATGTAGTGGTCATAAGTGAGCAATATAAACAAAAAGACAACGGAGTTTGGCTAGAAGATGAAACGAAAACTGCGGCATTCTGGATACCTAATGGCTCTGGTCTGCCTCTACAAGAAAGTAAACGGGGAAACTGCTACGTCTACGCACGTTTCAAGGACGTAGCAGTGGTCAGCTGCTACTTGACACCCAGTGACGACAGAAGTACTTTTCAAAGAAAACTAGACGCGATCGAGGACATGCTCGTTGATCGACTGCAACCCTTCATACTGGCAGGCGACTTCAACGCAAGAGCAGTGACTGGGGGATGCCGTCAACCAACTCCAGAGGACGGAAAATTATGGACTTGGCCGCTCGAACCAAACTAGTGGCCTGCATGCGAAGGTACAATTCCAGATATAACCCTTGTATCCGAACATATCGTAGATCGGATCAAGGACTGGAAAATACTTGACGACTTTACTGGCAGTGACCATGAGAAAATCTCATACAGTTGCCAAAATAAGAGTAGACAAACCCACCCTCTAAAGACTTCCCATAGATGGGATATAAGCAGACTTGACTCGGAGAAATTACTCTTAGAAATAGACAGACCGGAGCGACAATTCGACGGTACCTGAAGTACAAAGTCAGTAGTCGAATATGGTTTAAAAGCTATTGACACGGCCTGTAGTGCTTCGATGCCAAAAACGCACAAAAAATATGGAGTCAGACGGCAGGCGTACTGGTGGAACCACGAAATCGCGGAAAAACGAAAAGTATGCATTCAGTGTAGACGAAGACTAGCAAGAGGACGACACTTTGAAAAGAGGAAAGAGCTTGTTAACAAGGATCTTTGGGGGCTCGGCTACAAATTTGTAATGAAGAAGCTGACGAACTACGGAGCAGCACAACAAGGCCCCAGGACCAGATAACATACCAGCGGAAAAGGTGATAGCAACAGGGAGGCCTTAGGCTGTTAGAGAAGCTTTTAAAGCCCAGATTGCTTGCAGCGGTAGAGGCTCCTGGAGGCCTCAGCCCTAGACAGTATGGTTTTAGAGCTGGTAAATCCACAATAGGAGCTATAGACGAAGTGGTTCAAGCTGCCAGAGCGACGCAAGCAGAAAACGCATTCTCGCGACCAGTGGTTTAATTGTAGCGTTTGATATCAAAAACGCATTTAATAGCGTAGGTGGGCTGACATGCTTGACTCAATGGAGCAGCGTTTCCACATATCGGAATGCTTGATGTGTTTGGTCAGGAGCTACTTGCATGACCGAGTACTCCTATATGCTACACAGACTGGTATTAAACGGTACAGAGTGACCGGCGGAGCTGCACAGGGTTCGGTCCTTGGACCAGATCTGTGGAATATGAGCTACGACGACATTCTAAGACTAGAAATGCCTGAAGAAACTTTCCATATTGGTTATACTGACGATATTGCGGCGGTCATCACCGCGAGAAATACCATATAGGCCCAAAATAGGGTTACCCAAGTCATGATCCGCACGCAGACATGGCTCTGTTCGCGAGGCTTGGAACTTGCTACCCATAAAACAGAGTTACTTCTGTTTACGGGGACGCAGATTCCAAATGAAATTGAGATGCGAGTAAGCGCTAACTTACTAAAGAGTCAGAGGATAGTGAATTATCTAGGCGTTAGATAGTACAGAGCACACGTTTTTTGTCTGTGAAATGTGTTCAGAAGAACGTATTGACATGGCAGAAACTGTCGGTGAAGTCAAAGTAAAGACTATTATAAAGCAGATGTGCAATAGCATAGATGCTTGGAAAAGAGTTTGTGACTTCGCCGAAAAGATTTTGCGGCGGAAAAAGTGCGACCTGGACGTAGCAACACGGATGGCAATGCTCAGATAGACCACATACAAGTGCTCCACCTTGAAGGTTAATGCGGTATATTTCCTGGTTCCAAGGAGGAATGACAGGCTTGAATGAGGAGTCTTTTTAGTTGGTAAGCATTAAGCCAGTCCGATACACCAGTCATAGTGACGACATGACTGAAGCATTTTGACTACCTCAACCAAAAAAAAAAAAAAAAACAAGTAAGGAAACACTAGTCGGAGGTGCCCGACTAGGAAATACCCTAAACCCCGCCTATCATCGATTTTATATGCACTTCACAGTTTGCATAGAATTAAAATATTTTTAATTTAATTAAATAAAAAAATTATATTGCATAAAAAAAATTTTGACAGCAGCTTGGAGAATTGAAACCGGGTCTTCATCTCGGCGATCGCCGCTTCTACCATCACCACCGTTTGACTACATGACTGTAAGATAGGGAATTCCTCAGTAAAGTTATTGAGCTACTAAGCTACTGCTACTGAGCTGCTGAGCTTCTGCTGAAAGTTCATCCCCAATTTGTCTTTGTTGTTGTTATGAATTCTTAGAATTTTCTATATGCTTCTGCTTCCGCTATCACGTGCGTGTGTACGTAAACGTTTGGTAAATGTTTTGTTTAATAACATAATAGACTTCATCTATATACATGTATATTATATTGACTTTATTTAAATTATATCTATGTATGTTATACTTATTTTATATATACGTACATACATATCTATGTATATTGCAAGCAACGCAAACATACACACGCACTCGCATACGCTCTGCTAACTGCGCAGTTTACTCAGCGACTTCGCTGCGCCAAGATGTGCGTGTTATGGGAAACTAAATGCTTAATAACTTTTTTTGTAGACCGATTTTCTTAATCAAACTTGCGCAGCGTAATTATATCATTCATATGCGTGTATGTGCAAAAGCACAAGTCTGTAGTATTTGAAATAAGTGTCTTGAAAATGTTGGTGAAGCGGGCGTGGCATCCAAAATTTAACAAAAACCAAAATTGTGTAAAGGTGCCATTAAACTAAATACAAGATTTGGAGTCTCTACATATAAAGATGTTGAAAATATAATTTTAAAACTGAAAATAGATTTCCGTTTTTATACCCTGAACCCATTAAAAATGGGTAATCAGGGTATAATGGTTTTGTTGCAGCCCAAATGTATGTAACAGGCAGAAGGAGGCATGGCAGACCCCATAAAGTATATATATTCTTGATCAGGACGACAAGCCGAGTCGATTGAGCCCTGTCCGTCTATCCGTCTATCCGTCTGTCCGTCCGTCCGTCTGTCCGTATGTTTGAACGCGTGGATCTCAGAACCTATAATAGCTAGAGACTTGAACTTTTTTTTTATAGATTCGTGTATATCACGCGCAGGTCGAGTTTGTTTTAGAAATTCGATAACTCTTCTCGTTCTTTTTTTATCGATTAAAAACGAAATCGATTTTCAGTTTTAAAATTATATCTTCTACATCTTTATAGTAAGAGACTCCAAATCTTTTATATAGCTTAATGGGACTTTTATATAATTTTGATTTTTGTTAAATTTTGGATGCCACGCCCCCATCGCCCAAATTTTCGAAACACTTATTTCAAATACTAGAGACTTATGCTTTTGCACATACATGCATATGAATGATATAATTACGCTGCGCAAGTTTGATTAAGAAAGTCGATCTACAAAAAAAGTTATTAAGCATTTAGTTTCCCATAACACGCACATCTTGGCGCAGCGAAGTCGCTGAGTAAACTGCGCAGTTAGCAGAGCGTATGCGTGTGCGTGTGTATGTGCGTTGCTTGCAATATACATACATATGTATGTACACATGTACATACTGTATATATTTACATATATATAAAATAAGAGTAACTTTGATATAACTTAAATAAAGTCAATATAATGTACATATGTACATATGAATAGATGAAATGCATTATGTTATTAAACGAAACGTTTACCAAACGTTTACGTACACACGCGCGTGGCAACAGCAGCAGAAGCTCTAGAAAATTCGAAGAATTCATAACAACAACAAAGACAAATTGGGGATGAATTTTCAGCAGAAGTCCAGCAGCTCAGTAGCAGCAGCTCAGTAGCTCAATAACTGTACTTAGGAATTCGCTATCTCACTCTTATGTATTGCAACGGCTGTGTTGATAGAAGCGATGATCGCCGACATAAAGTCTCGGGTTCGATTCTCTAAGCTGACGTCAAAACTTTTTTTATGCAAGTTACTTAATCTTTTTTGTTTTTTTTTTTAATTTTTTAATTTAATTTAAAATTATATATAAACTTTGAAGTGCATTTAAAGCCGCCGATAGGCGGGGTTCAGGGTATTTCCTAGTCGGGCACCTCCGACTAGAGTTTCCTTACTTGTTAATCTATAAAATTGAACGAGAAGTGTTATCAAAATAAAAAAAACTCGATCTGCGCGTGATATACACAAATTGAAAATCAAGTCTCTAGCTATTATAGATTTTGCGATCCACGCGTTCAAACATCCGGACAGACGGGCGGACGGTCGGACGGACAGGGCTCAATCGACTCGGCTTGTCGTCCTGATCAAGAATATATATACTTAATGGGGCATGCAACGCCTCCTTCTGCCTGTTACATACATTTGGGCTGCAAAAAAACCATTACAACCTGATTACCCATTTTTAATGGGTTTAAGGTATAAAAATGATACTCCATTAGCGGGTAAATTCGTAATAATCAGCCATAATTTACATATCGGCAAATATGATTAACTCTATTAAAAGCTATGTTAATATCTACAGTGTAATGTATGGCTAAAAATAATCCTGTTAAAATTTGAATAATTAAACATAAACCTAATAAAGACCTAAAGTTTCATCAGGAAGATATATTAAATCAACTAAAACATTATTAGCAATTTTAAATAAAGGATGAGACGTTCGAATTGGTTTATTCATTAATTTATAAGGCGAAGAGGTCCTTTTAATATTTTTGTAATTTTTACTACTACAATTAAAGTTTCAAGTAGGTAATTTATAAGTAAAATTGTTACAAAATTTGTTGGGAAATTATATAATTTATTTAAGAATAAGCAATTTTCCGAAAAATATGAAAAAATATTTAAAATATTTTCAATTTCATTATTTATAAAAAAAAATATGATACATAAGTTTTATCAATAATTAGAATAATTAAAGTTCTTAGTATAAATATAAGCAAACACGTTTAAGTTAATTTTATTGTTAGATTAAATATTTAATTTGATGCTAATGATATGACATAAATAAAATGAACTAATATTCCTCCAAGAAAAATTAAAAATAAAATATATGAAAATCAAAAAGTTTTTATACTCATTCACAAAGTGAAATGAGTATATATATTGGGTTTGTGCACTGTCCGTCTGGCTGTCCGTCCGTCTGTCCGTCTGTCTGTATGAACGCAAACCATTTCTATGTAGTTGAAGCTAGATACTTGAAATTTGGAATATATACTCGTGTATACTCTCGTCAGATAAAGTGTCAAGATTTTCCCGATACGCCCACTAGGCGCGTGGAAAATTGGAAAATGCATTTTCCTGTATGTCAGAAATACTACTTGTAGCAGTCCTAGAAAGTTGAGATTTGGAATGTATACTCGCGTTAAATAAGCTATGGCGGATATATCTACGCCCAATGGGGCGTGGCAAATCGGTTGAAACTGTATCTTCTACAGTTTTAGACCTAGAACGACCAACTTTTGCACATAACTGTTACGATGCTATAAAGACCGACAAAAAAATTATATATTCATATATATATATCTAAATATATATCAATTTTGCATCTTCTGTTATATTTTGAACATTATAGATGCTAGAAACTTGAGACTTGGTAGATATACTTCAATAAGCTATGGCGGATATATCTACGCCCACAGGTGGCGTGCTAGAAGCTTAAAAATTAGATTGATATTATGTTGGTCACCTCCTCTATTGATCGGGCAAAAATTATTTTTACACCCCTTTTGGGGCGTGACCCATTCAAAAATACCCTGTACTTTTCGCAATTTTTTAGTGTAAGCGTTTAAAGTTTACAGTTACGTTGCTCTAGACTCCTGTAATGTACTGGCCAAAAATTATATGCCTACGGCTACTGGGGACGTACCAAATAGAATTAAACCACTATATTTGTGCTATGAACACACAATTTATTGACTTTTTGGGCTTTTACAATCTTAATTTAGTTGCTAAATATTATATATGTAAAATTATATTTTAGAACAAATAAAAAAAAAAAGAAAAGCCGACATAGAAAAACCGAGATTCGAACCTCCGCCTCTCTACCACAACGCCACCACTGCGCTTGTCAAACCATTAATAATTATAAATAAAATGTGTATAAAAATCAACTTCACAAAAATTTGGGGATAATTAGGGTTGTGGCAAATTGGTAAATTGGTTTCTTGTACTGTTAAGAAACTGGGAGCGGTGTGAATGAGTATTTCGCAGTCGGTAGCACACGATAGCAACGTTTTTCTTGTTTTTTTTTTTAATACTCTGAACCCATTAAAAATGGGTAATCAGGGTATAATGGTTTTGTTGTAGCCCAAATGTATGTAACAGGCAGAAGGAGGCGTGACAGACCCCATATATTCTTGATCAGGACGACAAGCCGAGTCGATTGAGCCCTGTCCGTCTGTCCGTATGTTTGAACGCGTGGATCTCAGAACCTATAATAGCTAGAGACTTGAATACATCACGCGCAGGTCGCGTTTGTTTTAGAAATTCGATAACTCTTCTCGTTCTTTTTTTATCGATTAAAAACGAAATCGATTTTCGGTTTTAAAATTATATTTTCTATATCTTGATAGTTAGAGACTCCAAATCTTGTATTTTATTTTTGCTTAATGGGACTTTTATACAATTTTGGTTTTTGTTAAATTTTGGATGCCACGCCCCCTTCGCCCAAATTTTCAAATCACCTATTTCAAATACTACAGACTTGTGCTTTGCACATGCACACATATGAATGATATAATTACGCTGCGCAAGTTTGATTAAGAAAGTCGATCTACAAAAAAAGTTATTAAACATTTAATTTTCCATAATACGCACATATTGGCGCAGCGCAGTCGCTGAACAAACTGCGCAGTTAGCAGAGCATATGTGTGTGCGTGTGTATGTATGCGTTGCTTGCAATATACATATGTATATACTGTATATATTTACATATATATAAAATAAGAATAACATTGATATAATATAAATAAAGTCAATATAATATATAGATGAAATCTAGTATGTTATTAAACAAAACGTTTATTAACAAACGCACGTGGTAGTAGCAGCAGAAGCATCTAGAAAATTCGAAGAATTCATAACAACAACAAAGATAAATTGGGGATGAATTTTCAGCAGAAGTTCAATGAAATGAGTATATTGGGTTTGTGCAATGTCCGTCTTGCTGTCCGTCTGCCCGTCCGTCCGTCGGTCCGTATGAACACAAATCATTTCTATGCTCTTAAAGCTAGAGACTTGAAATTTAAAATTCTATAATTCTATGCAAACTGTAAAATGAATTTAAAATCGCCGATAGGCAGGGTTCAGGGTATTTCCTAGTCGGGCACCTCGGACTAGAGCTCTCTTACTTATTATACTCATTCATTAAGTGAAATGGGTATATTGGTTTTGTGCAATGTCCGTCTTGCTGTCCGTCCGTCTGTCCATCTGTCCGTATGAACGCAAATGGCTTGCTATGCTATTGAAGCTAGAGACTTGAAATTTGGAACATATACTCGTGTATACTCTCGTCAGATAAAGTGTCAAGATTTTCCCTATAAGCCCAATCCTAGAGAGTTGACATTTGGAATGTATACTCGCGTTGACATCCCAAGTTGAATAAGCTATGGCGGATATATCTACTATAGATGCTAGAAACTTGAGCCTTGGTGTATACACTTGTAGTAACTTCCCAAGTTCAATAAGCTATGGCGGATATATCTACGACCACAGGAGTCGTGGAAAATCCCACGAGTTTATAGCTCCTACAGTTTTAGTGCTAGAAGCTTCAAAATTGGATTGGTAGGTTGCTGGTGGCCTCCTCTACAGAGGCCCTCTATTATTTTTACGCACCTTTTGGGGCGTGCCTAATTTAAATATACCCTGTAACTTTCGCATTTTTTGAGTGTAAGCATCCAAGATTCACAGTTACGTTGTCCTACACCCCTGTCATGGACTGGCCAAAATTATGTGTCCACGCCCGCTGGGGGCGTAGCAAATAGAATTAAACCACTATTTTTTAGCTATAAACACAAAATTTATTGACTTTTTGGGCTTTTACCATCTTAATTGAGTTACTAAATATTATAAATGTAAAAAAAATTAATATTTTAGGACAAAAAAAAAGAAATAAAAGAGAAAAGCCGACATAGAAAATCCGAGATTTGAACCTCCGCTTACTTGTACGAGACAAAATGCGTCATCTCTACCACTGTGCTTGTCAAAACAATAGTAATTATAAATAAAATGTGTATAAAATACCGACTCACCCGAGGCTCGAACCAAGGGTGCCATGATCGGCACGCGTTACTTCTATTAAAACGCCACTGAACCTCATAATAAACGAGTAACTTTATGAGCATATGATTCACGCTGAATTCTATTGAAAATTTTTTAGAACATAATAAAATGTTCGCTCTTCAGCTGTGCAGCACATTGCCTAAACGTTTTGTTGAATAACTTCTGTGTTACTTAACGGATTTTAAATTTGAAATTTTCAGCATATTAATTATATTTTCAACTGAATTGTAAGAAATTGGTGTATAGCAAATCGTATTAAATACACATGACACTAAATACAATATTTAGGGATAATTAGGGGTTTGGAAAATTGGAAAATTGGTTTCTTGGAATGTTATGGAACTTGGAGCTTGCGGTGTGAATCAGTATTTCGAAGTCGGTTGCGCCCGACTGCACCGTTTTTACTTGTTATTATTCCTGTTAGTAAAGAAATTAAAATTGTTTCGATTAATAATGTTAATCCTATAGCTAATGGGTTCATTATATTTACAAAAATAATTGTAATCTGCCTGCGCGTGATATACACGAATCTATAAAAAAAAGTCTCTAGCTATTATAGGTTCTGAGATCCACGCGTTCAAACATACGGACAGACGGACAGACGGACAGGGCTCAATCGACTCGGCTTGTAGCCTGATCAAGAATATATATACTTTATGGGGTCTGCCACGCCTCCTTCTGCCTGTTACATACATTTGGGCTGCAACAAAACCATTATACCCTGATTACCCATTTTTAATGGGTTCAGGGTATAATAATTGAAGTAGTTGATCAAATTATTAAATTAGAAAATTTAAAAATTATAATTATAGGTAAAATTAACGCAATTTCTACATCAAAAATTAAAAAAAATAATTGTTATTAAAAAAAATCGAAGAGAAAAAGGTAAACGAGATGAAGATTTTGGGTCAAATCCACATTCAAAGGGAAATCTCTTTTCTCGATTTACTAAAGTTTTTTTTTTGATAAAATTAAAGCTCAAATTATTACTAACAATGAAATTAATGCTATCTATTATTTATCAAAATGTTCGAGGCCTTAATTCTAAATTTAAACATCTATTTCTGCATAGCTGTAGTGTGATATATATCTAAATTGCAATTTTCGTTTTAGTATTTCTATTCTTTCGTTGTTCTTATTTGCTTTTCTGTTCTTTTTATACCCTGAACCCATTAAAAATGGGTAATCAGGGTATAATGGTTTTGTTGTAGCCCAAATGTATGTAACAGGCAGAAGGAGGCGTGGCAGACCCCATAAAGTATATATATTCTTGATCAGGACGACAAGCCGAGTCGATTAAGCCCTGTCCGTCTGTCCGTCTGTCCGTATGTTTGAACGCGTGGATCTCAGAACCTATAATAGCTAGAGACTTGAACTTTTTTTATAGATTCGTGTATATCACGCGCAGGTCGAGTTTGTTTTAGAAATTCGATAACTCTTCTCGTTCTTTTTTTATCGATTAAAAACGAAATCGATTTTCAGTTTTAAAATTATATCTTCTACATCTTTATAGTTAGAGACTCCAAATCTTGTATTTAGCTTAATGGGACTTTTATACAATTTTGATTTTTGTTAAATTTTGGATGCCACGCACCCTTCGCCCAAATTTTCAAATCACTTATTTCAAATACTACAGACTTGTGCTTTTGCACATACACGCATATGAATGATATAATTACGCTGCGCAAGTTTGATTAAGAAAGTCGATCTACAAAAAAAGTTATTAAACATTTAATTTTCCATAACACGCACATATTGGTGCAGCGAAGTCGCTGAGTAAACTGCGCAGTTAGCAGAGCGTATGCGTGTGCGTGTGTATGTATGTACACATGTACATACTGTATATATTTACATATATATAAAATAAGAGTAACATTGATATAACTTAAATAAAGTCAATATAATATACATATGAATAGATGAAATGCATTATGTTATTAAACGAAACGTTTACCAAACGTATACGTACACACGCGCATGGCAACAGCAGCAGAAGCATCTAGAAAATTCGAAGAATTCATAACAACAACAACAAAGACAAATTGGGGATGAATTTTAAGCAGAAGTTCAGCACCTCAGTAGCAGTAGTTTAGTAGCTCAATAACTTTACTTAGGAATTCGCTATCTCACTCTAATGTATTGCAACGGCTGTGTTGGTAGAAGCGATGATCGCAGACATAAAGTCTCGGGTTCGATTCTCTAAGCTGACGTCAAAACTTTTTTATGCAAGTTACTTAATCTTTTTTGTTTTTTTTTTAATTTTTTAATTTAATTTAAAATTATATACAAACTTTGAAGTGCATTTAAAGCCGCCGATAGGCGGGGTTCAGGGTATTTCCTAGTCGGGCACCTCCGACTAGAGTTTCCTTACTTGTTTTTAAACGCGTTAGTGTGTGTGTTTGCTGTCGCTCGTTCACTGCGTGACTGTGATAGAGTCATAGCTGCTCCCAAAAGTGGGTGTGGTGGATTACGCTGGTCTTGCCCGGATTGTTTGGAAAAACAATTAAGTTTTTCCAAGATGTATAATTCAGTGCAGGTTCAGTATTCAAATCTGAGCAAATTTTCAAAACAGCTTGAAGAGGAACTAAAAGCTGGAGAAGAAATATTGTGTCAGTATAAGTTTGATTCTACGCTGAATACAGTGATTACTCCATCACTGCTAGTTCCCCCCTCCATTCAATTATCGTCTCCTACCTTATCAACCCCTTGTCAAGAATTATCAATTCCAATACCTGATGATTCTGTTGAAATATCTGTGTCTAGTGTCAGCACAGACACTTAAAAGGCCACTAATAAAAAAGGTAAAGTTTCTCCGAGTGTTGCTCAATCTAAAAACAACATTCAGACACCGTCTCCTACACCGTCTCCTACTCCTATATTACCCCATTTATCTGTTGTGTCTCCTCGAAAGCAAGTTTTCTTATCTAGGTTTTCATCAGATACGACATGTGAGGCTGTGTCTGCTTTCATTGAAAGTAAAATTTCATCTAAAGTATTTATATCGAAGTTTAATTTTACGACTCCTCGTGAAATTGCTTCGTTTAAAATCAATGTCCCAATTGAATTTTTCGATACAATATGTCTTTAAATCCCGTTTCGGTTCAACCTTCATCTGAGGCTGTATCAAAAAACTAAGTTTCTTTCCATCTTTTCCGCAGCTATCTATTATTTATCAAAATGTTCGAGGCCTTAATTCTAAATTAAAAAATCTATTTCTGCATAGCTGTAGTGTCCAATCTGAACTTATAGCCCTCACTGAAACGTGGTTAAGCCAAAATGTTTATAATAGTGAGGTTTTTTCAAATAATTTCACTATTTATAGACTTGATCGCGCGTCTCGTAGAGGGGGTGGTGTTTTAATAGCTGTTAAATCCCATTTCCTCTCTGAATCTTTTACATTCTCATCAATTCACAATGTTGAGATTATTGGAGTTAAAATAACTTTTCAGTCTTGTTCCCTATACGTTACTTGTTCCCTATACGTTATTTATTCATTTGTAAATTTGAAGCGTAAATCTTCTGGGTTTCCATCCTCGTTTTTCCTAGGTTGTGACAGTACTTGCAATGATCAAGATACCTCAGATCTATTTGCAAAGTTCTTCCAATCCACTTATTTAACTGCCATTTCTGAAACCAATTCTTTTCCAATTTTAAATTCTGAAATTAATGGAAATGCTATTATGGTTTCTAATATTTCTCCTGTCTCTCTTTTATCCGCTATGCGTACGTTGAAATCGTCGTTCTCTCCGGGGGCGGATGGTATTCCTAGTTGTGTGATTAAAGAATGCAGTGCTTCTTTGTGGTCACCTTTATTAAAACTGTTTAATTTGTCTCTTGATACCTCGGTATTTCCTTCAATTTGGAAAGAATCATTTATTATTCCTCTGTATAAAAAAGGAGGAAGATCTGATATTTCAAATTACAGAGGCATTGCCAAGCTTTCTGCTATTCCGAAGTTATTTGAAAAAATTATAACTTCTAATTTACAACACTTTTGTAAATCCATTATTTCACCATCGCAGCATGGTTTTGTTCAGAATCGATCAACCTCTACGAACTTATTAGAATTTTCATCCCTAGTCAATGAAAGCTTTTTAAAGAAAATGCAAACAGATGTTATATACACTGATTTCAGTAAGACATTTAACTCTGTTCAGTATGACATCTTGCTTCAAAACCTTGACCAATTGGGATTTTCTCCTAAACTTCTATTTTGGATTGCTTCCTATTTAAAGGGTAGAACCCAAAGAGTTCTGTTGAGAACATCTATTTGTGCTCTTTGACTGTAAACTTAGATTCAATACCCATATTCTAACCATCGTTAATGAAGCCAAAAGTGTACTTGGTTTTATTAAACGATGGTCTAAAGAGTTTAATGATCCGTTTGTCACTAAACTTCTTTTTGTCTCGCTGGTACGCCCTATTTTAGAATATTTTTCTATTATATGGTCGCCACAGCAGAAATTGTATCAGGACCGTATTGAATTGGTTCAGAAGCAATTTCTTCTTTTTGCCTTGCGCAATCTAAACTGGGATGGTAACCTTCGTCTACCGTCTTATCATAGTAGGCTTCTTCTTTTGAATCTTCCATCGTTAATCAATCGTAGAATAGTCTTGGGTATTACTTTTCTACATACGTTAATTAACGGTAGTATTGATTCGCCTTCTCTTCTATTTCAAGTCAACTTCCTAGTTCCTTCCCGTGCTTCTCGTCACTTTATGTCCTCTTTATTTACCTATATGTAACTTGTACAGTGCGTTTCGTGTTCTATGTACATAAGTACAATACTTATTTTCATGTATTTAGTTCTGAACTCTCTCTTTCCTTAATAAAATCTTCTCTTTTAGCATATTTCAGAGAAATCACACACACACCACAGTTGTGAGAATGCACCTATGCAATTCTCCTTACTTGTGTAGTGATTTCTCTTATCGTATTTTACTTTTTAAGATTTTTATTTTTTCTTATATTTTTATAACCTTTTTTTAACTTCTTCTATCTTGCTTAGTTTCAATGCTATCACTAACTATACCTGGCTGTGATTTGGGGCATTGCTCGTCGGTCCGGCAAATAAAACACCCCCATCGGGTTGGTGATATCATTGCTATATATTGTTAGTATTAGGCTTTTTCTTTTTCCTCTTCTGTTTATAATTTTAATTTTGTAATTTTATAATTTGACTCACGAATGTAGTCAATTTCTTTATATAAATAAATAAATAAATAAAATAAATAAAAATAAATCACTAACCATACCTGGCTGTGATTTGGGCCATAGCTCGCTGGTCCGGCAAATAAAACACCCCCATCTGGTTGGTGATATCGTTGTTATATATTGTTAGTATTAGGCTTTTTCATTTCCCTATACTTTTATAATTTTGTAATTTTGAATTTGACTCACGTTCTTAGTCAAACTTCTTTTTATATATATAAATAAATAAATAAAATTATAATAATAATTCAGATTAAAAAATTGAAAAAACTAGGAAATACCCCAAACCCCGTCTATCGGCGGCTTTAAATACACTTAAAAGTTTGCATATAACTTTAAATTAAATTACAAAATTAAATAAAACAAGTAAGGAAACTCTAGTCGGAAGTGCCCGACTAGGAAATACCCTAAACCCCGCCTATCGGCGGCTTTAAATGCACTTCAAAGTTTGTATATAATTTTAAATTAAATTAAAAAATTAAAATAAAACAAGTAAGGAAACTCTAGTCGGAGGTGCCCGACTAGGAAATACCCTAAACCCCGCCTATCGGCGGCTTTAAATGCACTTCAAAGTTTGTATATAATTTTAAATTAAATTAAAAAATTAAAATAAAACAAGTAAGGAAACTCTAGTCGGAGGTGCCCGACTAGGAAATACCCTGAACCCCGCCTATCGGCGGCTTTAAATGCACTTCAAAGTTTATATATAATTTTAAATTAAATTAAAAAATTAAAAAGAAAAAAAAAAAGATTAAGTAACTTGCATAAAAAAAGTTTTGACGTCAGCTTAGAGAATCGAACCCGAGACTTTATATCGGCGATCATCGCTTCTACCAACACAGCCGTTTCAGTACATAAGAGTGAGATAGCGAATTCCTAAGTACAGTTATTGAGCTACTGAGCTGCTGAACTTCTGCTGAAAATTCATCCACAATTTGTCTTTGTTGTTGTTGTTATGAATTCTTCGAATTTTCTAGGGCTTCTTGCTTGCTGTTGCCACGCGCGTGTGTGTGTACGTAAACGTTTGGTAAACGTTTCGTTTAATAACATAATGCATTTCATCTATTCATATGTATGTACATATGTATATTATATTGACTTTATTTAAGTTATATCAATGTTACTCTTATTTTATATATATGTAAATATATACAGTATGTACATGTGTACATACATATGTATGT